>JAVXUO010000651.1:0-210471 GCA_033065855.1 Escallonia rubra | reverse complement strand
GGAGTCACACATACATAATTAAAGACCAGAATTTTTGGTGCTTTCAAGCCCCTACTGATCTATCTTGGACATGGGGGAAAATTATAAAGCTAAGGAGTATGTGGCAAGCTGATGTTAAATATATGATTGGGAATGGAAGGACTACATGGTTTTGGCTAGATAATTGGCTTCCTACAGGCCCTAAAGTGCAGCAATTTGGTCACAGGATAATCTATGATGCAACTCGTTTCCAAACCTGAAAGTTAGTGAAGCATGGTTGAATGATGGTTGGAATATCCCTAGAAGGTCACGTCAACTTAGAGAATTGCACTGTCAATTATCTGCTTATTCCCATCCCAATACAGCTGAAGTGGATCAAGTCAAATGGATACATAATGCAAATGGAAAAATCAGTATAAGCTCTGCTTGGAATAGAATCAAGAATCACAAAGCACAAACCTCATGGTGGAAACTTGTTTGGTTCCCTGGGCATATTCCTAAATGTGCATTCATCCTTTGGATGCTTTGCAAGAAGAAACTAAGAACTAAAGACAAGCTAAAGGCATGGGGTGTAATGAATGAGGATAAATGCTGCTTATGCTCACAATACCAAGAAACAATTGAGCATCTATTCATGGCCTGTCCTGTTGTATAAGAAGTATGCGCTAAAGTTCTAAAGAAGTTGAGAATTGGGCATACATTTAGAACTTGGTCACAGTCATTAAAATATGCTAGCAATAAATTCAGGGGTAAAAGTTTCAGAGCTTCTTTGAGCAAATTAGCTCTGGCTGTGACAGTGTATGGGATTTGGAATGAAAGAAAACAAAGGACATTTACAGGCCAACAAATAGGGATTGATGGACTAATTGCTGAGATTGAATTATGGATACTCTATAGAGTTCTAAGATGGAGGAAGATGTTATCATCAATGGAAAATCATCAGCTATGCCTTAATTGGAACATCCCTCTCACAGTGCTGCAAACTTAAAAGCCTGATGTGAATTTTTTGATCTTCTTGTAGCTTAGTTGTATGGAAAATAGATGGATATTGTGTATTGAGCTTTTCATGATAATAAAAGGACCTTTTACCAACCAAAAAAAAAAATAATAATTCACATATCAAGTCATGGGCAGTATGGTCAGTTCCGTTCAGAACCATATCAATTTCAGTATTCAGTTAGGTCAAACGGACATAAGCGCTATTTGTCCAAACTAAAGGACACGCATGTAACTTCACCTTAACCCCAAAGACATGGGTGTCATTATCACTTAGATTTTGGACCTTTGTTCCTGAGTCTCTCGGACTGGTTTCTTCATGAGCTATGCATGTCTCAACCTTGGATGATATTGCCCCTTATCTATGTAGGGAGCAGCTTTTGGAATGCGTATCCTTGTTTCTTTCTTGCATAATGTGAACTTAAAAAGTTACCAAATTACAATTGCTTCAATTTGGTTGATTTCCTACTTCTTTGTAGATGAAAAAATTTAAATTGTAGCGGGGCTTAGAATTGTAACGGGGATTACATCATGATACATTTAATTAATTAGCAGCGTATTTGAGTAGATGTAACATCGGTTATTCTTCCAAGGTCTCTATGATGCCCTTGACCTTTCAGCAGAAGTTACAAGTGGAAAAAGACTCATTTACTGAGTTTCAACAGCATGGCTATCCAAATAAGACATTGCAACAGCAGCATAAAGAGCTGATCCTATTGGAAGAGCCTCCTCATCAATAACAAAGTAAGGTGAGTGCAATGGCTGATCTGAACCGAGGGTCTCATTCTTTGTCCCAACCACAAACATGGCAGCTGGAACCCTCTGTGAATAGAAACTGAAATCCTCAGCTCCCATGGTAACCGGTAGCAGCTGGACGTTGGGTTCCCCGAGTAATATCTCCCCGACTCTTTTTGCGTGCTTGTATAACCCTTGGTCGTTATCCATTACCGGGTAAGGCAGTGGTGTCTCTTCCATGAAGTCCACTGTCGCAGTGCATTGATGAACCAATGCTTGCAACTCTATGACCTGCAAGAAGAGTATTGATAAGATGCTCCATCATGTCCAAAAAACACTATTATTTCAATTAGGGATTCTCATGGAAGACAGAGATTCAGCGCATTTCTGACCTCTTTGATCCTTTCCTTGATGTAGGCTAGACCTTGAGAACTCAGGCTTCTATATGTTCCCCCAAATTTAACAGTCTCTGGAATTACATTCGCTGCTTGCCCCCCCTCCATGAACCCAACTGTCACCACCTACAGGATTTGAATTGGATGAACTTCTGTTTTCTATTAATTCAAGAAGACTTTTGAAGAGTGAATAAATGGGCAGGAAATTATGAGTGAAGGCACTCTGTTTCCAAGTAAATCATATGGTTTTGGCCTTGAAAACAGAAGTTCTAAAAGTTCTACAATTTATCATGAACGACTGAAAACATTACAGTCAACAACGTTGAATAGAAAAGGATTTGATAATAGTGAAAACCGATATATCAGGCAACCAATATGTACAGATGCAACTCTGTGTTCATATACAAAACTTATGGACTAGGAAATTGATTTTCTATGGTGGAACTCTTTGAAGCACCAAGGCAAAGCATAGGGTAAATATTAACATAGGAAAGAAAGTACTTCACTCAACAATAATATATGAAGTCCATTCTAAGAAAGTACTCTACATCTCTGGCAATGAGAAAGGAGGTGGTGTGGTAAGCACCAGTGGTGTCTAACCAAACTCTTGCAGTATAGATGGGATAAAATAGCTAAGAAAAACAATTATCAACTTCATTCACATGCTTATGTTTGGTGAGATATTCAGCTCTAAACATGTATAGCTCACGAGGAGTCCCAGCAAGGATGGGAGTGCAACAAAAGAAAAACAAAACTATTCTCCTTTTCTTTTTGTGAAAGAAATAATAGATAAGAACATTGTACCACCAACTTTTTCACATGTCAATAGAATCAAGACCTGTTTGCCATTCAATCTTTCGACAACATGTCAGGATAACTTACCAGAGGGAGATTGAGTACTACTAACACTTGTTCATAGTAACTTCAGAGGAAGAGAGAGAAAATATTACCCTGGACTCGAGAGGATCTGCCTCTCGAGATACGATCTGTTGGAGAGCAACAACTGCCATCGACACTGCAAGAATCGGGTCTCTAGCTTTATGGGGAGTTGCTGCATGCCCACCTTTGCCTTTAATTGTGGCTGAAAACAGACCAGCACCGGCAAGGATTGGACCTGGCCTCGAGGCAATGGCACCAATAGAAACTGATGGATAAACATGAAGACCGAAGATGGCCTCGATCTTGTCAAGAGCACCATCTTGCAACATATGGTAAGCACCAGCATAACCCTCTTCGCCGGGCTGAAAAACAAGCTTCACAGTTCCCTATAGAAATTGTTCAAAATCATCAAAGCTAGAAATAAATAAGATTTAGAGTAACTAATAATAATTATACTGTAGGTTTACCTTCAAATTGTGTCTCCTGGCTTGAAGTAACTTAGCTGCTCCAAGCAGCATAGCTACATGAGAATCATGACCGCAAGCATGCATCTTGCCATCAATTTTGCTCCGATGCTCCCAATCCACTAGTTCCTTCAAGACGATGTTGATTTTGAAAAAGACGGATAAAATTTAGACACTTAATATAACGGTAACACTGCCCAATCACCTACAGGAAATAGTTTTTTGTTTTTGGTGGGAGGAGGGGAGCTAGTGGCCCCTGACTTTATGCCTAAGCCTGCTCAATTTATTGTTGTACTGCAATATGCAGAAAGGCTTAAGAAAAGATAGAGGGCACATTTGCTGGTGACTGCATATTTCATTCTAAGAAGATAAGTTACTTCTCACTCTACTAGTTGAGGAGCTCCCATCTTGCAGTTGGCTTGAATATCATACTGTTGCGCTATGTAAATTTGGCTCTGATATTATGGGAGAAAGTGAATCCAACCGTATGTTATAACTTTTCTACTACACTTTTGGCAGATGTAAAGGGAGAAGGACCAATGCATTCATTTTTATGTGTCATCCACTCAAATATTCACATTCAGGATATGCACTTTGTATCTTGTATAAGCTATCATAACTAAACGATTCACAGCATCTCTACTGGTACTGAGAAAAAAACGCAATAGCTGGCTAAAAGTTCGATTTTTTGTAGCCTACACTGTTCATGGAACAAGTTTAAAGTTCAATCCAAGGTGAATTCCACAATGGGGATGCCAAAATTTAGCAATTATTACATTGTTAACGCTTTGGACGCATATAAACTCCGGGTCTATTGCCCAATAGATTGGAATCAAGTCAAATCGCGATTTTGGCATATCAAAGTTGTAATTTGCACCATTCTGTAAATATTGCCAAATTACAAAGTACAAGTACAAAGGTAAATGGTGTGACTATGGACCAGTTTTATTACTTCTTGCTTTTGGAAAGTGAGTTTGGTCAAACGCAAGAAAAAAAATGGGCTAATTACACCTATGTCCCTGAGGTTTGGGGGTAATTACACTCAAGGACACAAAGTTTCAAAATGTAACACTTATGTCCCAAAAATGTTTCAAATGTATCACCCGTGTCCAACCGTTAGGGTTCCATCCAAAAAATATACTGTTCACCATTTTGTATTTTAAAAATGACAATACTACCCTTGTACTGTATATATTGAAAAATATATGTTTATTATTATATATGATTTATTTATCAGTTTTAGTTTTAGGATATTCTTGAAACCCTAATTTGCAAATTAGGATATTCTTGAAACCCTAATCTGAAAATTAGGATTTTCTTGAAACCCTAAGGTGCAAATTAGGATTTTCTTGAAACCCTAATTTGCAAATTAGGGTTTTCTTGAAAAAAAAATTCAATGTTCAAATTAGGGTTTTCTTGAAAAATATCCAATGTTCAAATTAGGGTTTTCTTGAAAAATATCCAATGTCTTCCCCGGCTAACTCATCGGCAGCCCCTTCCCCTCGCCCCACGCCGGCAGCCCCTTCCCCTCGCCCCACGCCGACAGCCCCCTCCCCTCGCCCCACGCCGGTAGTCCCTTCCCTCTTACACGCCATGGCAGCCCCACTACCGGCAGCACACGCGGTCGCCGGCGCCGGCGACTAACTCCGTTCCCCGCGCCTTCACCGAAATGCCCCTTCATCGTGCCTCTGCGAGCATCGCGCCGATGCGATCGTGCCGTTACCACTGCAACCGTCCGGTCAGCAGCCCGTCGCCGGCCAGCAACTCCGATCAGCAGCCCATCGCCGGCCAGTAACTTCGATCAGCAGCCCCACGCTCCTTCACCGAGCGCCATCACCAACGCCTCAGCTGCCATCTCGAGGGAAGGCGACGCCGGCGACGGGAAAGGGGAAGGGGGAGGGTGGGGGCGACGGGGAAGGGGAAGGGGAAGGGTGCGGCGACAGGCGAAAGGTGATGTCAGACAGAAATGGCCAAATGGGCTTGGGGGGGGGGGGGGGGAAGTAATGACATTAAAAATAAGAAGATGAAATAATGGCATTGAAAAATAAATAAGGTTCCAACTCAGGGGTAATAAAGTCTTTTCATTAAAACCGTTAGGGTTTTTAAGATTCCGTTTGGTCAATGGACATAAGTGTAATTTGTCCAAACTATTGTCCTTGGCTGTAATTACTCCTAAACCTCAGGGATATAAGTGTAATGTGCCCAAAAAGAATCCTGGTTTATGTTGAAGAAAATTGTAAACTACGATGACAAACTGTTTTTAAACAATTAGATCACAATACTCATTCGATAACGCATAAAGTTTAAGAAACAACTTATGGCAGTCTATCAATACTCTTTCGTTAAGGCATAAAGTTTGCTTTGGCTGCTCAAACGCAAAGAATAGAATAACTAGGCGCATCTAAATAACTTCACTCGCATTTTAATACTGGTTTTCAATGCTTTGCATGCAACGCGGTCATACTAGGGAATGGTACTCCAGGATAACAAGGCGATAACGTTACTATGGATTTGTAAATGGTTCGTTAATCGCCGATCTCTTTTTCGATGCAGAGATCAGGTCCTAAATTTTGCGGGACGCAAGTAATAATGCGGAACAGAATCGCCAGGATTTCTAGAGTAATTGTCAGTAGAGCTGTGGTGCCACTTTTCGAGGTTCCCCAGGACGATTTTGACCATCCCAGTCACCCAAAGTCATCATATGTGCTTCACATGAAGCACGTGCGAACTATCAATTATATTAAGTCCTCGGAAACATCGACATCAATCCAATCAAACACTCCATCTCTTTTGCCAAAACATATGCAGACACATTTCCAAATAGGAAAGCTTCTTGCCACCTTCAAATTCAATATACGCTAATTACGTTCAACAATTGTTCCAAGATTGTACATGAGAACACACACGCAGAGAAAGATGAAGGGGAACCTGAAGAGGGAGGGCATCCATGTCAGCGCGGAGGGAGAAGAACGGCCGGCCACCGGAGCCAATAGTAGCCACCACCCCAGTCCTGGCGACGGGCCAAGTGTACTCGACCCCGAGCGAGTCGAGCTCGGACCTGATGAGTTGACTCGTCCTGTGCTCCTCGAAGCCCAGTTCTGGGTACTCGTGGATCCTCCTCCTGACGGCCCTGACCCAGTCGAAGAACTCGGGCTCCCTCGCCGAGTCCAGTAGCTGGCGAGACAGAGGCCCAACAGTGTCTTCCCTTACCAAGCGGGTCGGTAAGGTCCATGATGGCGATGGGCCCAGAAATGCCAAGAGAAACAGTGAGGGGAGGAAGCAGAAGAAAGACCGTTGGGAAGGCATGTTTCAGTGATTTGTGGGAAATGCAATGCAACATTAGAAGATATAAAGTTGTTGGGAAGACACTAATAATAATATATAATTCCTTCTTTCCCTAAACAATGCACAAAGGCGTTAAACAAATTAAGCAATTTGATCTTGTCCTTCTTTCCCTTTCGTCTATTTTCTTCAAAACTAGCTAGCCTTTCTACTTTTAATACAAGTGACCTATTTTATCCAAGGGTAAAAGATGGATTCAAGCATTGACTTTTACTCTCAACGAGCGCTAATAACTTTGCCGTAAAAGGATAAAAGGTTGATTACGTCGTTGGAGCGGATCAATTTAACTCACTTGTTTGAGAGTGATGTTATAATTAAATTCATCGCTTATGCTAGAGATCATTAACACAAGTATGTGAGTAATTGCGTAATGTTTGAAGCCATAGTTCGGAAGAACAACCGAATAATTATCAAGAGGCGTAGTTTTGTGTGTGTAAGACGAGATCTTCCTCAACCTCTCCTTAACTAAAATCATGTAACACTAGAGCATGGTATCACTCAACATTCAAAGTCCATATAACTAAGCACGTCCAACACCTACTACAATTCCGAATACTAATAATATGAGATGAACCATAGCGCAATACTTTCTTGATCATTTAAAACTTCGGCTTATTGCCTAATGTATCCGAATCACACAAAATTATACAACTATCGGTTGCGCCTAAGTAAGAAAACTCTAACATTCTCCCACTTGGGCAACATTAGTTGTTTGAAAATTGCATCATTAGGCGTTAATGATGCAATACGCGTTAAGGAGGAGGCATACGCACTAGTCGTAAGCACATGACCTTCCATGATTAAGAACATCAATATTCTCATCAACATGGACTTGTAGTATGGTAAAGCGTGGTGTGAAATTTAGCACACGCGATCGAAGAAGTGAAATCTCAGACAAAATTCGCATTCGGTCCTCTTTATGGTTTAAAAGTGGCCCTTTATGGGATTGAGTCTCACGTAACACTTGCAAAAGGAAGTCACTTGTTAAGGAAGCCTTTATGCTTCAATTCGTAGCATTCTTTATGAGATCTCAATTATGGGTAATATCAACTGCATGAGCTCAAGCACAAAAAAGAAACTACAACAATGACAGAACAGACAATGCACTATCCAGCAACGAAGCCTTTAAGCCCTAATTGCTTTGGAGGAGCTTGGAACAAGCTTAAACTCGTTCCAAAAGGTCGGATTAAAATTGTCTTCAAGTGGTCCAATCAACACGAGGGGCTAACAGATGCTACTTTAAAAAACTAGAAGTATTTAGAGTATCAAAGTTCTTACAAGTAGTAAAACTTTGCTTGGTTAACTAAATTCATCAGTTGTAGTAACGACGCAAGTAGTAAAAGCAGTGGGGAAAATGGTCGAACATGTAATGTGCACAAAAAGAGTAGAAGACGGAGCACATTATAGTGCCTGGTAGGGGTAGGGGTAGGGGTAAGGGTAGCGGGCGTGTCATTGCCTTCCATGCATGCGCTGATTGGGGTTTTGGAAAGTGAGTTTGATCAAACGCAAATGTGTTAGGTTGAAAAAACAATACAAGTCATTCCATACGGTTTTTAAACAATCAGACCACAGTGAAACATATCATTTCGAGAAACAATTCTCGGGAATAAGCTTGGGATGCTCATCGCTTGGGATGCTCATCACTACTCTTTTGTTTGACGCAAAAAAAAAATATATATTGCTTTGGTTGCTCAAAAACAAAAGAGTTTAACAAATAGACGCAACTTTAAATTTTCTCTATGCTATCCAACTAAAAAGGATAGCATGTCATTGTCATCACCTAGTCATGGAATTTTCTCAAACGGCAATATTGGTAAAAGAAACAACATGATAACAACAAAATAACATTGTGATCAATTTGTAATGGTTCATTCTCCAACTTATTCCCAAACGCATAAATCAGGTTCTGATTCGGGGACTTGGGAAGTGATTCAGAATCTAAAAAAATCGAATTTAGAATCCTTTATCGTGGGGATTCAACTCCAATTCGGTAGAGTTGTTACGCTTTTGACCATAAAAAGTGATCATCAAAGTTACCTATCAGTCGCACGTGACTGACTCATGCAGATGCGACCATCACTTGATCGCTCGTATAGAAAACTATTGAGAACAATTAATATAATCACACACTCCAACCACATTTATCCAGAAAAGTTGCTGTCACATTCTGTATATCAAAACCTCTTGCAATCCTAATTACCAAAAAAAAAAACTTAGAACAATAGTGATAGTAATTGACGTAGTTGAAGAACTCGGGCTCTCTCACTGAGTCCAATAGTTGGTGAGATACAAGCCCAATATTGTCTTCCCAAACCAAGTGAGTCTATAAGGCCCATGATAGCGATGGTGGTGATCGTCCCAAAAATGCAAAGAGAAACATATAGAGGAACAGAGACTTTTGGGAAGACATATTTGAGTTCGTTGTGCAACTTGTAAAGAAGAAGTGAGTAGCCTACATGAATAATATCTTTTTCTTAGAGAAGAGGAGAAATAATATACCAAGGTTAAGAAGAGAGTTACATCATGCTCAGATAGGAATAGTAATAAAAAGAAAAGCCTATATCAAAAGCGACAAAATTAAAAAAAAAAAAACTATAATAGCTATGAAAACCTATAAACATGTATGTTTTTTTTAATGGATATTCACTAGCCAGCTAAATACAAAATTAAAACCAATTAAAATAGGATATATATTAACTAAAACAAGATAAAGACTAAAACACAGCCAATCAAAATACAATACCATTTGCCAGCCACCAATCCAAACCCCAGACACCTTCTCTGACTATCCCACCACTACCTAGCCCCAGAGGACACCACCAAAGCAAATCACCATCGGAAGCCCCATCTGAATCACCGAAGCAGATCACCATCAAAAGCCCATCACAACCAGATCACCACCAGACTAAGACCTCATCACCATCGGATCAAACCATCAGAAGCACCCTTACCCCAGACCCTAATGGACAACCATCAGCCACAGACTGGAACCACCTCGGCCCTTCCTCTGCCTAACCAGGCTAAATCAAACAAAACTATAATTGGTCAGAAACATTAATACAACTTCAATTCTAAACCAAAAAGACCTTTCTCGATCAATGGCAAAGGGGGATTAACTAGGAGGGAAGGGGGAAAATAAACCCTAGAAGAAAAAAAACCTTGATCTAGACTCGCCAATCCTTCTCCAATACATGGCAGCACCTCACCCATCACCATCTTATTTAGATGTTAAGTAAGTTACGTTTTGTCTTAATTATAGAAGACTGGATTTTCTTCTATTTTTTTCCTTTTTATTACACTCCTTTTTTTTTTTTTTTGGGAGAATATTCAGGCATATATACCAAGACAAGTTTTGAGACCGAATATACATGGAATAGCCAAAAGGTAAAAGAAAATTAAATGGATGACATCCCCATCGAAGTGAGCTACCAACAGAAAAACAAGAGAAAAAACAAAATAAAATAAACAGCTAATAAAACAAAATAAATACCACCTACCAACTAGCTAAAAACAAACAAGATAAAACCTAATTAATACAGATAAAGACTAAGAACCAACCAATCAAAATACTCCAGCATATAGTCTGCCACTTGTCATAACGCAGACACTTGGCCTCTTCACTGTAACGTGGCATCGATCTCCGTGCCTCACTCCGGCACCAGAAACACCATCATCTCCGGCCAACCTCCTATTGCTAACCCCGGAAGCCCCTCACAACCACCGATCATCCATCGTAACCCAACAGAAGCGCCAAACGAACCCCTCAGAATCGCCACCTTCATCGAAGAACCCTCATAACTAGCTTCAATCAGAGGAAATATTGACCACCATCAATCGAGACCTTTCTAAATCACCGGCAAATTGAATTCCACATATCGCCGACAAACACCAACCTAGATCTAACAGTTACCAACCAGCAAATTCTACCCGGAGAACCTTTTTGGGGAAAGGGGGAAGAGGGAATCAACTGGGGGGGGGGATAGGGATACAAAAAACCCTATAAGAAAATCCTAACACCAACCCACGGCAGCGCATCCACAAAACCCTACTGTGAAATTACCCTACATGTGAAGCCTACTACCACCTAAACGAGGAAAATCCCAAGGATTCGACAACTTACCCCTTCCATCAAACTCCAACCGGTCTCCAGGTCTGGAACTTATGGATTAGCAACCTAATCGATCTCGAACCGTTGAAGTGTCGTGGTCGTCTAGCTTTTCATAACCCCCAAGATCCCACAAAACAACTATAAAAGATAGCAACCTAGATTACCACATCACCACACGCTAGAAACCCCGGTGGTGGTGACGGAAATGGAATTAGGAAAGAGGAAGAGGTGTGGCGAAGGGAGAGAGTCGCAATTTATGTTTCTCTCACAGAGAGAATCAGCAGGCTCGTTAGCTGCTTAATTGGCCACCAATTCCACACTGCTAAATTAACTCATATAACTAGGAGACCACTAACTTTAAGCCGAGAAAGGGTTGGCCTAGTGGTCAAGGAGGTTTGCTTCCTTTCTTGACTTTTTGAATTCAAACCTTGGGCCTAATACTCAGAGGAAAAATTCTCCTCATAATGTACTAGGCTAATGTGGGGAATGCATACTTAAGATTTCCCGGGGAGGTGACCTAGGGTGCACCCAGATCGTCGGGGGAGGGGCTTAGTCTCATTATTCTAAAGTTGGCTCAAGGGTACACCTACCGTATAACCAAAAAAAAAAAAAAAAAGATTACTTTTTTGGATTTCAACTAATACAGAAAATTCTAGGGTACTTTATAAGTTTGTTACGCCATTGGATTAGATATTGATCAACCTCAATTATCCGTTTGATATTTATTCCACAAACTTGCCACATGGTGACTTATCAATCATGTTTTACCCTCTTACCGTATTGACTCTCTATTCTTCCCATTTTACCCTTGTATTGTATCCAACTTCATCTTCTTCCTCTTCTATAGTCTAAGACCATATGCCCTTACTCTAGATCATGATTTATCACATTGAGACCTCTTAGCCAATCTAATATCCTCTTATACATCATTTATAGCATTTCTATTTTATGTACTCTAATATATTTGTCCTATAGTACAACGGCCATCTCATCTCTGTTTCCACAATGCATACTCCTTCATCTAGGAACTTCGCCTCCCATTGACTGGTATCATCTATCGGGCAATCGGTTAACATATCGGCCACAACCTTTCCTTTGACTGAATTTTGTGTAACATAGGTAATATCAAATCCCGACAACAACAAAAGCCATTTAGTTATGTGGTTCGACAAGGCAGGCTTCTCAAACAGGTACATAGGGTCCATTCTGGCCAACCATCTGATATGTTATGCTAGGACATAGTGTCTCAATCTTTGAGTCATCCAAATCAAAGACACACATGTTTTCTATAGGGCTGAATAATTCACCTCTCTTTGCGTCAACTTCTTACTTACATAGTATATAGCCAACAAGTTCTCCAAATGCTGGGCTAACATGGCTCCGACTGCAGTATCGGTCACAGTCAAGTAGAGTAGTAGAAGGTTATCGGGTGTAGGTGGGCTTAGGATTGAAGGGTTGTTAAGGTGTTGTTTGATTTTTTTCAAAGGTTTCTGGCATAGGGGGTTCCACTCCTTGCTTGAATCCTTCTTCAACAGCTTAAACATGGGTTCAAAAATCATAGTTAACTGGGTTATGAACTGACTGATATACTGGATTCTACCCAAAAATTCTCAGATTTTCTTCTCCGTCCTGGGTGGGGGCATCTCAACTATGGCTTTGATTTTGGCTGGATCCACCTCTATCCCTCGGTTCTCACCATGAAACCTAGCAACTTTTTGGCTGTGACTCCGAACACACACTTCTGCGGGTTCAATCTCACCTTGTACTGCCTTAACCTCTTGAAGTATTTTCTCAGCACTATGCAATGATCTACCCTCTTCCTTGATTTGATGATCATATCGTCTACATATACTTCCACCTCTTTATGGATCATATCATGGAACAGGGTGGTGGTGGCTCGCTGGTACCTAGTCCCGGCATTCTTCAAGCCGAAAGGCATTACTGTGTAATAGAAAGTACCCCAGGGGATAGTGAATGTTGTTTTCTCCTTATCCTCAGGAGCCATTTTTATCTTGTTATATCCCACAAAATAGTTCACAAAGGATACCAACTCATGCTCGGTTGTGTTGTCTATGATCAGGTCTATAATGAGCAAAGGGAAATCATCTTTGGGAGAGGCTCGGTTCAGGTACCGGTAGTCGATAGACATTTTGACTTGGCTGGAATGCTTGGGGACAGGTACGATATTGGCTAGCCATGTAGGGTATGCAATTACTCGGATGAATCCTATGAGGAGTAACTTCATCACTTCCCCCTTAACCTTAAGGGACCAGTCCGGTCTCAACTTGCGAAGCTTTTGTTGATGGGTTTGGCTTCGAGTAGGATGTGTAGGTGGTGTTCCACGATGGAAGGGTCTTTACCGAGCATGTCACTATAGGACCAAGCAAATACATCGATGAATTCTTTAAGGAGTGCAGTCATCTCTTCTCTCTCTTTCTCTCCCTGTCTCATCTAGACTAGCCCATATTTTGATTTGTTTTATATTTTCAAGGGAGTCTATCTTCACTTTAGCTGTTTCCTCAGCCACTCGCTTGACACGACTAGATTCTCTATTTTCAATTTTTTTCAACATTTCTTTTATATATTTTTTCTCTTCTAAGTGCATTAGGTGTGACTCATCATTAATCGAATTGATTAATTCATCATAACCTATATAAAACTATATAAACAACCAAGGGATAATCGAAATCAAGCATTATATTATCGATCAAATAGTCTGGAAACACATAATATGTGAACATATTCAAATTGGCTAAGGTGACATAGGCACAAAGTCTTTCGGCTCTAGAGCGTCTTTGAAAGCAGGACTTCCTTTGGTAACCTCTTCCACAGTCAGCGATCCGTGTTCGATCATCCAATTTTGCATGTCGCCATGTGCTGGAGTGATTAGGCTTGCTGGGTCTATGGTATGGTTATCCACTTCAGTGGAAAAGCACTGAGATAAACATATCTATAAAGCATGCTGTCATTGTTTCCAGATCCATTGAATCCATCCAATCTGAGACTTCTTTGGTACCTGGCTCTATGTATTGTAGTGGTTGTTCTTCATCTTCGACCCACTCATAGTCGTAGAACATTTCTCATCCTTTGATTTTCTTCGTGGTCTCAACACTACAAAATGGTTCTAAAAATTCACAGAAGGACCTACTCTCTCCTTCTTTGACGAAGCGTCTATTCATAGTAGAGATCTTGGTCATACTCATGTGTTTCTTACTTTCCTTATCCTTCTTGGCCTGGACGAGCTTCTGAATGGCTTCCTTCTTTTCTTTTTGAGTCGGTTTATACCATAAGCCGAATTGGTCTTTCTTGTTCTTCATATCAGCAAAGCTAGGAATTCCTTGACAATTTCGGCCTAAGACTTTTCCTGGAAAGTAGTAGAATTTCTTGATCATGGGGAGCACTGTCGTACTTCTATGGGGGCAAAGGTGAGGAATTTTTCACCGTGACAAACTTTCTCATACTCGGGACATTGGACCGGATGATCCATCCTAAATCCACTAAGCATAATATCCAAAGAATCATGTGCTACCTGATCTGTGGCAACTTTGAATCTCCCATTATGGTAAAAACAGGATCATTCAGCACAAATTTGACCTTTTGGTGCAATGTGGAAGGGACTGCACCCACAGAGTGTATCCAAGGTCGACCTAACAAAAGATTAAAGGCGACCAAAATATCCAATCCCTGAAACTCGACATCAAAGCTGGCAGAACCAATTACCTCCATTTGGGTGTTATCGTATGCCCAGACGACTTGGTTGGAATGAGTGAACTTTGACGGGTCTATTCCAAGGGCATGAACAATGCGTAGGGGACAAACATTTAAAGTAGAACCATTGTCTATAAGGATTGGAAGATTCCTTCTATCAAGCCCTCGTATGGTGATATGGAGCGGGTCATTGTGGCTTGGTCCTGATTTGGGCAGTTCAGACTCGAAAAAGGTGAGGACATTTTCCTAATGTATAGCCCCTAGCACTTGGGACATGTCTTCGGGTTGGGTCTGGATTGGTATCTGGCCTTTGCTGAGAAGTTTGATAAGGGCTTGACGATGGGAGTATGAGACTAACAATAATCCCCATATGAAAATATTAGCTTGGGTCTTCTTCAATTGTCTAAGGACTTCATTATCTAAAAGGTTTAGAGAGAACAAAGGGTCGGATGTGGCTGACTGGGGCAGGGTCTGCTACGTACGGCCTGATCTGGTTAAGTGGGACATATTGGAATTGGGTCAAAATATAAACCCAGTTTCTTCATCGTACTCTTCTTCAACTGTAAAAGTCTTTTCATCCATCAACTCCTCCCAAGTAATTGCAAAACTGCGGCGAAGAATTTAGCAAACACTAACTCGAAACTGGCTGGCTGGTAGGGACAATGAATGATTGGTTGTCATCAATACAGTTAACCCCATGGGTAGGCAAGGGTTCTTTTCATACATTTTGTCTGACAGGAGGGGAGACTTCACCCATATCGATGAGGTCTTGTATGGCATGTCGGATGGTGATGCATCTCTCCATGGGGTGCCCCTTCCTTGATGGTAATTACAAAAGGCGTTCACATCATATCCTTCAGTTATTACTACTGGTGTAGGGGTATGTGGTAGCCTGAAAATCATTCCCCTCCTTAGCAACTATTCAAAAACCTTGGGGATCAGTGCCTTCAAAGGGGTGAACTTCCATCTAAGCTCTACAGCGGGTTCCCATGTCACTGCTTGAGGTGCTTGTACGGTGTTAACGTTATAGGTTGCTACTGGATTTAGTTGCACATTAAAACTCCTTAGACTGGCTCGGTATACTCCTGGTAGTTTTGACTCGCGAGAAATAGTCCCCTTGTTGATTGTATCCTCTATTTGAATAGGGATCCCATAAGAGCTTTGAACAGCGTGTGGTAGTAACCAAAACTTAATCATGGTAGACCGGAAGCAGTTGTTTCTCACGATGTTCACTTGTTCTTCATCAGTCGGGGGCGGTTCACCAAATGAGCTGCTTTATTCCACCAACTCATGATGAAAGCTAAAACGGACTCCCTTGGCTCTTGCTTCATGGTTTCCAAATCTCTACATGTGATGTTTACGTCTGCATGCATTATACTGATATCATCTGACAAACTTTATCACCATATCTCTCATGTGCGGACTTGGGCTTCATCCAAAGTAAGGAACCATCGGGAAGCGACTCCGATAAGGGTATGATGAAACAACTGTATTAACTGATTATGATTTACCCCGTATGGGATCAACGCTCGCATATACATCTTCACGTGAATCTTGGGATCTGTGGTCCAGTCAAACTTATCCATCTCCAGTATCTTGAACTTGAGGGATAACCTATCCTCGAGGTTCATGGTTAAGGCACTGAAGTCCAAAGGGTCGTCGGCTCTCCTCATCCTAGCAATCTAGGTTTCTAGTACGTCTAACTTGTCCTTCCATTCTAGTGCAGCAAGAGGTTTAGTTTCTTCTTTCTCGGACTCATACATCCAATCAAACTCCGGACCCTTCTTCTTGTCATCTTTCTTCCCATCTTCTTTTGGATCTTTCCTTCCTCTTCTTTTGAGTTTATCGAACTCCTTGGCAGTTCAGGATTGTTGCTCGGTCAGGGTAGTAAAATCATTCTAAAGATCTTTCTGAAGTTCATTGATGATACGAACCAAATCAGATATCTGAGGGAATTCTTCGGCCATTGGAGTTTGCAAGAGTTTTTTGAACGAGTCTCGGTACCAACCACTGTTAGCCTTAACTATATAAGAAAGATGTCAAAGATTTGATGATAAATTCCACATATACCAAGCTGGCTGGCTCATACCCTGACGGGGGGTGAAGATGAATATTTCTGGTTTTTATGGTATTTTTTTTTCAAATTTCTAGTGAAGAAGATTGATTACCCATCTAGCTATATGGCTAGATAATCGGGCGGTTGATTAGTATGGCCTGGGAAGTTTATGGAAATTTTTCTGGAGGTCAGAAGTCTCTGACAAACTGTTTGGTTATCTAGAAGGATAACTGGCCGGATGGTCAGTGGTTGAGGGAAATTTGCTAGGAATTTTTCTAGAAATTTCCTGGAGGTTAAGGTTTTCTGACTAATCATCCAGTTATACGGGAGGATAACCGATCGGTTGGTCAGTAGTTTAAGGAATTTCTCTGGGCATTTTTCTGGGAATTTTTTGAATTTTCTAGAGGTTAAGGTTTATGACTAACCGTCCGGTCATACGAGAGGATAACCCACCGGTTGGTCAGTGGGTTTGATTAGGGTATGAACTAGCCAATCTTGAAATTTTCAAGCAAATGCACATACTGACTAACCATCTGATTGGGAGCATGGATAACCGGTCGGTTCATCAAAGTCTTCCCTTTTTTTATAAAATTACCATTTCAACTTACAGAATGCTGGTGGTTTTCCCTGCCTGCCTGCCTTATGCTAGTACATCTCCCAATAAATGGCCGAACATTGAGTGGTCCAGGTATGAGTTTTCCTCCTTATAACACACGTGTAAAGGTCACTCCATCGGCTCGACTCTACTATATATCTCCCACCCGTAACTAGGAAGTTAATAATGAGCGATCATCAGAACGTATACAAGCCGTTTAATATACAAAGAAACTAGGAGGAATCTTTAGTATGATGCATGTAGAGCTAAGAACTTGATTGAAAGTTCACATTGAGCCCAGGAGGACCAATGGACTCGAGTGTGTCGCTCGTAAATGGATGGGTCGATGTGAGACGTGCGTGTAAGTGCGGTATGTAAATAAAAGCGCAAGTACCACAATTATGTCATATTGTACATACCACAAAAAAATACAAGAAAAATAAAGCAAGGCCAAAATAATCAAGAGAAACTTTTCAATTCTAGTCCTCTTAGTGCTTTTTAGTCCCCAGCAAAGTCACCACTGTGGCGCACCACCTCTGAAAAAAATTCCGGAAGGATTTATTTTAATGTCGCCATCTTATTTAATGAGGAAAAAATAAGAAAAAAAGTGACTCAAATGTGTCCAAGAAGGGCTACTAATATATTGAAACCATGAGAGGGGTCCGATGTAAAATCCAGAAAATCTAGAGCTCTGTCGCCCCAAACTCCCGGAACATTGACCTGCAACATCACATCAAACCTGCCAAATCCTGTATACTAACACATATTTCAAAACATCTAATCCGATATCAACTCAAATTCTTCAAATACAATATTACAAAACTGCTTAAACTATCAAAACTTAGGTTCTTTACAAACTCGAGTCTTAATCAAACGAGTTGACACTACCAACCCACGCAGGGGTCTCAAACACAGTAGTGTTGGGCGCACCAGAATCTCACACAGACTCTAAACCTCATTTCCGAGCATGCTACATGACCTGCAGAAGGGAGTCAAATGAAGGGCGAGCTTTTGAGAGCTCAGTATGGGCATTACAAGGATAATCGAGGAATTACAAAAAGAATCCAACCGACAATGATTCCAAAAATATTTCAAACGATCTAAAAAGCTCGATGATTTCCAAAATAATAAAAACTTATCATAAATAGATACCAAAATAAATAATAACAATCATGACAGGTTCCAAAACCATCATTAAAAGATCATTTCCAAAGCCACCATTCCAAGGAGACTGATTTTGTTGCCTTGGAACATAGCGACTGCGACAAGTGAGAGCAATATGGTTAGTCAAACCACAAATTTGGCAAGGACCCCGATTGCACCGCCCATAGTTGTTGCTGGGCTGGTTATTGCATTGTGAGTTGGTACGAGGCCTAAAAGTGGAAGATAATGGTGGTATAGGAAGAAGGGGCGGTGAGCCTTTGAGAACGATTTTTGCCGTGGGAGTCAAGGAGTGCTTGAGCAGAATTTCATGAGCCACCAACTGACCATGCAACTCATAAAAGGAAACGGGTTCTTGGCGAAGATTGAGAGCTGTAATTATGCTATGATAGTCGGAACCAATGTTACGGTAAATAATTACATTAAATTCAGCAGGAGATACCGATTTTCCAGCAGCGCTAAGCTCATCAGATAAGGACTTAGCCTTGTGCAAATATTCAGAGATGGACAAGTCGTTCTTCTTCAACTATTGTAATTCAATGTAGAGTTGTAGTTGACGATTTTGTGAGACTGAACCAAAGGAGTGAGCCAATGCAGTCCAAACTTCTTGGGAAGTAGAGAGGCCAATAATATATGGAAAGATTTCTTCGGTAAGGGAGGAGAATAACCATGATAAAAGAAGTTGATCCTTCTTGAACCAAGCTTCATATTCCGGATTAGGAATAAGCAGATTTTCAGCAGTAGGTGAGACAACAGTTTTGGGAGGAGGAGATGAGGCACCATCGATGTGTCCATGAAGATTTTGGTAATTTAAGATGGGTAGAAATTGAGTTTTCCAAGCCAGGTAATTCTTGGAGGTAAGTTTAACAGAAAAAGTGTGAGTGGAGGTGACCAAAGAGGAACCTGTGGCAGCAACAATGGAGGTTGAAGAAGATGACGCCATAGTGAAAGAAAAAAGGATTTAGATGATCGGTATAGGCTCTAATACCATGTAGAAACTTAGGGTATTTGGAAAATATTCTGATTATATTAAATGTATTTTCCTGAGTACAATTTATAGAACATAAGAGTAGTATACTATGGCTATAAACTAGCTACAAGATAGAGATAAGAATACAAGATAGAGATAAGGGAGAAGAGTCATATATGAATAATACAAATGTGCTAACAGTGCCACCTCCTACTTGGCTATGTAATGACTAATGAATTTAATACTAAACTAATGACTTGGATAAAGATCTTAAGGAAAATTAAAGTAGGAACTTAAAAGAAAACAAAAGGGAATAAAAAAGAGGAAATTCGGAAAGAAAGAAAAACTGAATAGAAGAGAGAAACAGAGGGAAGAAAGGAATGAAAAGCAGAGAGGAAATAGGGGAGAAAGGGAGGAAGGGGAAACACATAGAGGGAATTCGGGAAAAGAAGGAAGAACGGGAAAGGAAAAGAAAAAACAGAGAACTGGGAGTGGGAAGAATAGAAAAAAAACACAGGGGAAACAAAGAGGATTCGGCCAGAAAAAAAATATCACAGAGAAAGAGAGAGAGAGAGAGAGTTTGAGAAAGAATTTTTAAGATAGTCCTTTTACCATCTTTGTACGAGTGATTTAGTGTTTAGTGTGTGTTTCAGTGTGTAACTTTGTGTGTTTAAGTGACAGTGAGTGTGTGTGTTTCCTGTGAGTGGCTGTGTGGATTATATATGTGTAATTGTGTGTAGTAGGTGTATATTAGAGTATTAATGTGTGTATTTTAGTGGGAGGGGTGTTGTGTGAATTTGTGTGAGTGTAGGGAGTGTGTGAGTGCGGGTTGCAGGTTGTGTGTGTGCGCATTCATGGCTGCCGCAGGGTGTATATGTGTGTAATTTTAATGTATGATTGTGTTAGTGTGTGTGTTTTGGATAGGATAATAAGTGTTTAGTGTATTGGAGTGTGATGGAAGAGAATCAGACTGTGTGTTCGTGAAGCGTGTGGGTGAAATGGGTTTGGCAGTTGGGTGAAGAAGATATGTGTGTGTGTGTGTGCGTGCGTGTGTGTTTAGGTGAGATAGTGTGTGCCTTGATTGGAATAGCGTTTGTCTCACTAGAGGGAGGGAGGGAGGTGCGACGGAGGTTATTTAGGCAGTTTTATGCAAAATTTAATAAATAGTTCAGACCAAACTTAGACAATGTCCAAAACAGTAACCCCCATTATTTTTACGAGATGTACATCCTGAAAGTTTTTGGAAATTTTTCGGGGTCCGCGAAGGATGCTAAATTAGGGTATCGATTAGAAAAAATTATCGAATTATTTAGCATAGCAAATCAAGTTATTTTAATATGAAAAATTTAGAGAAACCTTATTTTACTGAGATGTTTCAATATCTAAAATTTTGTGACATTTCAAGACCGATAACTATTTTTAGCCGAATCAGCTTCTAAGCGCTCGATCCGAACATTGATTTGAAATTTTTGGGGGAAATTTTCTAAAATACTTTTTAGGCCAAAAATGACTTCAGGATACTTAAAATTGTGTTTTAATATATTTTTGGGATTTGTCTGGTGCCAGAAACCCCCAGGGGGTATTTTGATAATTTTACCTATAAAGGGTGTTTTTGGGTAAATTCACATACATGAATGTTATTTTAGCGATTTTACTCACATGAAGGTTGTTTTAGTGATTTAAGTCCAAGAGGGGTATTTTGGTAATTTTACACATAAGAGGCATTTTAGTAATTTTACGTACCCGGTGAGGGGGCCGTTCTGGAAGTATGCGCAAGTCAGTATTGAATTTTTAATATCATAGTCTATACTGTATACTAATACTTGGATTGTTCCATTTAGGTAAAGCAATAGACTTTTCGGTTAAATAGTTTAGCTTCGAATCCAGGTAATTCTTCTATCTGAACCCCCGGGTAAGGACTGTCATCCAAACCCTATTTCCATAACTCGTACTCATAAATATTCTTTCGATTTGCTTATAGCTATTGTCAATCACTGAGATATGTATTTGATATCAACATGTTATTACCAAGAAAACCCCAACATTGAACCTGAATCGGTTGTTTGGAAATCTATCGATGCTTGCCTATTATTACATGCTGAGCAAATTTGATAATTGTTTGCATTCTTTCTTTAGAATTGTTGTGCTTAAAATCGATAATTGTTCGTATTTATTCTTGCCATTGGTTGGTGGCAATTCTTGTGTTCTGAATGATGAATTTGATTTCGGGTATTTGAGTTCATGCTAATACTCATTGTTATGATTTTGTGTTGACCTGAGGAACTGTACTTTAGGGAGGCGTTACAAGGCTAATTTGAATCCTGCGTGGAACTAGGCTAGTACTCACTGGGACTAGTATTCGTACATCATGCACGTGTACACCATATTGGCTTTGCCTGAATGGCATCGCAACTGTCCAGGATCAACATCGTTAATTTGTTTACATTTTATCTTACAATGATTGGTTTAGAAATGATTGGAAAAGACTGTCTCAAATGGTTCGTGTTTGTTTGAAATCCCTCCCCAAATTGCTGTTGAACTCGTTTTAAAATCCTGTGAAAAACCATCATCGTAGTTCAAAACCTTTTGATATTATTCATTCTGATGTTTGGGGACCTGCCCCTGTTTTATCTCATTTAGGACATCGTTATTTTGTGTTATTTGTTGATGATTATTCCCGTTTTACGTGGGTCTATTTTTTAAAGAATAAGAGTGATGTTTACTCGGTTTACTTGAACTTTGAAAAGTTAATTGAAAGGCAATTTGGCACTCATATCAAAGCTTTTCATTCTGATTGGGGCGGGGAATTTCAAAAATTACACCACCATTTCCAGCTCAAAGGTATTACTCATCGCATTGCATGTCCTTATACCCATGAGCAAAACGGTGTTGCCGAACGCAAAATTCGACATCTTGTCGACACTGCGTTAACGCTTCTTGCTCATGCCCATTTGCCATTCAAATTTTGGAACTATTCTTTGGAACAAAGTGCCATAATTATCAATGTTCTACCCAGTAATGTCATCAAAAATCAATCGCCTTATCAATTACTTTTTCAAAAGCCCCCAAATTATTTAGCTTTCAAACCTTTTGGATGTGCCATTTTTCCATGGTTGCGACCCTATAATTCTCAAAAATTTCAATTCCGTACTCAAAAATGCATTTATCTTGGCCATAGTCCCACCCATTCTGCATATCGCTATTTTGATAAATCCAAAGGTCGAATTTATTTAGCTAGGCATGCCCGATTTCATGAGCATGATTTTTCGTATGATGCTGCCCACCAATCATCTCCATCTACTGCTGTGTCTACTCCTTGGTTGAGCCTCTCTCATTCCGTCTCTCACTTGGACAGTCCATCAATATCAGGTTTGTCTCCTTCTCCCACTTGTTCTCCTCAATCTCATTCTCCTATTCTTTCTCCATCCCCAGCTTCTTCTTCTCATTCGTCCACCTCATCCCCTACTAACTCCAAAACTCCTTCGTACACCTTCACTCCTAACCTCACCCAACCACTTTCTACCACATCACCACAATCTCATTTATCTCATTCTTCTATTTTATCCCACCGCCAGCCACAATTATCTTCCTCAATTCAAGGCTTAAATTTAGTTATTGACCTCACCAACTCTTCAAACTCATCCCCACCTATTGATCCCATCTCTCCACCCCGCACACATACCATGACTCTACGCCCCTCCACCATGACCAAACGACAAGCCAACCTTGCCCAATCCAGCCCCACCTTTCTATACATAGAACCCAAAACTGTAACTCAAGCTAAAAAATGTCAAGAGTTGCATGATGCTATGCAGCATGAATTAAATGCACTCCTTCAAAATCACACATGGCAGTTGGCTCCTTGCCCTTCACACAAGAATACTATCGGGAATAAATGGGTCTTTCGTATCAAAAAAAAATTCAAATGGTACGATTGATCGCTACAAGGCTCGTTTGGTGGCCAAAGGGTATGCTCAGCAATCTAGTGTTGATTATCAGGAGACTTTCTCTCCCGTCGTAAAGTTCACAACCATTCGCATTGTTCTTACATTGGCCACTGTTCAGAATTGGCCTATTCGTCAAATTGATATATCCAATGCTTTCTTGCATGGATATTTGGCAGATGAAATTTATATGGAGCAACCAATGGGCTATGCTCACAAGGATTTTCCCACTCATGTTTGCAAGCTTCAACGTTTTCTTTATGGCTTAAAACAAGCCCCACGGGCTTGGTTTCATCGTCTTTCTAATTTCCTTGTTCGATTGGGTTTTGTTCCATCCAAAGTTGATGGTTCTTTATTCATTCTTCGCAAGGGCCGTATTCAATTTTATATCTTAGTCTATGTCGATGACATAGTCCTTACCTGTTCTGATCATGCGAAGATGGAGTGGTTTCTTCACCACGTTAAATTGGCTTTTCCGGTCCGTGATCTTGGACCTCTTCGCTATTTTTTTGGGATACAAGTTAAACAGCTTTCGGATGGTATTCTTCTTACCCAAGAAAAGTATCTTGAAGACTTGCTTAAGGAAACCCACATGGGTACCTCCAAGCCGTGCTCCACTCCTTTAGCCATCTCACCACCTTTGAGTAAAACCATGGGTGTTTACTTGCCTCATCCTGAACAGTATCGGCAAGTCATCGGGGCTCTTCAGTAACTCACTCTCACACGGCCTGACATAGCTTTTGCTGTTAATAAGCTCGCTCAATTTATGCATTTTGCAACTAATGTCCATTGGCAAGCGGCAAAGCGCTTACTTCGTTACCTACGTGGGACTTCGGCTATGGGCTTATTCATTACAAAGCATTCCTCTCTTCAGTTACAATGTTTTTCAAATAGTGATTGGGCAGGGTGTTCTGACGATCGTCATTCTACGGGAGGATACTTGGTTTATTTGGGCAAGAATCTTATTTCTTGGTCTTCTAAGAAGCAGCCCACGGTGGCACGAAGCTCTACTGAAAGTGAGTATAAGGCGATTGCAAATGTCACTGCCGAAATTATGTGGATTGGTTCTTTATTGTATAAACTTGGTGTTCCCAAGGCTCTACCTGCCTTATTGTGGTGCGACAATATTGATGCAATTTATTTGTCTAGCAATCCTATTTTTCATGCTCGCACCAAGCATGTGGAGCTTGACTATCACTTTGTTCGGGAGCAAGTTAAGTTGGGAACCTTGGTCGTTCGTTTTATTTCTAGTGCTGATCAATTGGTGGATATCATGACAAAGCCCCTTGGCACTCGTCCTTTTCATGCCTTGCGGCACAAGCTTCGGCTTCATCAAATTTCACCATCAGCTTGAGGGGGGTGTTAGCACATTTGTATTATTCATATAGGACTCTTCTCCCTTATCTCTATCTTGTATTCTTATCTCTATCTTGTAGCTAGTTTATAGCCATAATATACTACTCTTATGTTCTATAAATTGTACTCAGGAAAATACATTTAATATAATCAAAATATTTTCCAAATACCCTAATTTTCCACAGGCACCATGTTATGCTCCTTTTTCTTAAAATTTGACACATAATGCATATTTTTCAAAATTGCAACTTGGCCCCCAAAGTTTCCATATTTGCAAAATAATCCCAAACTTTGTGTAATTAATTTTAAGCCCCAAACTTATTCTAATCTTTATTAATTTAACTAGATGTCATTAAAATATGTATTATCACTCATGTTATTATTTTTCATCACTAAAACTATAATTTACATTTATGCCCCCAAAGTTTTCCAAAATTACAAAATGACCCCAAAAGTTTTCAAATTTAATTTTTGCCCCAAAATGTTTTTAAGCTCCCATTCTCTAATACCCGAGCATTGCTCAAAATTATATCCCGATTATTTTTCGAAGTACAGATGATTATTTTAAACGGCTCCCAAAGTTCGGGGCATTACATCTGGCGACAAAGTTGCGTAACGGGAAAGTGTTAGGCACCCCCGCATCCTTTCGGTCTCTACTTCATTCTAGTGATTAATGGACTTAAAAAAAACATTTAGCATGAAAAAAATATGACAATACCAACCCCAAGTTAATTTTTATGTTTTTTTGCTTGAACTCAACAACTGCGGTGGCCTACATATCCGATCGGACTAATCGGAATCAAAACCACCGTAGTTTGACTCTGGTCCTATGGGAAGTAATCTATAATTTGAATCTAGACTTGGACTAGAAAAGAGTCTTTTTATTTTGAAATGAAATGTGAAGGGATAACAATCTACATGATTTTTAACCTATGAAAGTGGTAAAAGTTACCTCCCGATGTAGCTTGCCGTAATGACTTTAGAATGCTCGACATTAGATCCACGATGCAAAGAACAACGATGCTTTTAGAGTGATTTAGATGGTTAAGATTCTTAAGAGAGGCTGGACGTCACTTCACGAGGAAGTGGCATGCAAACTCTAAAGAGAATAAGCTTAGGAAATTGACTTAATGTCTGACAAAATTCTGACCCTTAAAATGGAGGGCAAGACCCATTTTTATAGTGCTCAAGGTTACATGGTCTGATAAGATTGGAAATGCTAATCTGCATAGCTGGAGATAAGTCAACATAAGTGATAAAATCGCATATTGACAAAAGTCAACTAACCAGTCTGGTAGTTAAAAACCGACCGATTCACCCCATTTATTAAAAATATTTTTTTTGACCCTAATTTCAGTAATTATCTCTTAAATCACAAACAAGATGTACCAGATTTGGGATAAGTCATTTCTTAAGCATAAAATGGATTGATTTGATCTTTACATCAAGGATAAATCATGGATTATTCCTTAAAATTATCTAAACAAATTACATCATTTAAGATAATCTAGACCTAATCTACATGGACTTGGACTAATGCAGTGACTGGACTAGACAAGACTGTACCGAATTGGACTGGACAATTAAACTAGACGGGACCACATTAATTAAATAAACTGGACTTAATCATTTACTTAAAACACATCACTAAGCTCAAACTCAATAATGTCTTTTAATTAATAATGAAGCCCATTTATTCAATTGATTAAAAATGCCTACGAAAATAGGGTGTCTACAGCTAAGATATTCCTTTATTTGCAAATTGAGCTAACGTTACGTCCAAGATCTTGTGAAAATCATTGATGGACTTTTAAGAATATTTAGTCAAAATTTATGATTTCAAGATGTTTTACATGGATAAGTATTTTGAAAGGTAAAAGAACTCGAGTGCTGTCAAAGCAGTCTCACTCTTTCTTTTGGTTTTATAGCCGAAAGTTGTTGATTGGAAAAATCTAATAGTTAGAGAAATTAATTCGGCTAATTCATTACTAGTCTAACTAGTCTAATCGGTGATATTGACAGTTTTTTGCCACTCTAAAATAGTTAAGGTGTTTTCCATTAGCTCTATTATTTTTGTTAAAACAGCCCAACCAAGTCGTGAAACACTTCAACTGGTTTATGAGTTGCATATTTATTCTTCTTTGTGAGCTTTAAGAACCACTTCTTCTCACACTATATAGTCATTTTTTTAAAGAACCTCTTGCACCAAAAAAGAATCAAGTTTACTCTTCTCTCCTTTATTTCACATTTGATTTGATAAGGCAAGGGTTTTTCATTTGAGCTAAATCTTCTCTCAACTCTCTTCATGATTTGATCTTCCTACCTAAGATAACTTAGCTGATCTTCCCACCTAAGCAAACTTAGCTCATCATCAAGTGTACTTTGATTCTTTTAATTTTAAACCAAATATTTCATATCGTAAGGAATTGCTATCCTTGGTTAGGCTTTATCATGTACTGGAGTTTGTGCTAGCTCCCAAAGCTAGATGATTAATGACAGGCTCGACTAGGTCTCCCATCTTGGGAGTGTCAGAGAAATGGATGAAGGGAAGGTGGGGGCAAACCAATATTTTCTCATGCTACTTTGGTCTCTCTCTCTCTCTCTCTCTCTCTCTCTGAGTAAACTTTAGCTTTTCATCGACACCAATTCACCCACCCATCACCCAGCTCTAACGTGTCACTAGGGACTAATAGTGCCATCATTTGGTTAATTTGTATGAAGTTGTAGACAGTGGAAAAGTATTACAAGAATTGATCATGGATAAATTTGAGAATAAATTAGATTATCTTTAAGGCATCATGATATGCAGGGAAAGTTCAAGAATTGTTCACTGTATATATTAGTTATGCATTGCTCGCCCCCATAATCGATTTTAATGTTTGCAGGAAATCTCTCATGCTTATAAAGGATGTTGATTTTTAGTTGATTTTACAAACAACATGTATTAGGTCAAATTTGTGCCCAACACACTTTCAGCGAACGAGGCCTTAAAGCTGGAAAAAGGTTTTTACAGTCGCTCACTTTATGTTGTAAATCCTATTGACTAATAACTCGTATCTTTAGTGATTTTGTTGATCTGATATAGTATGTTGAATGGTTGACACAACATTATGATCTACTATCTTTGTTTAGAGGTTATGGTTGTTTCGGTAGAACTTAAAAACTAATAGGAAAAATAATCCTATAAACCCCTTAAAGTTATGTGTAATCTCAGTCAACCAATCAACATTAGAAATGTAGTTACCTCAACTCCAACCATCATCTGTGTCAGCGTGCTAATCTACACACACAAATCCAAACCACAACCCTCAAATCCACCCTCCCCTCAAATCCAGATGTGTGTGTGTGTGTGTGTGTGTGTGTGTGTGAGTGAGTGTGTAGATTAATTTATGTGTGCCTTTGTGCATGCACATATCTGTATGGTGATGGTGGTGGTTAATGGTGTTAGGGTGGTGCCGTGGTTGTGGTTGGTGATGTTGGGGTGGTACCATCGTGGTGGATGGCATGAGATTAGAATTCTGGTATGCTTTTAGGGTAACTTCATCGTTCCCTTTTTGTTCATAGTGTGAGCAATACTGAAGGTCTGATTTGGCAAATTCAAAGATTCTTCTTCTTTCTATATGTGGTGGTGTTTGACTTGAAAGGGGAAGACCAAACAACCGGGGGGGGTTCCATTAGAAAGGAAGCAAGAAAAGGAAGATGGAGGGTTGTATGTGAAAGGAAAACCTTAAGACGCACAGAGGATTAAGTGAGTTATTTTACAAAATTTGTTACCTTCATTTATGCACCCTCTGGTCAAAGGACTTACATATATTTTCAATAGTCAATTGTCTAACTCGAGATTACCTAATGTCATCAAGGGATTTAGGGATATTATCCTAGATAAAAATGTATAAACCCAAGTTTGTGAAGTCAAAGATAATGAAGACTAATATATGCAAGTGGGTTATTGTTCAGGTTATTGACCCATTTATGGCCTGATCGCACGAGATAAGGTCAATATGAGTCCACCTATAGCTAAATGGCAACTAGACCTCAAACATATTATTTTTTGGTAGATGAAAATGATTAGGTAACTCAAAACGTGCACGACTTAAGAGCTTTCTGAGGCCGCTTTTAGAGGACCATCATTTTTTCTTGTTTTCTTTTTTTCCTTTTTTGGTAGGCAAATTTGGTACCTTCCCTTTGCTTAAGGTGCTATACTAGATAACACTCATCTAGGCCTGTAAATGAACCGAGCCGTTCACAAACGGCTCGTGGTTCGTTCTCCACAAAACTCGTTCATCTTCGTTCGTATAATATACGAACAGAACATGAACAAGTTTTTAGGGCTCGTTTATTAAACGAGCCGAACATGAACACTCCAAAATGTTCACAAACGTGTTCGCGAACGGCTCGTCTAATTAATAAATTAATTATAATATGTTTAAGAATTAATATTTACATAAATTTTATAAATCAAAATTTAAACCTGGAAGGCCAGGCCTTAAAATTAATAAGCCCAAAACCCCAAGCCCATTTATAAACATAGAGCCCAACTCCTAAATAAATTGAAGCCCAACATGAAACCATAACTATATATATAAACTAAAAGTCAATAACCTAAACCTAATCTCTCAAATCTTCACTCGGCCGCACTCTTTTCCCCCATCCTCTCCCTCGTCTCTCTCTCCCCCTTTGCCTCACTATCTTCTCACTGACTATCACTCTCAGCCTCTCACACACAGAGCCTCCCCTCTCTCGATCTCTCCCACACAGGGATCGCACAACAGTGCCCTTTTCTCGATCTCTCACACAGAGATCGCACACATCCCCCCCCCTCTCGCTTCACAGCCGGTAATAAAGTCACACGTCTTCGCCGCCGTCATCTCCCGTCACCGGATTCAACATGTGTCGCCGGATTCAACCTGCGTCGTCTGATTCAACCATGTTTCTGAACTGCAAAGTCAAGGGCCTGAAGAGGGAGCTGACATAAAGGGCATGCATCAACCCGTTGTACATGTCTTCATCGCCGATCGATCAAGATTTCGTTTTGAAGTTTTTTTATTTTGCATCCCTCGTTTTATCTCTATCGTGTTCTTGCTTTCTCTTATTTTCTTTCGTTAACAGGTTCTTGTTTTTTATTCTGGCTTATAGCTTGATTGCTTGAACAATTTGAGGAATTTGTGTAAATTTGAGGAATTTGTGTAAATTTGGGGATTTGAGTAAATTTAGGGATTTGATTGAAGTTGAACAGGAATTCGAGCCAAGTTTCCGAACTCGAGCTCGACTCGTTTTGTTAAAAACGAGTTGAACGAGCCGAGCCCGAGTTTCACCGTCACGAACTCGAGCCGAGTTCGAACATTGATATTTTCGCTCTTAACGAACTCGAGCCGAGCTCGAACATGCCAAAAGTTAAACAAATCGAGTTCGAACACACACATGTTCGGCTCGAACTCAGTTCGTATACAGCCCTACACTCATCCATACATGCTATTGATTTTAACACCAACCCCTCCCACCTCTGTTATAAGCTTAAGAGACAATTAGAGTTTAAAAGGGGTCTAAATATTGATAGCCAATTGGTTTTGAGTTAGATGTCTTCACATGGTAACAGAACCAATCGATCCAAACAAGAGAATATGCAACAAATTCAAAATCAGCCACCACCCCAATTTGTGTAGCGTTTAAAACAATTTTTTTCAGTGTTTTGTTCAATTTTGAAAATTGGAAAAATATCGGCGTTTGACACGCAAATTTTTTTTTTTTTTTCCTTCTGTTTTACAAACCAAATTTCAAAATTGGTCTATTTTTGAAAACTCTATCTTGAATTTTTCAGTTTTTGGTTTTTTCTTGAGATCCACCTTTGTTAATAGTATTTTATGTCTCTTCTTCCATTCAATCTTCATCACTAACACCTATCACTCAAGAACACCAAACCACCAACATTGCTTACCACCATACCCATTGATCGCCACCACCACCATCATTGAGTAACACCCCACAAACACCAAAGTACAAACACTACCAACGGCCACAGCCAATGACCAATGACCAATACACTGAAACACCAAACCTACCTACACCACCGACCACCATAAACACTGGTCGTCGCGACCATCAACACTGACCAACACCCACGAACACCCCCAACCACCATAGCCAATGATAACCACAAACATAACCACTACTGACCAACACTACCCCACCAACATCGGCCACCACCACGGCACCACTCCTTTAAATTGAAATCTACCATCATACTAACCACCATTGTCCCTATAGTAAACACCAGCACAAGATTTTCCATCGCTTAACCCTAGTATCTTTGACCTACATAGGTAAATTTCAAGCCATTCAAACCCATTCACCCAATAAACCCTAATCAGACCCAATGAAGCCCTATTCCGTAAGCTACTGTGTTACCGCCATAGTAATAGTTGGACGGTGGCAGAGGAGATGTTGGTCATGGTAGGGGCGCCTTTGATTGTTGAATATAAGAGCTCAGAAGAAGCTCTCAAGTATTGAAAAACAAAAGAAAAGAGAAGAGAGAAAAAACAGAAAAAACAAAAAAACAAAAGTAAAGACCAACTATACAAAATTGCTATCAAACAACCCATCAGTTTTGTTTAAAAAAACTCAAAGAGGTTCTAGTTTAGGTCTTTTTTGAAAACAAAAACTGAAAACTGAAATGGGCTGCTTAAAAAGAAGTCTTTTAACACGTGAGAGGCCATGTTTAGAATTTAACGTTACATTCAAAAATGATTAATTAACAGTTCAACATGTAGGTCTTGTGGGCCCTCATCATTATGAATTGATTTTGAAATCGGACGCTTTCATATGGTATCAATGCGAGTTGATCTAAACACAGTAGACAATTCAAATTAAGTTTAGAGTTACCCAATTTAACTTATTCAAATGTTTGGCCAACTTAAAAAGAAGTTTGTTGCACATGAGGGGCGTGTTAGAATGTAATCCTACATCACATAATTAGAAAACAAATAACAATATATAAGCCTTGTGGGCCACTTCCATACTATCAATTGCTCCTGAGATGGATACTTTCGCACGTTATTACGTGCAAGTTAACTAGTCGTCCGTAAATGTTTGCAACAAATTGTATCCCATTATCTCATTCATGAAGCTGTTGAAGTTAATTAAAAAAAAACTCATTAAAAATTTAAGGCCTGTTTCACTTTCATTTGTTTATTCCCGCAATAGTAGTTAACTATTTTTGATCAGTGGGTTGCAGCGAGAGCTAAGGGAGAAAAAATTATAAAAAGATCAACAGAATTGCAAATGCAAAATCAGATAACCAAATAAAGTTCCCAGGTCTTTAGTCCAATATCTCAATTTTAGTTGGTTATATTAGATATGAAAAGCTGAAGGTGTCGTGAGATACAAAAAAAATAGATGTAATATCCTAATTTAATCTAGTCGATAATTTGATTAATTGAAGGTGTTATTTTTATCGATAGCATTATTTAATCAATAATCGAGTATTAGAATTTAAACAAGGGGATAGTTTGGCTTTGGGGTCAAAATGCAATTTTATGAAAGGTAATGGGTCAAAGTGTAATAACGGAAAGTTGAGGGGCTAAATTGCAATTTTGAAAATTATGTGATGGGTGGCAATAAGAGGTGTCATGAAAGGGAGGGAAATTTGATAAGACTTGGGCATCTCCTACTTAAAAGGAGGTGACTAAGTAAATCAAAGAATAAAAAATGGAATTTTGGGGGATTAAAGAAGAAAAAAAGGGAAAAGAAGAAAAAGAAAAGAAAGGAAGAAAGGAAAAAAAAAAGTTAGAAGCAAAACAAAGCAGTTGAGAAAACGGGGGGAAAGGAAGAAGAAAAGAGCAAAAAGAAGAAGAAAGAGGAAAAAAATGGTGGAAACCCTAAAAGGGTTATCTTTCTCACTTAATTAATTTTCTAGAGAGAGAGAGAGAGTGTGTGTGTGTGTGTGTGTGTGTGTTCATTGTAGGGGTGTGTGTGCATGTTTGTGATGGTGTGTGTTGTGTATGTGATGATGCGAAGTGTGGTAGTGTCTGCAGTGTGTGAGTGGGGAAAGGGAGGGTGAAGCTGGACAGTGGATGATGTTGTATTGATGTGTGTTGATGTATGTCTTGTATTTATGTCCCACATCGGTTACCCAAAGAAGGTTGGAACTTGACCCTTAGTATATAAAGACATCTTGTCCAACATTGGTTACCAAGAGAAGATCACTGCTTTCTCCAAGTATAAGTAAGGTGTCTTGTATTGTGTTTAAGGGCAAGAGAGGAGAGTCCTTCTTGGAGTAGGCCAAGAGAGAAGAGTCCTTCTCTGAGTAGAAAAGAGAGGAGAGTCCTTCTTGGAGTAGGCCAAGATAGAAGAGTCCTTCTCTGAGTAGGAAAGAGAGGATAGTCTTTCTTTGGGTAGGCAAAGAAAGAAGAGTCCTTCTTTGAGTAGGAAAATAGTTGAGAGATACACGTGAGGGAGTGTTGTAAAATCTGACTTGTGCAAAGTGGATTTGAGTTCTCTCATATTTCTTGTGTTTTCATATTTGGTTATCGTGTTTTATACATATTTATCTAGAGCGATTTCGTAACAAGTGGTATCAAGAGCTTCCAGGTTTATTTTTTTGGCAAAATTGAAATCGATTTGAGAGGATAAATATGTAGACAACATGACCATGAAGTATGCCTGTGACAATTCGATGGAAAGACAAATTTTGGCATATGGCAGAGCACGATAAAGGATTTGAGCAGTGCGACAGGGGATGCCAAAGCATGCATGAGGAGCGAGCTCGAGGCACTTGGAGAGCACTTGCAGCGGACTGTCACAAGTCAGGTGGAGCTAATCTTCAATAGATTAGATGACTTGGAGGTAGATAGTCGACTAGCTGTGCCAGAAAGGAAAGTCAATGTGTTCGTAGAGGAGCTAGATGACTTGATCGAGGAGAGGGTGGCCCATGTCACCAAGCGAGAGGTGCAACAGCGCAAGGACCTCAAGGGACAAGTCATAGAGCTCCAAGAAGAACTAGCTGCTTGTAAGAAGGAGCTTACAAGAGCTACGAGGCAGGGGCGTATCGCGGTGCAGCCAAGGAGAAAGAAAATGCCGAAGCCGAGATCGTACGATAGAACGAGAGAGGCGTGGCAGGTGGATAACTTCTTTTGGCACTTGGAGCGGTACTCTGAAGCCCTCGACATTGACGAGGAGAAGGTGCAGCGGACTGTCGCAAGTCAGGTGGAGCTAATCTTTAATAGATTAGATGACTTGGAGGTAGACAGCCGATTAACTGTGCTGGAACAGGAAGTCGATGTGTTCGTAGAGGAGCTAGATGACTTGATCGAGGAGAGGGTCGCCCATGTCACCAAGCGGGAGGTGCAACAGCGCAAGGACCTCAAGGGACAAGTCATGGAGCTCCAAGAAGAACTAGCTGCTTGTAAGAAGGAGCTTACAAAAGCTACGAGGCAGGGGCGTATCGCGGTGCAGCCAAGGAGAAAGAAAATGCCGAAGCCGAGATCGTACTATAGAGCGAGAGAGGTGAGGCAGGTGGATTACTTCTTTTGGCACTTGGAGCGGTACTTTGAAGCCCTCGACATCGACGAGGAGGAGAAGGTGCATACGGCGGTCATGTACCTTACGGATACAGCTGCCTCATGGTGGAGGCGTCGCTACATGGATGGGTGCGACGTCAAAACATGGGAGAAGTTCAAGCGTCAACTAAAAAGGCAGTTCTATCCGGAGAGCGCCGAAGATATGGCGATGATCAACCTTCGATGGCTGAGGCAGAAGGGAAGCATCCACGAGTATGTGAAGGAATACTCGGCTTTGATGCTCGAAATACCAGAGATGTCCGAGAGGCAGCGACTATGCTTCTTCATTGATGGGTTGCAGCAGTGGTTTGCCACAGAGTTGCGGCGAAGGGAACCTCACGACTTGGCTTCCGCCATGGTGATTGTCGAGAGGTTAGGAGACTTCAAGCAACGTGAGAGGCCGAGATCTCCAAGGCACGAGCATGCCAAAGATGGGGGAGACGGTAGGTCGAAGAGTCGCTTACCCAATGCAACCAATGATGAGCAGAGTGGGGACGAGGGACGTCACTGCCATCACAAGGAGGAGAAGAAGCATGGAGAAAGTCGCAAACAGGGTGATTCTCGTGACCACAAGGCTCATGGAGGGCTTAGAAGAGAATGCTTCTACTGTGCATGTCCGCATTACGGGAAGGATTGCCCGCACAAGGGCAAGATGATTGCGTTCCTCGAGAAGCACAAAAGCAGCAAGGGAGATTCTTCCAGAAGCGACGGGGAGGCACGCATAGGGGCATTGCAGATGGTCAATGCGTTCGTGCAGAAGTCAAAGGAAGAAGCTGCCAAGGGGAAGAAGAGCAAGAAGAGACGGGGCTTGCTCTACGTAACGGTGGACGTTTCCGGGAAGAATCAAGAAGCGCTTGTGGATACCGGGGCCACCCACAACTTCATGAGTTCAAGGGTTGCCGAGTGGCTTGGGCTAAAACCAACTAAGGATGGAAGTTGGTTCACGGCCGTGAATGCCGAGGAGCGACCGACGAAGGGGGTCGTCAAGAACGTCGATTTGAGGATCGACAGATGGACAGGAAAGGCCGACTTCAACATCATCGACATGGATGAGCTTGGGGTGGTGCTTGGGATGGACTTCATGGAGAAGTCGAGCGCTACGCTTAATCCATATTGCGGGGTGATGATGATGGCAGAGTGGATGTTCCCGTTGGTGTCCAAGGATGGGGCTGACGCACGTAAGGAGATTATAGTGTTACAGCTGGACAAGGGATCAACGCTATGCTATGGTGAGAGGCAGATAGGGTCGAGGACCTACGCAGTTGATATGGGCACAAAGATAGTCACGACAAAGAAGTTCAAGCATTGCTTGAGCTTGATTCATCTTCTTTCTTGCTGAGCTCAAGGTGGAGTGCATCCCTACCTTTAAAGGGGATGCAAGGTGGAGTACATGAAGAAGATACTGAAGGCATATTACAGTTTCCTCATGGAGTGGTTTGTTAATACAAGCCAAGGTGGAGATTGTTGATATATGTCTTGTATTTATGTCCCACATCGGTTACTCAAAGAAGGTTGCAACTTGACCCTTAGTATATAAGACATCTTGTCCCACATTGCTTAGAGAGAGAAGATCACTGCTTTCTCCAAGTATAAATAAGGTGTCTTGTATTGTGTTTAAGGGCAAGAGATGAGAGTCCTTCTTTGAGTAGGTCAAGAGAGAAGAGTCATTCTCTGAGTAGGAAAGAGAGGAGAGTCCTTATTGGAGTAGGCCAAGAGAGAAGAGTCCTTCTCTGAGTAGGAAAGAGAGGATAGTCTTTCTTTGGGTAGGCAAAGAAAGAAGAGTCCTTCTTTGAGTAGGAAAACAGTTGAGAGATACACGTGAGGGAGTGTTGTAAAATCTGACTTGTGCAAAGTGAATTTGAGTTCTCTCATATTTCTTGTGTTTTCATATTTGGTTATCGTGTTTTATACATATTTATCTAGAGCGATTTCGTAACAATGTGTGTGTGTGTGTGTGTGTGTGCACGTGCAGGCGCGTATGTGTGTGTGATTGGTGAGGGTGTATCACTGCTACCATAGCAGTAGTGGTGTGTGTGTGTGTGTGGTGATCGGTGTATGCTGTGAGAGATGTTGGGGGGTGTGCAGTATGTGTAGGATTGTGGGGTAGTGTGTCTGTTCGTGAAAGGGTGAAGGGGAGGGGGGAACAGCATCACAGGGCTGCTATGCGTGCAGTGTGTGTGTGTGTGTGTGTGTGTGTGTGTGTGTGTGTGTGTGTGTGTGTGTGTGTGAGGGCGTATTATTATGTGGGTGTGTGTAATTGTGTGTGTGTTAAATGGGAAAATACATGGGTGCGTGCTTGGCAGCGAAGGGAGGAAGAAGGGGGTCTGTGTGGATTAAGGTGAAGAAATGTAGGGGTTTGATTTTTGTAATAGTGAACAATGTGTCTAATTGTCGCTAAAGGGGGCTTAGGGTTTAGGCAGTCCATTGTGCGATTTTTTAAGAAACATTCAGAGTAGAATGTGATAAAGTGCAAAGAAAAAAGACCTAGTTATTTTTAAGAAATCTACGTTATGGGAAAAATTTCAAATTTTTCCAAGGTCACAAAGGGGGTTAATTAATGCTGTCGGTGTAAAACTTTACCGTGAATTTAAAACTAGCAAACCAACGTAGTTTTGAGTAAAAATTATATGAGGACCTTAAAATGGTGAGATGCTTCAATGTCTAAAGTTTCGGAGCATTTCGCAGCCGATAGCTATTTTTAGTGGAATTGGCTTCCGAGCGCTCTGTTAGTTGTCGGTTAGGAATTTTTTAGCGAAACATTTCCGAAGGGCTTTTTAGTCTAAAAACCGAATGTAGTTCGTTTAAAAAGATGTTTTAAAGTTGTTTTGAGATTTTTGTTGGGGGGATGGCTCCACGAGGTATTTTGGTAATTTTACCTAGGTCAGGAGTATTTTGATAAATTTGCCTATAAAATTTTTCGAATGACTCTTTTGCCCGAAAATGAATGTAGTGCATCTAAAAAGTTGTTTTGAATCGGTTTTTAGGGGTATAGTGGTGGTGTATGGGCCATCAGAGGGTATTTTGGTAATTTGTCATGTCCCGCTAAATTTTTTAGAACATGCACAATTCATCGTCGTGAGTTACGGGAAGTGAGGAACGATGTTAATGCAATGGAAACAGGGGAGTTGTTGTCGCTAATGCATTGAGAAGGCTAGGTTAAGGTTCCGGCTATCGGATCGGAATAACTAGCCGTCGTAAGACGCTATGAACGGTTAAATGGGAAAGGGCAAAATAAAATGTGCATATATGTTTGAATGGTGTCTGACAAGCAAGATCTTATTTGATTAGGTGATCCTGCTCGTTGTGATCAGAAGTTGCATATTGCGTCGACTATAAGCCAATCAGGTAAGAACAGTACGGTTCTAATATGCTAATTCATTATTTCGATTAGCATGTCATATTGAGGACGTTTATGTTTAACTCATGTTATTATGCTTGGACATCAGTAGTCACTGCGACCGGTATTCTTTTATTTGAATCATGTTTTTGAAGACTTAAGGTAGAACAATTTTCCTTAGTCTGCCCCGTTGATGAAGTTTAGTAAGGATAATACGTTTCTTTGCATGCTATGATTTCGTTCGATTAGCATACCTGTCATTGGTAATAATATTATGTAGAGATTGGTGTGTTGTTGTTGTGAGATGTCAACAATTATTCATAACTAATATTTTTCCTGATTAAGAATATCGTTTTGGACTTGTGGTTGAGTTTCTCCCGAGTCCACCCTGTCGTTGATGATGATGTTGTGTAGAGACTATTGTGTTGTTGTTGTGAGATATCGGCAATTATTGATGACCATATTTTTCTAGATTAATTCCAAGCTCACGGGCTATAGGCTCAAATATAAAAGCGACCCACCTTTCTCCAAAGCCTGATGATCCCCATCAAAAAGTGAGAGAAGCCCTTATCCATCAACACTTCATTAGCCACGTGTGACGCCCACTCATCAATTGAGGATTTAGAATCGTCTGGTGATGGAACTGAAATCAATTAATCCAAATCCAAATTTTTGATCCGACTGTGAACCCCAGAATCATGACTGATTTCCTCAATCACATTATCCAGTGCTAAATCTTCAAAATCCTTTCTTGGATGATCTAAACAAATTCTACTAGCTCGGTTCCGATAAGAGTTTGCAAAGGCACGCAATCGTCTAGAAAATAAAGCACAAAGGTTTTGATAATACAAGACGGGTACTCTTTGGCTGAGAATATCGGTACAGAACCCGTTCCACTTTTTTGGCGAGCTTGACACAAAGAAAAAGAACGCCAATGTTGACATGCTCTATTACCCCACAATTGTAACGGACGCGAAAAACCTTTTCGTAAGAAGCCCAAACCCAGTTACAATTTTTGTCTGTTGTAGGCAAATTGTCAGTCCAGTCCACTTTAAGAACTTCATCGAGATAACCCCCAAATTGCAGAGCAGACTTATAGAAAAAAAACCGCAGCAGGGATATCATGTAATCTAACCCACAGATCCACCGTAGAGAAATCTAGTCTAGGAATACACATAAATGGAATTAGCAACTAAGAGCAATAATGCACCATGCATATTCCAAGGCCCTGCCTCCAATTGACACTCCAACTCCACTGTCTCAAAGAAGTGAAAAGCAAAGCAATCACCAACAGCTTCCACCTGCACAGTACCATTCATATGCCATTCTCTTTACCAAAATCCCTAGAACATACCCTTTGATCAGCAAAACGACCAACCAAAGTATGAAGCCACCGTAATCGCTGAATCAAAAGTAGGACAGGATCCACAACCACAACATCCCCACGACGTTCTAACACTGGATATTAATGCAATGCTAGAGTCAGCCACCTCGCAACGACAATCAAACGGGAGAGAACAAAACCAGAAAAGAAAATGAAAAGCAAACCGATTGGAAACCCAGATCACGATCGCAGTCACAGTTTCCCTGTAGACATGTTAAGACTCAGATGATGTCTTGCCCCAAATGGTTGCAAAATCGATGGAAAAGTGTTTAAGCAGAGTGTTCGCAGTTACCTTCATGCATGCCCTTACATAGTACGTCAAATCTGCTGAAAGTGCTATCCTATAATTGTCTACTTGTGTTAATTGCGCTCTCGAGTATTGATGATGTTTTCTCAAGTTGCAATCATGCACAAGTTTACAAGTAATGTCACTATAAACACTCAATAATAGTATTTCTTATTAGTTAATGATACAAAAAAAAATTGACTAGTTAAATATTCAATTTCGTGAGAAAAGTGATTTCAAAAGTGGACCGACTTAAAAAAAGTAATCTTATTATATTAAAGAGTATGGCCAAGGTGAATGGTTTATTGTTACGATTTCACTATGTCATCTGTCATAATCAAGTTAAATTTTGATCAGGAATCATTTCAAATGAAAGGGAGACAAAACTATTCTAACATAGAAATCTAGACCCAATTCATGGGTTTTCCAAAATTTAACATACCACCTATCATATGAATGATGGCATTGGAGAGGTAATGAAGAAAGACACATGCAAACAAAGCCCAACTGTGGAAACCTTGTCATCTCAAGAATTCTACACTTTATATGCATCATTTGAAGAACAATGCGCACTAATTTAGTATCGCTTCTCAATCGATCACTTCCAAGACGCGAAGATCGGGTTCTCTTTGATCTTAAATTACAGAGAATTGATTCTACGTCAAGGATCGCTATATTTGTTCAAGATAAATCCTCGAAACCCTCGATCAAGCACCGCTTCGACAATCTTTCAATCGCAAAATTCAACCAGTAAATATCAGGGCTTCGAAATCAAGCTATTTTCAGCCCGTAGACCGTAACTAATCCAAAGATTGAATCAGATAAGTGTAAACACTTTATTTTAAATTAATAAATTAAATTTTGTGCATTATTTCTTATTCCGTAACTTAGTCACAAAATATGTTGTACGATCACCAACAGCAAAGTAGTTGCTAATACATTCTTCTTGATACTGCATCGTGTTTGCATATTCTTGAGCTATTTTGCAACACAATGGTTTTATCTAGGAATAATGGCGTCTAATTGACCATACATCTTATTTTGACCCCAACCTCTGAACAAATAAGAACAATTTCCAGTTAGCGTTTTTAGTTAACATGTAATAAGTTAGTTTTCTTCCATTCAATCTGGAATTCATGCTTTTGAAATAATCCGATTCACCCTTTAAGCTTTATAGTAGCCGAAGAAGAGGCACCGATCGACGATGAAAATGGAAATGGAAATGGTGAAATTTATCTATACAGTAGATTCGTATGTAGTGAGTACAAAGTGGTGTTGGTGAAAAGTCAGGTCTTTAATCTCTATGAGTTTCAACCCAGAAGCTGAGCATACCGAAGCCTTTTAATGAGTCTCAACATGGCCGTCGAGGTAAGTAATGGCAACCGCAGCGTGTAGAGCTGCTCCTATCGGGAGAACATCCTCATCGATAATAAAGTGAGGCGTGTGCAACCCTTTATCGGATTTTAGTGTTTCGTTCTTTACCCCAATCATGAAAAACGCTGCTGCCATCTTTTGTGCATAGAAGCTGAAGTCCTCCGCCCCCATAGTCTGTTCGATAAGCTGCACATTGGCTTCACCAAGCAAGGTTTCTCCAACCCTTTTTGCATGTCCATACATTGCTGCATCGTTCACGGTTGGTGGATATGGCCTCTGTGTCTCCATCATGAAGTCTACAATAGTTGTACATTGGTGTACAGCAGCCTGCATATCTATGACCTGCAAGCAGCATATATACATCAATGTCTCAACTGCATTGGTACCCCCCTCAATCCCTCCTCCAAAAGAGAGATTATACGCAAATTGATGGACTATTTCTTACTTCCACTACACCCCCTTCCAAATTGAAGTACGTCTCTAAGTGGAGAGAATACGCAGAGTTTATACGCCTTTTTTAAAATTGAAGCCCGTTAAAATGTTATGCATTTGTCTGTTAAACGTGAATGTGTTCTAAAAAGGTTAATCGTGCAGATGGAAGTTGCTCTTACTCCAATCCTGTACTTGCGTTACACACAATTTGTGCCCTGTTTAGTAGTGATTTTAACCTGATGACATAAAAATCATTATGCTCCATAAAAAGCATGAGTTTTAAGTCCACATGCTTATCATAGTATGTGCATTACTATGTGGCTCTATCTCGCAATTGCTACAAGCCCGTAAGTACCTCTTTGATCCTTAGCTTGAGAAAAGAGAATCCTTCAGGAGTCATGCTTCGAAATGTGCCACCAAATTTCACTGTCTCAGGTATCACATTTCCTGCTAGGCCACCCTCTATGAATCCAACTGAGACCACCTATGTAGAATTTGAAATGATGAAACAAGGTTTTATAGTCTTGACTAAACAAACGAAAGAAATATGACGTTGACTCCAGATTTCTACTGTGCGAATACCATAGTAACAAATTGTTGCAAGGATAGATCGATACCATGGCTTCCAGAGGATTGGTATCTCGTGAAACAATTTGCTGGAGTGCAAGGATTGCCAAAGATGCAGCAAGAACTGGGTCTCTAGCTTTATGTGGCATTGCTGCATGTCCACCTTTCCCTTGGATTATAGCCAAGAACCTGCCTGAACCAGCTAGCATTGGACCAGGTCTTGAACCAATTGTACCAGTAAAGAGGTCCGGCGAAACATGTAAACCAAATATAGCTCGAGACCCATCTAGTGCGCCTTCTTTTAACATGTGATAAGCTCCCCCACGACCCTCTTCTCCAGGTTGGAAGACAAGCTTAACAGTGCCCTAGCAAGTAGATATCAACAATTATGTTAGCCTGAAGTTTAGACGGTTACAGAGTGCTTCATTCCCAAAATGGTGAACTACCTTCAATTTGTCCTTCTTGCTTTGAAGCAACTTAGCTGCCCCAAGTAACATTGTCGTGTGGGCATCGTGGCCACAAGCATGCATTTTACCATCGATTTTGCTCTTGTACTCCCACTCAACCAATTCCTTCAAAAAGAACAATGTTAATTTGCATTCAGGAAAACCATATAGCCAAAATGTGGGACCGCATGGCGATGACAGTTAGAACAGTTACACTTTCTCCTCATTAGGCAAACTATGAGCATTACAGTAAGGAAGAGCCATAATTGGAAACAGCCACACAAGTCCAACTAGAAAATTTGAACCTGCTCTACAGACATCTGAAATCCTTTCATTTGTTTAGGTCCATTGCAATGATTTTGAGTAACTACGTGCAGATCTAAAGCTTAGTCTATGCAGAATACATTTTATCTGGAATACATATGCGCTAATGATCTTTCAAGTCATCAGTTCACTAGCTATCTAAACCTTCTAATAATGAACACCAATAGCCTGCAAAGAAGATGTATCGTACACTTTCCAGCCAATAACAAGGACCAAATCTACCACTTGATGTGTAGGACCAAGTTAATCTGCATATGCTTTCTAAGTACGAAAGCATAGGAATAGAAAAGTTCCTAAAAAACGAGTCTTAACTATAATATAGATAGAGCTCTTTTGCAACTTGAGGTGAATGATATCACTGACAAGTCCTCTCCTTCACCTATACGAAATACAAACCAGTAAACCAATAATAAGCCAAGATGACCCAAAACCAAACTTTTACTGTTAGATTATTCTTATGTACCAAGACAGCGTCATCTGCCCGTGAAGAGCTCAACTCACGGCAATTTTATGTTTCATACATTAGAACCACACAAATGAGCAAGTCCTTGTGCAGCTTATTCTTATTTTGACTACAACTCTTTTGTTTATTATTTTTCTTAACGGAAGTGCTCAATAAACTTTTTAGTCCTAAAATTTAAGGTACTACAACTACATTTAGGCCTTAAACATGATAACATTGCGGTTCATTCTCTAATAACTTAAACTTCTATAGCAAAAGATAACATGGTATCTGAGCCCTCGGTTGCGCAAGGTCTTGTGTACGATATTTGCCGCTTGCCTTTGGTCGCCTCTTTATAGTAGTGAAATTTGCACCCAATTATTACTGCATTTGGTTGTGGTGCACCTTCATTTATCTCTTCACATTGATTTGTCTCCTCGCATGGAGCTTGCATGCAAGTGAGGGGGAGTGTTCAACATGATTACATTTTTTGGCACATTCCCTAATAGCTTATGCATTTATAGGAGATGATAATTTAACAGTATATAATGAACCTTTCGCTCTCATTAATTGCAGCAAAAAATACTGCATCGATCTCCTTTCAAGCTAAAAGTTATAAAGTATTCTTGCGTTCTAGAGAAAAGGCAGAGCTTCTCTCTCTTTTTTTCTGTTTGCATCTGTGTTCTTGCCTTCTCTCTAGAATGCAAGAACACAGATGCAAACAGCAATCAGTACGCGACGATCATCGCGTCAAAGAGGACCACCGAAGAATCCCTTCGCAAGTGAATTCGTGGGAAAAGATTGGCAAAACATGCATCAGAGTAATGTCTGTACTACACAAGAATCTGTTCATACGGGAATGACAAATGCTCTAGGGTCAGAGTCATTCAAAGATGTAAGGGATCTGAGACCGGAAAATCATCCGGTAGCCTGCATGGAGGAACGGCTGGTAATGGAGACGAGTTCGGATTCAGATAAGGAGGAAGTAATGCAAGTAGTTGCGAAATTACGAGAAGAAATTGAAGAAATGCGGAAGGCAAATAGGCAATTAAAAGAAGAAATAACCATAATTACAGAAGGACATGTGAATCGAGGAGAAGGAAACACTGCATTCAAGCGGTCGGAGACGATCTACGTTGAAAAAGACAAACAGGATCTGGAAGCCAGTAAAGCACCATTGGAAGGAGGAGTCAAGGAGCAGTTATTACTGAAGAAGGCGCGTGAAGATCAGTCGCCTGAGTCAACTCGGAGCCACGTCACCACGCCATGTAAGTCTATTATAAATGAGGTGGATATTTCCGATTTCCCCCCTACCTTCGAAACACAGAGTTCTGCAACAAGAAAATTTGGGAGTAAAACACCGGGAAAACAGAAAATCTTATGCAACAACTCTAAGGCCAAATCGGGAGTTCAATTTGGCCAATAAACTAGATTTCATCCCACCACAAGAGGAGATGGGATGGGAAGGAAAGGAGTCGTGTATACTGATGAAGATGTGGATGAGGAAGTGAAAGCATTAATGCTGTGATTGTACATGTGATTGGTCCATGTAATGAAAAACTTCATGGAAAGAAGATGGAATAAATTCGGGATTTTGTCCCTAAGTTTGTTGAAACCTGGAGTTTTTGTGGCTAAATTTGACAACCTTAAAGCACAAGAACAGGTTATGGAAAATGGGCCTTGGTTCTTTGATTATAAACCTTTAATCATCAAGCCATGGCACCCTGGTATGTTGATAGAAAAGGATGATCTAATGGCTGTACCTGTGTGGGTCAAATTACAACAATTACCATTACAATTTTGGTCAGTGAAGATGTTGAGTAAAATAGTTAGCTCAATTGGGAAACCCTTGTTCATGGACAGTATGACTGCCACAAAAGAAAGGCTGAGTTATGCTAGGGTCTGTGTTGAACTAATGTAGATGGACCTTTTCCAGACAAGATACCACTGAAAGGACCAGGAGATCAGATGGTGGAATTAGATGTGGAGTATGAATGGCTCCCAGTGAAGTGTAAGCAATGCAGCTTGTTTGGTCACAGGGAAGTCAATTGCCTGAAAAAACAAGCAAAAATTTGGAAAAGGAAAGAAGAGAATGGAAGCAAGATGGATCATACAAGTGACCAGATTAAGGATGTGACAAAGCACCAGAAGGAAGGAATTACAGTTGGCCATTCTGTGCATAAGACAGCAGCTATAACAACCTCTAACAGGTATGCATCTCTTTCTAGTGGGGAGGGGATTATACTAGACTTAGTCTCACTGGCTAGTCAGGAGGTTGGGGTACAAGCTGAAACTGAAATTGCTATTGATGCAAGAAGGGATAGTATAGAAGATCATATGAAAGTGAAAGAAACTCATGGTTCAGATGGTGACATCAAACAACTGAGTAGTGTAACAGCAAAACATGGGGCTGTGAACAGATTAAGTGCCAAAAATGGCAGTAAATCTAAGCATAAATGACTTTAATAGCCAGCTGGAACATAAGGGGTTTTAATAAACCTGGGAAGCAAGCTGAGGTCAAGAAAGTCTTGAAGCTGCATAAAGCTGAAATTATTGGATTATTGGAGACTAGAGTGAGAGAAGAATTAATTCATAAAATAACAAAGCAATGGAGAAGGAATTGGAGTTTTGACTATTCCCTGAATAACAAAGGAGTATCAAGGCTATGGTTTGGATGGGGTGAAGAGATTGTTCATGTTGAAACAATGACAAAATCTTCTCAGCATATAACTGGGAAAGTTATACACAAAGGGCATGGAGGCATTTACTATGTAACCTTTGTATATGCTAACAATACAGGAGATAAAAGAAGACTTTTATGGCAAAATCTGGAGAATGATACAGGTAGAATTGGAAGTGCACCTTGGATGGTGTCAGGTGATTTTAATGTGGTGAAGTACTCTCATGAGAAAGTAGGAAGAGTGGGCATAAATACAAGGGATGTACTTGAATTCAATCAGTGCTTGAATACATGTCAATTGGAGGATATTAACACTAGAGGTATGTTTTATACTTGGTGTAACAAAAGGGAAAATGATATGATCATGGGGAGGTTAGACAGAGCAGTGCAAAATAGTGGATGGATGGAGGCTTATCCTAATACTCAGGTGGATGTGAATGTACCAGGCCTTTCTGACCATGCCTTACTCACTATACATGTAGACTTAAAGCAATGGCAAGGAAAAAGACCATTTAAGTTCTTTAATTTTTGGATGCATCACAGTAGCTTCAAAGAGAGGGTAAAGAAGGCATGGGGGACAATGTTGACTGGGGATGCATGCCATAGATTGAATTCAAAACTGAAGATGCTTAAGCTTGAACTAAGAAAGATGAATTCCGAGTGCTACAGCCATATTTCAGCTAGAACAGCAGCCAAGTTTAATGAACTTCAAGATGTGCAGAAGGCAATACTGCAGAATCAAGACCACACATTAATTCCTTTGGAAAAAGAGATACAAGCACAATACTATGAGCTAGTTCAATCAGAGGAAGCTTTTACTTTCAGAAAGCAAGAATAAAGGAGATAAAACTTGGTGATGGGAATACTGCATATTTTCATAAGAAAATGCAGATTCATAGATCTCACAACAAAATCTTATCTATCAAGAAAGAGAATGGGGAGCAGATTATGGGACCACAGGAAGTGCATAAGGTGGCTATTGAACATTTTCAAAACTTCCTTGGAAATTCAGTTCCTATTCAAGAGCACACTCAAGAGAGACTAATGGAGATCATCAAGAAAAAAGTATCAAGCCAGGATCAGACTATGCTATGTGCACCTGTTAGTGAAAATGAAATACATGAAGCCATGTTCTCCTTGAAAAATAATAAGGCACCAGGACCTGATGGCTACACTTCAGAGTTTTTTCACCAAAATTGGGAAGTGGTTCAACAAGATGTGGTGGCAGCTATCAAGGAATTTTTAGGGAAATCAAAGGGGGTTCAGCTCTTTAATAACACTGCTTTGACTTTGATCCCTAAAGTACATTGCCCAAATACCATGAAAGATTTCAGGCCCATTGCCTGCTGTAATGTGGTGTATAAGTGCATTTCCAAGATTTTGTGTGCAAGGTTGAAGAAAGTGCTACCACAGCTCATAAGTTCAAGGCAATCAGCATTTGTGGCTGTTCCCAACCTATTCGTATCGCACCCCAGAGCCCGCTAAGGGACCCATTTTTGAGCGACACATCACCCATTCGCCAGTCAATTATTCAACGCCATCAGCCGGTCAAAGTGCATCTCCCTTCGAACATTCACAGGCAATCAGGTTGTCTATCGCTATCGTTGCTTGGAAGAGCGCAAATCCCCCGAGGGGGTCAGCCACCTCCCTAAGAAGGGGGTCGGCCACCTCCTTAAAGAGGGGGTCGGCCACCCTCTTTAAGGGGGGGTCGGCCACCCTCTTTAAGGGGGGTCGGCCACCCTATTCAAAAGGGGGTCGGCCACCCTTGTCTTGGGGGGGGGGGGGGGGGGGGGGGGGGGGGGAGGCTACTGACCCCTTCTGGCATCTCACTCAACGCACTCTCTACAGTGCTCACTCACCACCAGTGATCGCATGACGCTCGTTGTCGCCCGCGCGTCATCGTCGCGACAACCGTCACTCGCGGCCGTGCATTGTCATCTGGGTACCGTCTCCGCGACAACTATCACCTGCACGCTCCTTAACACTCGTCGCCGCGCCCACGCGCCACAATCATGTTACATGTTTCCAAGGGGGCTCCGCTCGTAGTGCTCCGGCACGAGGACCGGATGAACTCGTTACCACAAAGTCATCGCCGCCACGGGATGGGCTCATTACCTTAAAGCCATCGTCGTCACAATCACGGGGGGCTCCGGCACGAGGACCCCTCGCAGCGGGATGGACTCGTTACCACAAAGCCATCGCCGTCACAATCACGGGGGGCTCCGGCACGAGGACCCCTCGCAGCGGGATGGACTCGTTACCACAAAGTCATCGCCTCCACGGGATGGGCTCATTACCATAAAGCCATCGCCGTCACAATCACGGGGGGCTCCGGCACGAGGACCCCTCGCAGCGGGATGGACTCATTACCACAAAGCTATCGCCTCCTGGTTTGACTTGTGTGACTCTGAGCACTGAGCTGCGATCATGTCCGCTCATGGCATCGTTGATCGTCGACACCACCAGGGCAATGACCCCCGGGTCACTCCGGGACGGGAGCAAGTCCTTGGAGGGCATCGCGCCTAGTCCGCCTGGCAATTGGCTACACGGGCAACCCTCACCGCTGTCAGGTTCTCTGCGCGTCTCTTGACGCACCTCATGGGATTCAATAAGGGCTTGGACCGGTGGCTGGGGCAACGTGCTTACTCTGATCATGCTACCGCGGTGTGGTCAGTCTTCTCAGACAGGCAGAGAGATGCTGCAAGGGCAGGGCAGCACGAATTTGGGGACCGGCAGTCCAATGGAGAATCGGTACTTTGGGACCCCCTGGTGACGTGTCACTCCCAGGGGACGACACATGTCGGCTGATGACATGGGCATTTTTTGCCTATAAATAGTGGACTCTGGAGCTCATTAAAGGGACTTCTAGTGTGAGAAACACATTTGGACTTCTGACATCGGACCCCTGACGCTACACCCCTGACTTGGACTGTCGACTGCCGGCCCTGTTCGTCGCCGCCCTGCCTACGCAGCGCTGTCAACCCTCGCAGCCTATCTGGGGAGCCTTGCTCTCAGCCCTTACTCCGTCCTTGCTGTCTCTCACTTTGCATACTTGGAAGCTGACTCGGACTGCAGCCTTTGTGGCACCTCCACATAGATACGAACCCACTTTCCTTGGCATCAGTGACTAACAGGAATATAGCTGATAACATTTTGCTAATGTAGGAACTGGTCAAAAACTATCATAAAAAAGGAGGTAAACCAAGGTGTGTATTTAAGATTGATTTTTAGAAGGCCTATGATTCAGTGGGACCTTCTTGCAGAAAATGATGGAAGTTATGCAGTTTCCAAACAAGTTTGTGGAATGGATAATGAAATGTGTCACTACAGCTAGATTTTCAATCAATTTGAATGGATGTATGGATGGTTACTTTAGAAGTAAAAAGGGACTAAGACAGGGTGACCCTATTTCACCCTACTTGTTCTTATTGGTAATGGAAGGATTTACAGGCATTATGGATTTCTATGCTAGCGAGGACAGCTTCAAGTATCATCCAAAATGCACAAGTTTGCAAATAAGTCATATGTGCTTTGCCGATGACTTATTCCTATTGGCTAAGGCTGACAAGGAATCTATGCTAACAATAAAAAGAGCTATGCAGGAGTTTGAAGAATTATCAGGCTTAGCCCCAAATTTGAACAAGAGCTCTATATACTTTGCTGGTCTTGAGGAAGGGCAGATTGCTGAATTAGTGAGAATCATTGGTATCTCCCATGGCCAATTCCCTGTGACATACTTGGGGGTGCCCCTCGTATCAACAAAGCTTCAATACAAGGATTATACAATTTTGATTGAGAGATTGACAAAGAAAATCACAAGATGGACATCCAAATACCTCTCATATGCAGGTAGGGTGCAGTTAGCTATATCAGTATTACTAAGTATGCAAGTCTATTGGTGCAGCATTTTCATATTGCCTAAAAAGATCATTAAGATAATAGAGAGTAAAATCAGAGCTTTTATTTGGCATGGGAAGGATGTGAGATGTACTGGGGCCAAGATCTCATGGAAGGAGGTTTGTCTACCTAAGAAAGAAGGGGGGTTGGGCATCAAAAGGCTAGAGGAATGGAATAGAGCAACCATTTGTAAACACCTCTGGGATTTAGCTAACAAGAAAGATTCTCTATGGGTGAGATGGTGCCACAGCTACATTATAAAAGGGAGGCACATATGGACTTTTAAAGCACCGGCTACAATATCTTGGACATTGTGCAAATTGTTAAAACTAAGAACAACAGTCCAGAAACTCTGTACATATAAGGTGGGAGATGGAAAGGATATTTGGCTATGGCTGGATAAATGGTTGCCCTGTGGTGTTCTTATAAACAAATTTGGGAAGAGAATTGCCTATGACTCTGGACCAGTGTTATGAAAAGCGCGCCTAGGCGCAAGGCGCAGATAGGCTCACACAACGCGCCTCGCCTAGGCTAGGCTCAGCGCGTTCAAGAAGGCGCGCGCCTCTTACGCCTAGGCGCCCAGGCGCGCCTAGTGAAGCGGCGGTGGAGGCGCAAGGCTGGGCGCTTCTTGACTGTTGCCGTTCGATTTTCTTCACATGGGGATAGGCCGTTGATTTTCCTCTTCCTTTGTCTTTACCAAGTCAAAACCCCCAAATCAGTTCCTGATTCACGAGTCACGACCCAAGACGGCAAGACCCAAGCTCTCAATCTCTCACAGTCACCTCGCGAGTCCCGACCTTCCATTGCCTTCGCATCTCCTATCTCCGCTCGCCGTCGCATCTCCCATCTCCTCCAGTGCCGCAGGCGACGAAGCTTACGCGGCGGCCGATCTCCTCGGCGACAGAGTAGTACTTGTCGGTGCCGAGATCCTCGACGTCGATGTGGAGGGAGCGGAGGTGGGCGACGGCGGCGTCCTTGACGGCCGTGCCGAAGCTGTCTGCTCCGGCTATGATCTTGAGGTGGCGGTCGGTGGTGGCGTCTTGAGCCATAAGCCGGCGGTGGTATGGTGTGGACTGTGGACTGTAAGGTCGGGTCGGTACTTGGTTGTTTGAGGTTTGGAAGTTGGTCTACAAAAGACTCTTGGTCTTTCGTGACGTTTGCTTTGTCCGAATACTGCACTGTTATCACAAACAAACCAAATATTAACGGTCATATTTATCGGGAGTTAACTGGAATACCATTAAATTTGTTTCCGAATTTTTTAACTGTAATTTTTTTGTTTATCGTTTTTGAAAACAATATAAACAAAAGTTGTAGCAATCTTGCAAAAAACTTAGCCTCAAAGTATTGGTTATGACATAACATATTTTCTAAACAAAAGCCCTACTCAAAAAGAGGTAAATAAAAGGAGAAGTGATATTTGAATTTCTCTTTTATTGCTAAAAATCTTAAAAATCACCTGTACAACTTTTAGAGACAAAAAAGAGCATAAATATTATCATCTTCCCCTTTCCAAATAAGTACTTCACTTCCCAAATATCAACAATTATGATCCATCATGATTTATTTTACTTAATTTTATTGTTTTAATGCACTATTATTTATTTATTTTTATTATCTTAATATTGCGCCTTGCTTCGAAAAGGCGCGCGCCTGCGCCTTGCGCCTAGGCTCCAGGGACCTTTTGCGCCTTAGGTGCGCCTGCGCCTTTAATAACACTGCTCTGGACTTGGAGTAGACTCAAAAATTGCAGATATCATTGTGGATCAAACATGGGGCTTGCCTGCAAATAGATCCAATGCACTAAGGGAAGCAAGCCATATCATTACTTCTATGCCAGCTCTTAGAAGTGGTAATAAAGATGTAGTGTCTTGGGATATCCATCCCAGTGGATATCACCATCAAATCAGCATGGGAGTATCTAAGAACCAAGAATAACACAGTGAAATGGTGGAAAATTATTTGGTTCCCATGAAACATCCCTAGATGCTCTATGATAATGTGGCTGGTATGTAAGAATGGATTGAGAACAAAGGACAAATTGAAGAAATGGAATATGATACAGGATCAAATGTGTGAATTATGTGGTTCTCAGCAGGAAAACAAGGAACACCTCTTTATTCAATGCTCATATGCTCAAGGAATTTGAAGTACAATCCTTCAGAAGCTGGAAGCAAGGGTATCCTTGAATAATTGGGAACATTTCATGGAGTATGCAGCCCAACATATGAGAGGGAAAAGTTTTAAAGCAAGGATGTGCAAGCTGTCCATAACTGCAATTATCTATGGAATTTGGCAGGAGAGGAATGCAAGAGTGTTTGAGAAGTTGCAAGCAAGCCAAGATGGCTGCAGTCAGGTGGTTCAACAATGGATCAAATGGAGAGTATATAGCTGGACAAATGTATCACCTACTGCAAGGAACAGGAAAATTTGTGCAGATTGGGGCTACCTCAAAGAATTTTCATGAATAACTCTTAGATTAGTATGCAATGAATATTGACTCAATTTGATTTTAGTTCCAGTTGAGTGAGGTCACAAGTAGAAGGAGGATTCAGTATTGTATATAGACTAAGGAGAGCATGATTTGTTTTGTACAGTGATGATGTAATTCTGCTGATTGAATAAATACAAGGACTTTGACCAAAAAAATAAAAGTTATAAAGTATGAGTACATTTTTAACTTTTCAAAAACTCTAATGCTTGTCCACAAATAAATTATTGGGCAAATTACACTTATATCCCTGAGGTTTGGGTATAATTACAGTCAAGAACAACGAGTTTCAAAATGTAACATTCCGTAACCAAACAATTTTAAAATGTATCAGCCATGTCCATCCGTTAGGGTTCCACAGCTCATGACGTGGATAAGCATTTGACGCATGATATAATAGACTTTTCATTTTATATGAATTAAGGTTCAAACTCCAACCTTTTAAGCTAGTCACTAAAACTTAATACAAAGAGGTATGGTTGTGTTTAGGTTTTGTTTTCCACCAGTAGAAGTGCAACCATCGCCAATTGGTTTGCTGTTGGGGTTTACTAATGCACCTCTTTAGCGACAAAAAAGCACAAAGAAACTTCAGCTAGCATAGACTTTTGTCTTTGCCTAAAGAAAAAAGTCTTGGGGCAAATTACACAAAACTCCCCTAAGGTTTGCCTTAATTACACTCAGCTCCTACTAAATTTGATAATTACAGTAAGTTCCCTGTGGTTTGCTAGGAAGCACGGACACCTCTTATAGGACGAGGTATGGTGTCCGACACTTACCGACACCTTGACACCTCACCGACACCTCCGGACACGTGTCCGACACCTCTCAGCGGTGTCCGAATTAATTTATTTATTCTTTAATTACCGGACACCGTGTCGGACACCTTGTGAAGAAGTGTCCACTCGTATGGGGCCAAAATACAAGGGATAAATCTGGGATTTTTTAGAAATGAACTTTTAGGCCAAACCCTAATCAAATCGACCCAACAAAAGGTTCCTTCTTCTTTCTCTCTCATCTCTTTGTCTTTTCCTTCTTTTTGTTGCCTAAAGCATCCAAGCTTGCCAGTCTAGAGTAAGATAGGTCAACATCTTAGACCTTATTTACAGACCATCTGACTATATAAAACCTCTCCTTCATGCCTTTGGTCTCATGTTTTTTTTTCCTTCTCTCTTATTATTGTTGAGACTAATCTTGGTGTTGTTGAGACATTCAACTGCTTTCTTGTTGCCGACCTTTTTTCTTGTTACTGTTGAGACTATTTCATGTCTGTCTGTCTGTATATATATATATATATATATATATATATATATATATATATTAAAAAATCCAGCGGTGTCCTGCGGTGTCCAAAATCTAATTTTTTGAAAATTGCGGTGTCCGGTGTCCCGGTCGGTATCGGTGTCGGACACGGTGTCCGTGTCCGTGCTACCTAGGTGGTTTGTAATATGTTTAAGGGTAAATTACACTAAACACCCCTGAGGTTTTACGTAATTACACTCCACTACCGCTATCTTTAAAAATTACACTCCGTCCCCCCGAGGTTTGTACCCGCATTACACACAACTACACACATTTAACGGCAGGCCCAACTCCGTGAAAAGATTCTCTGACACATCACTTTATGCAATTTTCATACCCAAAATACCCCCCCCCCCTTTCTCCTTTACTCAAACAAGGAGGGCATTTTGGTCAGAACAATTAAAAAAGGAAGATTAGGGTTAAATCTAAAAGCTAATGGGTTTGGCGGGCGGCGGCGCGGCGCTGTTGCAGCTGCGATAAGAGGAAGGAAGGGGGGACGGGGGCGCCGACGGGGGGAGGGACTCTGCCGGCGTGGGATGCAGAAGGAAGGGCAAAGGGCTGTTGCGGCTGTGGGGGAGAGAAGGAGGAAGGAAGAATGGGGGTCGGCGTCGCCGACGGGGGAAGGGGCGCTGTCAGCGGAGAGTGAGGCGTGGCGCTGTTGCAGCAGGAGGGGCGACGGGGCAGGGGGCGCCTGCGACCGGAGGGGAGGAGGGGAGAGAAGAAGAAGGAAGAAGGGGGGTCAGTGTCGCCGGCGGGGGAGGGACGCTGTCAGCGGAGAGTGAGGCATGGCACTGTTGCAGCAGGAGGGGTGACGGGGCAAGGGGCTATAGCGACCGCGGGGGACGAGGGGAGAGAAGAAGAAGAAGGAAAGAGGGGTCGGCGTCGCCGACGGGGGGAGAGGCGCTGTCAGCACATAGTGAGGAGCGATGCTGTTGCAGCAGGAAGGGCGACGGGGCAAGGGGCTGTTGCGACCGTAGGGGACGAGGGGAGAGAAGAAGATGCCGAAGGAAGGGGCGCTGCAGGGTGCCGGCGTAAGATGCCGAAGGAAGGGCGGCGGGGCAAGGGGCTGTTGCGGCCGTGGGGCTCAGGGGGAGAGAAGAAGAAGGCAGAAACAGGGAAAGGCCCTCCAATAATTCCCAAAAACAAGTTTTCCCTCCAAAATTCCAAGAAAACAGTCTGAGGGGCATTCATGTCTTTTTGCATTGCACCATTAACACCGTAAGAAAAAAAGTTACTTTTTGAGGTGAGTGTAATTTTTAAAGATAACGGTAGTGGAGTGTAATTACATAAAACCTCAGGAGTGTTTAGTGTAATTTACCCTATGTTTAAACAAAACTCCATTCCGTTAAGTGTCAGTCAATAAAAATTAGGGCACCACGTAACTTTTTGTGGTCTACCGAAATTTTCCTTAAGTTGTCTCTCTTCTTCAGCCACCACTGCAACCGCCACCACCAGCACACTGTCATCATCCCCCCACCGAACACCACCACACCCCGCAAACACCACTCTCTCTCTCTCTCTCTCTCTCTCTCTCTCACACACACACAGAGAAAACACACACACTCCAACCGCCATAACACCCGTAACTCAAGCCCAAATCTACTGGCAACCACCAACTCAAGCACAAAACCCATCACTGGATTACACCCAAATCACTGCTTAGAACTCAATCAAAGAAAAAGGGCAAAACTAGAGAACAAAATACTGTATAAACAAAGAAGCATAGCCAGAGGGGTTTGGCTCGCGGCGGTGCTAAAACGTCATCGATCAAGAAGCACAGGATTGAGATTCGCGGCGGTGGCAGAGGTGGGTTCGTTTTCGCCGGTGTAGATCCGATGGTCTAGATCAAGGAGCACGAGACCCATTTGTTGTCGTGTAGATCCTACAGTGGTGGATTGTGCGATTGTGATTGATGACGGTTGGGCATCTGGTGGCGATGCTCGGGGCGGTGTTGGGCAGTCATGAAGGCCGAAGAGGCACGGCGGTCGTCGATGGGCTGATCGATGGTGGCCCTCGGCCCTTGCCGGAGATGGTGTATGGGCTGTCGATTAGCGGCGGGTGGGCCATTGGCGGTGGCCGTGGGTGGCCGGCAGTGGCCATCGGCGTGCGACTGGCAGTGGATGGTGGCCGTCGGCAACCCTCGGCATGCGACCAACAGTAGTGGTTGTGCTGATGTGTGTGTGTATGTGCGTGCGCGCGCGGTGTTTGTGTGAGTTGTGTGTGTATTGGTGTTGTGAGTTGTGTGTGTCGATTGGTGTTGTGAGTTGTGTCCGTCTGTGTAGTTATTCTGTGTGTGTGAGAGAGAGAGTCATGTACAGTGGAGAAAGGAGATGACTGGGTAATTTTTTTTTGTTTAAGAGGGATATTATTGTTTTTTCGTTGATTCCATTAACTCTGTTAACAGAAAAATAAAAAAGTATATCTTAGTGTAATTATCAAAGTTAGTAAGAGCTGAAGGCAAACCAATAAGGCAAACCTAAGGGAGTTTTGTGTAACTTACCCTAAGTCTGGGCACTTTCTACACTGAGTTGACCCACATAGGAAGACAATCACAGAGAGAGGGAGAGAGAGTTTGAGAGACCTGAATAGGGAGGGCATCCATGTCTGCTCGAAGAGAGAACCAGGGCTGAGCACCTGACCCAATGGTAGCCACCACCCCAGTCTCCGCAACCGGCCATGTGTACTCGATCCCGAGCAAGTCAAGCTCGTGCCGGACGAGTTGACTCGTCCTGTGCTCTTCAAAGGCGAGTTCTGGGTACTCGTGGATTCTTCTGCGAACCCTTTTGAGCCAATCGAAGAAGTCGGCCTCCCTCGCCGACTCCAGCAGCTCCCCAGTCAGCAACGCTGTCTCCGGGTGCAACCCAGTTTCCCGAGCCCACACGTTGGGACGTGAACAGCTTGACAAGAGCAGCAAAGAGAGGCAAAAATACATACAGCGGCACACCATGGCGAAGAAATGAATCTGTTCAGAGATTCTTTTGTTAAATTCTACAATTGGCTTCGACATTTTTTGCTGTGGTCATCTGACAGTATTTAATTGGTTATCTTTGTTTGTTTATTTGTTTTTGTTTGTTTGCAATTAGGAATTTCTTTGTCGAATTATGCTACAAATTGACCTTGTTGATTCCCTTGTTTGGAGCACAATTCAATTTGATCCGATTTGAAGGAAAGTGAGCAATTTTTATGGGTCAGATTAAAAAAAATGTATGATCAATTTATATAAAACGGAGGGAGTAATATCTAAATAGCAAATAATCTTGTTACATTCATTGTACTAGATAGAAGTATTACTCCAAATAGATATCACAATTAAAACACAATTATGCATTTATCATTGATGTACGGGAAAAAAAATGAGTTTTTGCATTTTAAGTGCTCTCATTATTTTCAATCTTCTAACTTTCAAGGTTCTGTTAATTTGGCTTTATTTAGTGTCAATGCATAAATTACCAATGAATGTCATTGAAAATACATTAATGTCATACGTAGGTTCCGTTCGGTTTATGATCGGTTTTAAAAAATTGGTCGGTAAATCGAACTGAATTGAGGTCAGTTGAAAATGTGAAATCGAACCATTAAGACTTTTGAACGGTTCGGTTTGAATGATTTATGATCGGTTTCAATGGTTTGGTGCTCCCCTGCTTGTCTATTTAACTAAACTAGTATGAAGTACGTGCGTTGCACGTGAATGTAAGCAAAAATAATTTTCTAAGTCATATCATTATCTCTTGCGATTTGTTAAATGTTTGGGGATCTTGTTTGCAAGATGTTGTACCAAAGAAATGTGTGTTGGTAAAAAGAAGAGCCAATGGAGAAATTGAAAGAACAATTTACGTCTATGTTCTAAAATATTAAAGTTGTTTATGGTATACACTCGAGAGGTGGATAGTTGTTTGGGCTTTCTTACTGATTGAGCGAAGAGTAAAAGGTTAAGGGACATTGCACTTGTGCATTCTGCAAGAATGGCTTGGTATTCAATGGTGGAACTCGAGTACATATGCACTCATTTTCATTTTGCTATTTGTTATGCTTCATCTGCTCTTGCTGTGACGTGTAGGTATGGATATATAGTACGTACTTTGGGGCGTGTACAATACTCTTTGCTCTTAAATGTATAATCTTGCTTCATAATTACATAACATTATAAGGTGCTTGGTAAACACAATTCGTCAAGGAAGTCACTGTATAAGTGAACTCATAAGCTTGGTGAGGTTTCACCTTAATTTGTAAAGATTTCCCTTATGGTAAAGGTCCTCGTAATTTCATTTCAGCTTTAAGAATTACATCTTAGGAGAAAATCTTAACATGGAATCCTAGTTAACTCAAAATTATTTCCAGAATTCCCCAAGTGAGGCATAATAACTGGTTTCTTTCTGACAAAGCGGTCTAAGCTTGATCCATTGTTCAATAACTCCAAGCATAAAAAAATTACATCAGTAATATCCCAAAAACACCAATTCATTATTGTTACTACTTGAATATTGATTGGGACCACAGCCGGGAAATGGACCTGCAAAATAGAACACGGAATGACCGCCGGGGGTGTTCCGACGGAGGAGGCTCCGATGCTAAAGTCAGAACGTTGCTACAAGGGTAGAGCTTTGAATAGCATAAATGCACTGGGCGTGCGAGTGTGTGAACTTGTTTGTGTACCTGAGGCTTTGTCTATGACACAGGCTCCTCCCAGAATCCTCCCTTCTTCAGGACTCTTCTTTGATAGGTCCTCGATGTATTAGAACCATGTTAGGACTCGTCTTTTAGTAGTCGAGTCCTACAAGGCCTCTATCACCTCTTTAGAGCCTATCCTGATACAGACTCCTTAGTCGACTCGGAGTCAACCACGCCACGTGTCATCATTTGGTTGGGTGTACATATTTAGCTATATCATAATGCCCCCTGCTTTTAACAGTTCTTCCAAGAGAACTGCCAAAAGCATATGGTGTGAAGACCAACCAAAGACAGTCCAGCTACGGTTTTCCCATGTCCATTGTCCGTTACTCAGAGGGAATTTACAATATGTCATACTTGAACGGCCTGCTCGGGAGATCTGCTCGGGAGCTCTGGTCGAGAGTCCTGGTCGGGAAGCCTGGTCGGGAGACCTGCTCGGGAGCCTTGGCTGGGAGCTCTGGTCAGGAATGAATCTTGTGCTCTAAGCACTGGAATGGTCCTGCTCGGACAGTCTGCTCGGGCATGGATCTTGTGCTCTGAGCACTGGGATGGTCTTGCTCGGGCAATCGGCTTGGGCATGGACTTTATGATCGAGCACTCGTCCTGCTCAGGCATGGACTTTATGCTTGAGCACCTGGATGGTGCTACTCAGGCAGTATGCTCGGGCACGGACTTGTGCTAGAGCACTCTGAAGTCCTGCTAAGGCTGTCTGCTCAGGCAATCTATTCGGGCAAGGACTTGTGCTGGAGCACTCTGAAGTCCTGCTCGGGCTGTCTGCTCGGGCATGGACTTTATGCTCGAGCACTCGAATGGTCCTGCTCGGGCAGTCTGCTAGGGCCTGGACTTTGTGCTTAAGCACCTGGATGGTGCTGCTCATGCAGTCTGCTCGGGCATGGACTTGTGCTTGAGCACTCTGAAGTTCTGCTCGGGCTATCTACTCGGGCATTGACTTGTGCTTGAGCACTCCGAAGTCCTGTTCGGGCTGTCTGCTCGGGCAATCTGCTCGGGCACGAACCTCGTCATCTCGCCACGTGGCAGGGGCTTTATGGTATCTTACAACCCCAAGCTTCTAGGGAAGCACGCATGTGTAACGGTCCTTTTTGCCACCAAAACTAAGGCGGTTATTGTTTGAATTTCAAAAGTTAATGTTTCGGGAATCGCGCAAGACATGTGTATTGAATGTTGCCGCCCTTTCAGGGACGGTTATTCACGCCCCTTATATATATTTGGGCTCCTGTCTTCATTTTGCCACCTGTTATTCATTTTCTCCGTGTTCGGCTCAATCTCGGCAAGTAAGTTCCTCTTTACCTCCCTTTTTTCCGCGCATATCAATTTTTCATCAGTAGTTCTTATTCTTATAACTCCCAATAAAAGATGTCCTCAACATCGTCAAGTAGTTCTTCGTCGTTCGCGACTAGTTCAACATAAAACACTTTAAAAAGTAATTCTGAAAGTAGATCTTCACAAGTAGGTACTTCGACCCCTAGGAGTCAAGTAGGAAGCTCTACTCCTCAGGCCAGCACTTCGATACCCCGTGGAGATGCTCTCGGGGAAGGACGAAGCTGAAAACAAATTTGATGAAGACACTTGGTTCACCACGGATGAGAAGAGGAACAAGATGACAAGAGAAAGCATAATGGAGCTTTTGGAAGAATTTCCCTTGCCTCATCCCTTCTCTGCTCGGGTTCCTGCACTCCAAGAACCTGCCAACTATGGCACGGATTTGGAGACCAGTGTCTCTGAGGGTCAGATAAAATCTGGTTATAGAATTTCGATGCACCCATTTGCTGTCGCTTTTTTCAACTATTATAAAATGGCGCCAGGTCAACTTGTGCCCAATGGGTGGAGAAAACTTGTTGGCTTGATCTACCTTGTGCAGACTTCAGGATATCCAGTGACGGTCCATGACTTTATGAGGCTATACCTTGAAGTGTGCTTTATAAAGAATGTGGCCAAAAGTGTTGGCTGGTATTATATTCACAATCGGGTTAGAGTGATCAAGGGGGGTCCAAAATCCAACAAAGGTTGGCACTCCCGGTATTTCTTCATACAGCGGCCAAGCGGCAAATGGGAGTTCCCCAGAAAGTGGAACGGTTTTTGTAAAGATTATGAAAAGAAAGGCTTTCTTACTCCCAATGCCACCACGAAGAAACTCATTGATCATATAAAAAGAAGGGGTGGTCTTAATATTGATGAACCCCTTACTGATCAAGAGATGCGGCATGCATGACTCATTCCTCCTGCCCCTACTATACCAGTTCCTCCAACCCCTGTCATAGAGTCTCGGGTTATTTTGGGGGTAGGACTCGAGGATTTTCGGCAGGGACGTCGTCTTCTAGGACTCCGAGTCTAGGTAGAGTCTGAAGCTATGTTCATATATTCTTCTCCTTTCTGATTGAGAATGTGTTATCTAACTTTGTTCTTTTACAGAAATGACTAGCAAAGGTGAAGGCGCAAAAGGAGACTTTTTAGGTTTGTTGCAGAAGGCTTCCAAGGGAAAAAGGAAGGAGGGCATAGGGGAAGGTTCTTCTCCCGTTATTAAGAGGCCCCGCGCTCCCACTCCTTTCGTACCTCAGGTTGTGGTCGAGGACCTTCCTATCGACAAGGACACAATTTTTTGTCCTAGATGGACGATTAAAAGAGGTGATTCGGGAATGCCGAGCTCGCATGTCTCGGCTCAGCACTTAGCTCATGGGGTGTTACCGAGTGACAAACTCATTCTGGAGAATCAGCCTCATGAAGCCTTTGCCATGGCCCTTGTCCAAGCTGCTTACAATGTAACTTGGGTTACTTTATCCTTTCAGAGTTCTCAACTAAACTCCTCCGCCCTTTAGACATATAATCGTCTTTATCTTTCTTCTCTTTTCAGGTGTACTGCTATAGCAGCCATATGCAAGACAGGTTCATTATGGCGATGGACGTGGCTCGCAATGCTGAGACTGAAAAGAGAGCGACCGTAGGCAAAGCTGAGAAGCTCGATAAAGAGGTTAAGGACCTTAAGATGGAGAATGCTAATCTGCTTACTAAGCTCGGCCGTCTGGAAAAAAGGTGTGAGAAGTTAAGGCATGAGAAGGCCGAAATCGAGAACAAGGCCATGCAATCGTTCCTTGATGGCACCGCAGGGGAAGAGTGGCTGCGAAAACGAACAGAATATGGACTTTCTATTTTCCAGGAGGGTTTTCAGAAAGCCAAGGAACTGACAATGGCCAAATATCCCAGTCTTTTCCTTGATGATGTTGTGGTGCCCACTTTTGAGTCACCGCGCGCCTACTGAAGCTAGGGACGCAATTTCTCCGGGGGAGAAAAGCATTCGATCTGGGAATGCTCCTACATCTTAGGACAACTTATCTTTGCTCCCCTGTTTTGCAACTCCCATCTGATGTGCCCCCAGTACTTTTATCGCCCCCAGGGGCTTTTTAATGGATATGTTTTTCCTCATCCCTTGGAAGGATGTGCTTTATTTTTTGCAATTGTGTTGTTATCTTTCACATCTTGCATTGTTTTTACTTTGACGCGAACCCTTATCGTCAGCTAAGGGCTGGCAAAGAAGCCCCGCACTCTCGTTTGGCTGGATTTTGAATTAATAAAACAGGGTAGGGTGACGATCCCTCACTTGGTTTTGCCATTTCTCGGGCTAGAACTAAAGTGTAGACCGTGTCAGGTAAGGTTTGTGTCTTACCCTATCACATTGGGTGATATTTGCTTGAGCAACATTCTTGGTTTTACTGTTCGGGCAGTCCACTCGGGCAGTCTGCTCGGGCATTAAATGGATATTGTTCTTGGGAACATAAATAACTTCGTCTGAATTAAAGCACCACGCTGATGTGAAGAATGAATTTTTCGACCAATGAAAAAGATAACATACTAAGATAAAAAGAAATGATCTATTTCAAATTGAGAAAGACTGATTACAGCGGGAATTATGTGTCCCTGTTATTCTACTCTACTCTTCTCCCCCAAAAAGGAAGTGTCTTGTTACTTGCACAAGACACTATTGATAGTACCGTCGTAAGTTTTCGGCATTCCAAGTTCGCGGGATTGCTTCTCTTGAAAGTGTTTCTAATGAGTAAGCGCCTGGTCTAAGCACTTTTGATACTTTGTAAGGTCATTCCCAGTTCGGCGACAACTTCCCGATAGTGGCCTTTGGATCCGAAACTTCCAACCTTCTGAGGACTAGGTCGCCAACTCGAAATATCCTCATTCGAACCCTTCGATTGTAGTGCCACGTAACTCTCTGTTTCCTTGAAATTATTCGATCCAGGGCTTGGGCGCGTACCTCGTCTAATAGATCTAGATTTCCTCGAAGGTTCGTTTCATTCTCTGCCTCCGAAAACTGTAACACTCGAACTGAAGGAAGGCCTACTTCCACGGGTAGCAGTGCCTCTGTCCCAAAACACAATAGAAATGGGGTTTCGCCTGTCACAGAGTGGGCTGTTGTACGATATGCCCAAAGTACCTTGGGAAGTTCGTCTACCCATGCTCCCTTAGCATCGTCCAGCTTTCTCTTTAACCCTTGAAGTATAAAGCGATTCATGTTTTCTGTTTGCCCATTTGATTGGGGATGAGCGACCGATGTGAAACGGAGGTTGATGGAAAGGCCTTCACAAAAGCTTCGAAAGTTAGAATTGTCAAATTGTTTCCCATTATCGGTGATCAGAACCTTGAGGACCCCAAAGCGACAAACGACACTTTCCAGAAGAACTCCTCACACTTTGACGCTGTTATGGTGGCCAGTGGTTTGGCCTCAGTCCACTTTGTGAAGTAGTCGATGGCAACTATCACAAACGTCGTTGTCCCGTAGCCATCGAGAATGGACCCAAAATATCCATTCCCCACATCGCGAATGGGATCGGGGAAGTCAAGATATTGAGGGGAACTGCCGGCGTGTGTGAAAGCGGGGCAAATTTTTGACATTGGTCACACTTTTTTGTGAAGTTAATCGTGTCCTTCTGCATTCTTGGCCAGTAGTAGCCTTGCCTCAAGATCTTGTGTGCTAGGTTTCTTCCGCCTAAGTGTTGCCCGTAAATACCTTCATGAACTTCTCGCAACGCATAAGCCGCTTCTTTAGGGCTCAGGCACTTAAGGTACGGCAGACTAAAGGACTTCTTGTACAGCATCCCATCTACGAGAGCAAACCGAGCAGCTTTAGCACACAGGTTGCGTGCTTCACTTCGCTCTGGAGGCAACGTCCCTGAGAAGAGGTACTGAACAATTGGGTCCATCCAGCAAGATTCGTGTTCCACTACATCAATCTCCTTTAAGGGCTGGATACTTCTCTCTCGAAAGAACTCAATGTAAACGGCTCGGGAAAACTCCGAAATGTCTTTGGATGTTAGCCTTGAGAGCGAGTCCGCTTGGGAATTTTGGTCCCTCGGTATGTGGCGGATGGCAAAGTTTTTGAACTTAGCGGCCTCAACCTTCACAGCTTGGAGATACTGGGCCATTCTATCGTCTCTTGCGTCGTACTCACCAAAGATATGATTCACCACAAACTGAGAGTCATTGTGGACTGAAAGAGAATCGACTCTTAATGATTGTGCCAACCTTATTCCCGCTAAGAGTGCTTCATATTCAGCTTCGTTGTTTGACGCCTGAAAGTCGAAGCGAAAGGCGTATTCGATCACGAACTTTTCTGGGCTAATAAGTATGAGGCCAGCTCTGCTGCCCCCTACCTTAGACGAGCCATCGACATAAAGAAGCCACGGGTCCGAGACTTCTGAGAGAATTAACAGTGGGGGGTCTTCTGGCACCGTGCATTCGGCAACAAAGTCTGACAAGGCTTGGGCCTTAATCGCCGTGCGAGGTTTGTACTTGATGTCAAACTCTCCCAGCTCTACCGACGAGTTAACCAATCTTCTCGAGGCGTCGGGGTTTTGGAGAACTGTCCCCAACGGTTGGTCAGTCAAAGCAATGATGGTATATGACAGGAAGTATGGCCGCAGTTTTCTCGTCGAGGTGACGAGGGCAAGGGTTACCTTGTCAATTCGAGGATACCTCGTCTCCACGCCTTGAAGCACCTTACTTACATAGTAAACGGGCTTTTGCTTATCTTCCTCTTCCCGAATTAAAACTGTGCTTACTGTAACCTCACTAACTGATAGGTAAAGAAACAAATTCTCACCAGTGACTGGTTTAGTAAGGAGAGGTGGGGATGACAAGTAGTGTTTTAACTCTTCAAATGACTTCTGGCATTCTTCAGTCCACACAAAATCCCTCGCCTTTCGGATGGCCCTGAAGAAGGGTAAGCACCTTTCCGCGGATTTGGACATGAATCGCCCCAATGCAGCGACTCTTCCTGTGAGCTCTTGAACCTGTTTGATTGTTTTGGGCGGCTTCATGGCATGAATAGCGCCTATCTTTTTTGGGTTGGCCTCGATGCCACGTTGGGAAACCATGAATCCCAAAAACTTTCCCGAGGCTACGCCAAACGCACACTTGAGCGGGTTTATCTTCATCTTATAAGCTCTCAGTATATCAAAGGTTTCATTGGGGTCCTTTACATGAGCCTTAGCTTCCATGCTTTTCACCAGCATGTCGTCCACATACACCTCCATATTTTTCCCGATTGAATCGCGGAAGATCATATTGACTAGGTGTTGGTATGTCACCCCCGCGTTCTTGAGTCCAAAGGGCATCACTTTATAACAGTATAGTCCCCATTCTGTAATGAAGGAAGTCTTGGGAATATCGTCTTCGAACATCCTAATCTGGTTGTAACCGGAATATGCATCCATGAAGCTCAGCAGCTCATGACCCGAAGTAGCATCAATTAGGATATCGATTCGCGGAAGCGGGTAACTGTCTTTTGGGCAGGCCTTGTTGAGGTCCGTGAAGTCGATGCATATGCGCCAACGATCGCCTGACTTAGGTACCATCACGAAATTGGCGATCCACTCAAGGTATGATATCTCCTTAATGAATCCGGCTGCCAACAACTTGTCGACTTCTTCCTCAATCTTCACTTGCCTTTCAGGAGCAAACGTCATCTTCTTTTGTTTGATCGGCTTCTTGAGCGGGTCCACATTTAGTTTATGAGTGATTACTTCGGGATCAATCCTGGGCATATCTGATGTTGTCCAAGCGAAGATGTCTGAGTAGCTTCACAATAAGTCTACAAGCTTGAGCTTGAGGTCGTCTGCTAGACCTGTTCCAATCCTTATTGTCTTTTCTTGGTTCCCCGGATATAACTCGATATCAATGAGGTCTTCAGCGAGTTTGCCTCTCTCGACTTTGGTCTCATCCCTCAAATCTTCAATCATGAGGGTTTCGTTGGCTCTGTTTCGGCATGACTCCATGTAGCACTGCCGAGCCACCACTTGGTCTCACTTGACTTCCCCAACTCTATTCTCCGTGGGAAATTTCATTTTCATGTGGTATGTTGATACCACTGCCCTTAATTGGTTTAGCGCTGTTCGGCCCAGAATCACATTATAGGCCGAAGGAACGTGTACCACCACGAAATCTAGCATCAGCTTGGCTTGGGTCGGAGGGGCACCCACGATCACTGGCAGTGCAATAATTCCCTCACAAATAACAGGGTGATTAGAGAAGCCGTAGAGGGGCGTATCTATCTTCCGTAAACGGTCGGACGGGATGTTCATTTTTTGAAATGCCTCATAAAAAAGTACCTTCGCTAAGCTCCCATTATCCACGAGGATTCTTTTCATATCAAAGTTTCCCACCCGAAGTGTAACTACCAATGGGTCGGCATGGGGTGTTTTTTTGTCTTCCACATCCTCGTCAGAGAAGGATATTGTTGGGGCAGGTTCTACCTTTTGATTTTTAGTCGACAGCCCCATAGTGGTGAGGACTTCTCTTGCGTAAGCTTTTCGTCCTTGCCCGGATGATCCTCCTGTAGTGATTCCTCTCGAGATAGTATTAATGACACCCGTATTTTCTTGCGTCTCTTCTCGTCCTGCTAATTGAGTGGCCTCCCTCCTTTCATCTCTTCGGTTGACATACATTCACAAATGTTCGCGTTTCATTAGAGCCTCTATTGCACGCTTGAGCGATTCACAGTTATCTGTGGTGTGGCCGTGATCATTGTGGTAACGACACCATAAGTTCTTATCCCTTTTACTGGGTGCAGACCTCATCTTGTCTGGCCTTTCTAACATTTCTTTATCCTTGATCTCGTGAAGGATCTGTGATGGCTTGGCGTTCAACGGCATCAAATTCTTCATGTCAAATAACTCCTCCGGATGTCGTTCATCTCTTCTTGAACGTTTGGGGCCTCGTCCTCCTCTTGGGCTGCCTTCTCGGGTTTGCTTTCTAGACTCTTGTCCGTTGTCGTCCCGGTGTCCCTTGTGGGTTTCCAAGTACTCTTTCGCCTGGATGTACTTGTTGGCCTTATCAAGCAAAGCACTCATATTCCTTTGGGGGGGGGGGGGGCTCTTGTTTACAGCGAAAGTGAACTTGGAGGTAGGACGGAGCCCACGTAAGAAGGCGGTGTACTTAACTAATTCATCCAGATTGTCAATTTCTAGAGTCGCTGCATTGAAACGCCCTAAATAATGTGACACGGACTCAGTTCTCTCTTGAACCACATTAAGAAGACTCGCCGAATTTTTCCTCTGAGTTCTGCTACTTACCAAATGTTTTTGGAACAAATCGGAGAGTTGGGCGAAGGAATGGATTGACCTTGGGCGGAGAGATTTGAACCAAGCATGCGGCGCTTTTCTCAAAGTGGTTGGGAAAGCACGGCACATAACGGCATCTGAAACCTGGAGTAACAGCATGTTTGTTTGAAATTGGTAGACATGCTCTCCCGGGTCCCCGCTCCCATCATACAAGTCGCACTGTGGCATCTAAAAATTTGGAAGGAGTTTCGCTTTTTCGATTGCCTTGAACAGGGGATACCCAGAATCTTCCCTTTGGGGAGTAGATTCTTTTGGGTGGGGTTCAGAGACAGTCTTTCGAGAAGCTTGCTCATGGGAGGGGACTTCTCGTTTGTCAGAGCGCCTTTGTCCTTGGGGACATCGTGTTTTGCCCACCCAGTGTCGGCCATGGGTCCTTTCATCCGGAATGGGGGACGAATTCATGATATCCCTCATCGACGTCTCACGACGGAAGCAGGAGCCACTTCTGGTGACGTGCTCTTTGGCTTCCGTTCTGGGCTAATAACTGGGATCAGCTTCTGATCAATATCTCTGACCGTAGCTTGACCTTGAGGTCAATCTAAGATGAAGGTCGCTCGGGTCCAGATGCATCTGGTTGGTAGAAATCGTAGGGGCCACCCCTTCAAGCTTTTTTTTGTAGGGTATTTACCACGCCTTTAAGTTCATGGATTTACCTTATCAGATCCGCGTTCGGGGTGTTAAACAGCTTCCGGGTCAGGCGATGGCGTATGTCCCCCCTTTTTAAAAGAGGGGTCGGGGAACGAGTCCCCTGGGAGCTGCCACTCATCTTCAGGGTGACCGAGGTCACATTAATCCAGTCGTTACTAGAATATTGTTGGGATGGTGTTGGCTGTCGGCCTCCTCGGTGGGAGCCACTTGATCTCGCTCATCGATTTTGGATGGAGCAATTGATTAAATGAGTGTCTGAAGATGATTGCCTGGCCATGTTCCCAGTCAGTCCCACGGGTGGCGCCAAAATGTTGCTACTTGAATATTGATTGGGAACCATAGCCGGGAAATGGACCTGCAAAATAGAACACGGAGTGACCGCCAGGGGTGTTCCGGCAGAAGAGGCTCTGATGCTAAAGTCAGAACGTTGCTACAAGGGTAGAGCTCTGAATAGCAGAAATGCACTGGGCGTGCGAGTGTGTGAACTTGTTTGTGTACCTGAGGCTTTGCCTATGATATAGGCTCCTCCCAGAATCCTCCCTTTTTTAGGATTCTTCTTTGATAGGTCCTCGATGTATTAGAACCATTTTAGGACTCTTCTTTCAGTAGTCGAGTCCTACAAGGCCTCTATCACCTCTTTTAGAGCCTCTCCTGATACAAACTCCTTAGTCGACTCGGAGTCAACAACGCCACGTGTCATCATTTGGTTGGGTGGACATATTTAGCTATATCAATTATCATAATTATATCACACTCCCCTCGCCCTTAACAAACCAAAAAAAATAAAATAAACTACAGAATAGAGGAAGCATATTTGGGGTTATCTGCCGTTCCATTGCAGTTAAGATGTGATCATGTATGTTGTTTGATTAATCCATTTAGTCGTCCTTTTTATTAGTTAATAATCATTGCCGGGAGAGGAGCATTAGTAGTTGAAGAATAATTAAGCATACCAATTAGCTACATTCCCATGGAAAGCTTCGCATTTGAGGTTTATAGCAAATACAAAACCATATACATCCAAAAAATGGTAACCAAAAATTTATACCTCATGAAGTTATTTTCTAACCATCAACTTTCTAACTAATTCCGTCAATTCCAGATTTTTCGGCTTGTAACTAATATGGATGTCGAAAAGATCAATTACTTTGATTTTCGCAAGTAAAACCGATTTGGGTGTCTCAGACCCCAATAGTGTCCACAGAGAATGAACCCACCAAGCATGGAGGAAAATCCAGAAGAAAATACGATTAGCCATCGAAGAACAACCATAAATGCAAATTGCAGAGCATGTGGCCTCCAACTGCAATAACTGAATCGATCTTCGGTTCTAATTCGGGCCATATATAACCTTCCCTTTATTTTCTTTTTTTTTTCGTCCGTTCCTTTTTTTTTTATGCTTTTTCAATGCGTTGTTTTTTTTCCTTAACTGATTTTACATGCTTCAACTTTTTTTAGTTGTTGGTTTTTTGCCGGCATATTTCAATTTCTTTGCTTTGTTTTTCCTAATTAACTCTTTGCTTTATTTTTCCATTCGAGTTAAAGAGCTTCCTTTCTTTTCTTTTTCTCTTTCTCACCACACCTTTCATTTCCCAAGGTATAGATTTGGATTGCATTCATCACCCAATATTCATTTAACAACAACCACATTAAAATAGAGTAATTACAGAAGGGGGTAGGACTGTTATTAGAGTAATTTTAGGAGGGCATAATTGGCCAAAAATAATTTTCAACATTGATACTTTTATAGGTAGCATATATATAGATAAAGGAATGGAAAAAATTAGTACATTGCTATTCGGTAGAAAAACTTTTTTTTGTGTAACTCCTCCTAATCAATGAAGTTTGGATTATACCATTTTAGGTGTGAAATAACGGAAGTATCATTAGTAATTTAGTAAAATTTTACTAATATATCATTAATGATTTGATAAAAAAAAATAACGTCATTTATAGCCATGTATAAGTTATAAAATAGCAACCGACTATAATTGCACATAAATGAAACCACTAATATGTAAAGTTATCCTTTAGGCTAGCTTGATTCCAATACTACAATGACTTTTACCAAAGCAATCTTAGCTTCTGATTGATTGTTCCGTGTAGGAATGGCAATATTGGGTTCCCCGCCTTGTCCCAACCCAAGTCGTCCTCTCTGCAATTGTCATATCTCAAATTGTCCCATAGATGATTTAATGGGCCCCACCCAGTCCCACTCTATTTAGATCTAACATGTCTCATTCAGCATGATGTGAGAAGGGTTAACCCATTTACTTTCTTGTTCGTTCTTCTTTTTAATAATCTTCTTCATTCCTATTGGCAGCAATGTAGGTGGAGGTGAATGCCAGAGTTGGATAGCGGTGATGACCGCCAGAGTTGGCTAAGAATCACTGTTGACGGCTATCGAAGGTGGCCGACGGCGGGAGATACTGAAATTGGATGCGTATGATCGGGGACTACCGACAGTCCATGTTATGGCCAACATAATGATGGCAGGCAGTGACGTTCGGCGACAGGCGATGACTACCATGTGTTGGCTTTGTGTGTGTGGGTAAGTGTAAGAGAGAGGGAAAAAATAACACGTGTACATTCAAAATTTTGAAATTTTATTTAGGTTGGTTATGATAGAAAAAATTCTAATAGTTCCAACTTTATTACGTCCCAATTTATCCCATCTCATTTGTCATTAATCCATTTAGCACGTTCCCAAATAAATACCATGTGGAACAGAGGGTGGGGCGGGCCTTCAATTAGGCCGCCTAATTGCCATTCCTAGTACAATGATAAATTACACTTAACCCCCTAAAGTTTACATCATTTTCTCACTTAAAACCTTATGGTTTCAATAGTAACACAAAAAAACACCCTAACATCTTTAAATTTGTTGCAATTGGACCCAAAATCGTCTCTCTGTTGAAAAAAAGTGTACAGCTGTCCATATAGAAAGGAAAAAACATACACACACGCTCGCGCCCACACCTACAACCACCATACACACACAAACACATTTATACCCCACCCCACCACAAAGTTTCCAACAACCCCCCACCATCAGCCTAACACCCCTACACAGGTATGCCTCGCCTCCAACCCCCGCCCTCCAATCCCCATCCTCATGACCGAACCACCACAAAACACACCACGGTTCACCCACCACACGTGCCTCTAACCCACATCAACCACCAACAACGCGCGCGCACACATACACACACTCGCACGCGCACACATACACACACTCGCACGCGCTTGTGCATAGCCATGCCTACCACCCATCCCCTTCGCCCCAACACCTACACCATGCACATAAAATTTTCGGTCTGTCCTATAACCCCCCCCCCCCCCCAATCCTTATTTGTATAATTGAACAATCACGGTCCCCCACCCTCCATCACCTACCACCAGTGTCCTCATCCCCCATCAAACATAACCAATGCACACACCCCCTGGACACACGCAACCCCCCCTCCCAACACACACACATGCATGTTGTCACCCATGCATTTACCCTCACACCCACACCTTGCATACACACATGTTAGTCTGCCCCCCAACCCCTCCAACCCTACCCCCACAACTGAACCACCATGGACTCCACCCTCTGTCACCCACAATTAATGCCCCCATCCCCCATCAACCGCAACCAGCACACACACTACACACATACACGCGCGCGCCCCACACATTGTAAGCTACCCCTACGATCATCTCCTGCACACGCCATAGAACTGCCCCTCCCCCACCTCGCCTTTTAATCCTCATCCCTATAATCGAACCACAACTGTCCTCACCCCCATGACCTACCATTAGTGCCCCCCATTCCCACACCCTGTACACATACACACATGCACACACACACATTCTGTCCTCGTCACCACTCAAAAAGTTTAAAGAATATTAATGCGTCATGTGTTACAATTGAAACTATAAATCTTTAAGTGTGAAAACAATGTAAACCTTAATTTTCCCTTTTAAAGAATATTAGTGTGTCAAGTGTAATTTACCCTTTTGTAAATTGCATTGGCAAAAGATTTAGCCATACTTTCTAAATTTGAAGTGAGTCGAAGTGCTTTTTGGGCACTTGGTTCCCGGTGATTCGTATTAAGTTATAAGGAAATTTTAAGAGCCAAAAGTGGACATTGCCATAGTGTTATTAGTTTATAATCATTTTTTGAGCAGTAGGGATAATTCATATAACAAGTACAAAAAGATGAGGAGGATTGTAGGAAATTTAAATCTATTAGGATCCTTGTCCGTTGCTGAAGTATGTGATGAATTTTGGTAACTCTTGGTTACGCCCAATTTGGTTCGTCGAATTTAGACAAAAGTTGAAATAGACTTTTCATGTTTAGGACGCATTATTTGAAAAGGGTTCTCAGAAATTCCAGCCATTGAAAAATCATTATTTTCATTCTTCCGAGTGAATGGAGGAATCAATCATTCCAGCACAGGTTGAACAATTTCAAGAATTGAGAGCTTTGTGAAGCATCCAAAAATGATTTCGCTCGAGTTGAGATAGAGGCAGAGACAGGGGAAGAGGAACGAGCCAAAAGAGGCTAGCCAAGTCCATGAGCCTTGCGATATTTTAGGTATGGGGTTGGACGTACTTCATAGGAAGACAAGCAAAACATGTTTAAAGCCCGTTTAGGATTTAATTTTCAAAACTAATTTTGAGATTAAAACATAAATAATTTTTAAAAATAGTTTTAATTGATTTGTAGTGAATCAGTTCCTATTTGGCAAAAGCTGTTGAACACTTTCCAAAAGATGTATAAGGCGTTAGGTTGAAGTGCTGAAAACAGTTTTAATGCAAGAGCATGACCAAAAGGAAATTAAAGAACATGCAGAATTTTCAATATTCTCTAATAACAAAAAAATTCAAAGAAATATTGGCTATTTTTTCTCCATTTCCTATAGTGTCATATCTCATATATATATATATATATATATATATATATATATATATATATATATATATTGGTCATCCCATCCTGGCTACGCACTTTTGGGCCTACTGTGGGTCCCGTTTTGCGCGACACATCGATATTATCAACATTCAATTTTCAATGCTCTCGAGACGGTCAAAGCGACACACGCTCAAGTCACGTGCGCCATTCTTATTTTCATAAAATCTCTAAGTAAGCGACGTCGGTGTGCCTTGGTCTTCGCCAAGGGTGGTCAGCCTCGGCCTCCCCCCTAGACCCCCATCATTCTCTTCAGATAACAATTGTCGCCCTCGCTCGTGCGCCGTCTTCGCAACAACTCTGTGACACCTGTCGTCGTGCTTGTGTGCCATTTGCATGTCACATGCCCCCGATACTGCACACTCTGTCGCGCCTATGCACCGGGCAGTTTATATAGTCATGTCCGCCGGCTCTCTGTCACATTATCATGCCACCGACATCGTACACAATCTGTCGCACCCATGTGCCACACCGCTGATACAGTCGCGCCTTCTGGCTCTCTGTCACACTATCATGCCACCGGCACCGCACACACTACATCGCGCCCCATGCGTTGCGCCGCTTATACAGTCGCAACCCTCGACACTCTATCATACTACCACGCCCCCACGTTCTATTCTTTCACCACACCATGTGCACCTTGCCTTGGTCGTGGAACATGCTTCGACCCAACCCCCCCTAAAGTGTGCAGCATCCCGCGGGGATAGGCGACTCCTTCAGGACACTATCTCCGCTAGGGAGCTCTAAGTGTTCAGGCATGAAGACTCTACTTTCGCAAGGTAAACGGCTCATCCAGGATGCTACTGCGGCCTGTTGGGTAAGAGAATCCTCTGGGACACTACCTTGGCGGGCTCCGAGTGCTCCGGCATAAGGACTTACCCATGGGTATAGGCGACTCCTCCATGAAATTATCTCCTCCAGGACACTATCTCCGCTAGGGAGCTCCCAACTCCTCTTCCGCCAGGTAAGCGACTTCTTCGAGATGCTGCCTCAGCTTGTCGGGTAGGTGACTTCTTCGAGACACTACCTCGGCGTGTCAGGTAGACGGCTCCTTCCATATACTACCTCAGCCTGTCAGGTAGGCGACTCATTCAGGACACTACCTTAGCACTCTTCAAGTTCTTCGGCACAAGGACTCACCCACGAGATAGATGACTCCTCTCGGACACTAACTTTGCCGGGGTGTCGGCATGACTAGCCTACGTGCTCCGGCATTGGGAGCTTTCATCGGCACCCCAAGGGACTATAACCCAGGGGTCACTCTGAGATATGAGCATGTCTTCAGAGGGCATCGCCCCTAATCCGCCTGGTAGTTGGGCGTCGGGTCTTCCCCATCGCTGCCAGGTCCTCGACGCCTCTCGACGCCCAGTGGGGCTCTACAAGGGCTTTGGACTGGTGGCTAGATCAAGGGGGCTTTCTGGCCACACCGGTGTTGTGTGGGCCAATCTTTCTAGACAAACAAAGCGACGATGTGCGGGGCAGACAGGGAGAATATGCAATCTGACAGTCCGTGGAGCAGTGGCACCTGTGGACCCCTCGGTGACGTGTCACTCCTGGGGAGCGCCATGCGTCGGTTGATGACATCATCTTCATCTGAACCTCTAAAAATAGGGCCTTGAGAATTCATTTTGAGGACTTCATATTTTGGAGACTTTCATTCTCATGTTCACTATCTCACTCTAGAATTTTAAAGAGAGAAACATACAAGACCTTGACTCTGGACCTAAGTATCGGATTGTGACTGTCGTTGTGTATTCACCCCGCGCCATCGATCTCGCAGCACTGCCATTTTCAGGCTCCATCTGGGAAGCCTTGGTCTTTGCCCTTGCTCTATCTTTATTGTGTCCCACATCAGCATACTTGACCTCAGACTACATTCTTTGTGACACCTCTACATCAACTGCGAACCCACTTTCTTTGGCATCATATATTTTTAAATATTTGCTCCCCCTTGCTTTCTTTAAATATTTCTAAGTGTTTGGTCACCCTTTCTTTCTATTTGGTTACATGCCGTAAGAATAGTGAAAGTCTAAAACGAGCAGTCGAAAAAAAAAAGAGGTTATCTACTACTTTTCTTAATCAAGACTGTTTCTCAAAAAGCTATTTAAAACCATAAATCATAAAAGCGTGGTTTTTTATTTTAAAACTTTTCCTTTTTGGCGAGTGTTTCAAACACTTTATCTCTTCTGCCAAACACCACAAATACGTATTTTAAATGGTTTAAAACTTGTTTGACCACTCTAGCATCAATTTCAATTACCCTATTAATTGTTTATGCCTTCTTACGATGTTTTTCAAACACAGTAAATAAAGTGAATATCCATATAAATCAGTTTTAATCAGATTTAGTGGAATTTATCCGGCCTAAAGGACTACATTTCAAGCTTAGAGACAAGTGTTGGTATTCATTAGCACACAAGGGCCTTTTTCCATTACGGAAAAACAAAATATGAAATTAGACGATGGTTTTATATCCGTAGGCAAATGTCGCGAAAACTATTATCGCTGAAAATTTTACAAACAAAATTTTAAAAAGTTGGTCATCACGTGTGTAAGTCGCACTATTACATGGAATTATTTTCTCTTTCAGAGCATGATGACAAAATCGACAAAACATCTCGATATTTAAAGATGATTCTGAACGTCTGAAATTGCATGGGTTAAAACGACAAAAAAATGATGTACCTATAGATTAGTGAGATTTGTTGGGATCATAGAGGTTGTATAATTTGTACGAAAAAAGCACGAGGTCTTCTAACGTCGGCTATCCTAAAAAATGTACCCGCGCATTAAAAACAAGAGACATAAGAAAAAAGGATGTTACCGTCAAGTAAAGATAGAGATGGGATTATCTTCTCTCTCGTAAGGCCCACGCACCACACTTTCTCCAAGCTAAAATAGTTGTTTTTTCCAGTCTTGGACAGAATTACGAGCAATTAGAACATTGGTCCCACTTATAATTAATGAATTATAAAGCAAAATTTTTAATTTTGAATTTGAAAGATAACCCACCTTTTCTTAGAAAGCTATCAATAAATTAAATTCCTACAAATACAATCCTTGAAATACTAATGAACCTTCCTAGCTATATCTCTAATCTAGTGAAGATAGAGACCAGAATAAGATAGTGCATATAAATGCAACACCACGAAATTAATTATTTGATTGACGGGAGGAAGAAACTGTAAAAGGCATCTTATTAATCGCGTACACTTAGATAGCATGTGATATTTAATTGTCAGACTGGAAAAAGGTAAACAATATTCCCTAAACTAAGAAATTATATACAGATCCAAGATCATCCCTTGGAGGACTTCACGGTAACAGTTATTGCAAAGTTCATCGTTGCTGATAGTTGCAGAAATTGAAAAAACCAAAAAAGGGAAAAATTATTTCTTAAGGATACACCTCCCACAATTGGTACATTTTTCCTAGATGGCTTGTCATATATAATTATTATAACTACATCCCATTATGGTTAAAGGGATATCATAATCTAGAAATCAAAACTCTAGATTGTCATGTTTTGTTTAAATAAATACATATTTAAATTCTCGCATTAAAACTTTCCTCCGATATAAAAACCATCTTTTCTTCAGAGACACACTTGTAGAAACAAAAGCCAATGCAGAACCAATTCAAATAAAAATGGAGGAAGGCTCTTTGGACAAAATGTTTCAATTAGAGCATATTGAGCCTGATAGGTGGCTTTGTAAGCGCATCTCAAAGGAAGAAATTGAGACGAGACAACTTACTCTATCGAAAAGGGAGGTCGAAAAGCATATATATTCATATGCGCCACACATAGTGAAAGACATCATCGAGAAAAATAGAAGACTGGAATTTGTATTGCAAGAACACAACTGTGGCATTATCAACTCGTTTTATGGCTCGGGAAATTTCTTGCACAAAAGGAAGGATTCGTACACTTTTGGATGGGAAGGAGCAGTTAATATATGTAAACCAAGGGCGGGGGACATCATACTGTTGAAGTATGCTACGGAAAATCGTGATAAACATGAAGTCTTTGAGTTCTTTCTAAGAAAGGTACATGAATTTTGTTTCCTCGCTGTGGCATTGGTTTATTGTTGTTGATGTTAGGTTGATATCATATATGTTCATATATTCCAATAATTTTTTCACCATATGAAAGACTCCAAAATTTGTTCCTTCAGTGTGACTTTTGGTGTGTGTGTGCGCGTGCGTGCGTGGGGGGGGGGGGGGGATGATCGAGCAACTATGGTTTAATCCACTAATAAGAGGAACCTAGAATTTGTCTCTCCACGTGCAATCAGAGACTTTCTGTGAGTGGTAGTGTTAAATCATCTTAATATTGTTTGGCACATTCTTTGACATCTTGAACTTTTAAAGCAAATGGTTACTTAACGTAGATAAATTCTCAAGAAAATAATGTATTCTCGTATGTTGAAATGCACAATTGTTAGAAGCATTAATGCATTCATTCTACAAAGCCGAAGAACCGTCTATATGGCTTTTAACAAATGTTTGAAAAGTAAATTAAGTTATTGCTATAAAATTTTAAAATTAAGCTTTACGACAACTAAGCATAATAAGTGGCCAATGGCTAAACAAATGCAAGACATTGATAGTTGTAATTGTCTAGACTCCAATCAAATGTATGCCAACTTAAGAACTTTTTAAAACGAATAGATGGGTTCAAAATGCCCTATCTTCATTTTCATACTTTATATGCAGTCGCAGTTGTAGCCACAAAGAGGGGTACAAATGTGATTAACCCTCGTTATTCATTTTAATTTTTCTACAATTGCTTAATATCTTTTCCTATAATAGTTTTTTCTTCTCTTGTGCTCTTTTCTTGCAGATTAGCTGATGAAGTAACATGAAGTACCGATTGGCCACTAGATTCTTAATTAGATTCATTCTCTTCTTTCAAGAATAGGCTAAAATATTATAGTTTCTAATGTTTTTCTTCTAGAAAGCATCTTTCATATCCTTTTTGACTTCTTGAACCATACATGAAGTACCGATTGGCTATTATTGGGTCTATTTAACGTCCATTTTGACCTTGTATTCACTCCCAAATTATTAGCTCCGATGCTTGATTTTTTTTTTCATTCTTTCACTTCTGACTGTGACTTATCCTTCTTCTTTTTTTTGGGTTGAATAGGAGAATAACATTGATTATTTAAAAGTTACACAGTTGCTCTATTGTAGAGCTTATAGATATTATAGGTCACGATATTTTCATGACTCAGTATACATGACCACACACGTCAAAAGGTAACAAGAAACCTAATAAACATATACAGATTACAATTAAATTAAAGTAAAGCATATCCTACACTTTAACTCAACTTAAAGTAATATGCAAATTCTACAGATTTAGGAGACCAAAAGAACGGAATAGAAAAAAAAAATCTACAAATCACAAGGTGGTATCAATAAAGCCGACAACCGAGAGCTATAAGACTCAAAGGCGAGCACAACCATCAAAGGAGGCACATAACACCACCAAAAATTTGTACACCACAAATTTTATCCTTTAGCTATCACTGAACTTCTCCAAACCAAATTACGCATTACATGGTGGAAGAACCACAAATGACACATAATAGACCAACAGTAGACACAAAGGATGCTCAAGGCCAGAAGGAGGACTAACCCACACCCTTGACCCCATTAACCGATTAACCCCAAAATCCACTAGCTAGATCCCTTCCTCCACCCCATGGCTCCTAGGGTCCCGAATTCCCACACCCCCACCCCCGAAGACCCCACGGATTCTTAAGAGCAAAACCCATCCAAGGCTAAACCCATTTACACCCAAGCACCTGTGACTACTAAGCTACTAAGTACACCCCTAACCAAACCCAAAACCACCCTCCACCACTTCACAATTATAGACAGATAAGAAATGAAAGAATAAACCTGGAGGAATTTCCATAAATTACGGTCGAAACGCTAGTGAGAATTTTGACAGGCGCCGGTGAATTTCTGATCACCTCCGGCGAAAGGTGGAAAAAAATAGATCTAGCAGATCTACATAGACTTGCATAAATCACATGAGGTCGGAGATAAATCTTGAGTTCTCCATCTCCGATCGAATTTCGGTGATCAGCCCTGTCCTTACATCGTCCCTCCACTTGTGTCGTCGAACCAACCCCACATCCATTTTCAACCACATGACAGTATGAACAGAGAGGAGTGTAGATGCAAAAGGTCTTAAAAACCCTTCCAATAAATCCGGTCAAACTACAGCAGAAAAAATGATCACCGCCAACAAAAAATCAGGTCATCACCGATGTTAATTCCAGTCAGCCGGCGAAGTGTCGAGAAGATGTAGATCTACCTAGATTTGGCTAGATCAACCAAGATCGGAGACATTCTGATCGATTCTTGGGGGAGGCACTCGTCGTCTTCATCCTATCAAAGTGTCGCCAATTCCACTTTCCGTCGCTAAGGCTACCACCACACAAACAGAGAAGAAACACTACATTATGCTAACATCAAAGCGGCCGCTGCCCCACGCGCGCGGAAGCATGGTGGGGTGGCCATAATGGTTTTTTTGTGATGGGCTTTGTTTAGAGAGAAGGCAGAAAGAAGATTTTAGAGAGAGAAGCATTTCGCTCTTTTTGTATTTCTCTTCTAATTTCTTTACCACTGGGTTTATACAATTTTCCATTTCCGTAGCCTATCGATCCCTAGATTATCATCTATACTTTTATTAGTGGAGAGTATTTTTATGGTGAAACCTTTTCTGAACTCTTGATTATAACTTCTATTAATATTTCGAATACATTCAATTTCATCCCTAAAAAGTGTAGGCAATGATCATTTGAGTAATTTGTAAATGAAGTTAAAACCTAATGTTCTTATACTTCCCTCTCCTACTACCCTCCTCTACTTTTCTTCTTTTTCTATCAATTCTTAACCACCTATGTGACCGTATTCTCATGATTCTCTCCGGCCGTCTCTTTCACTTCTTGCAAAAGAACTTCATAACTCCCTAGATTTCTTGCTCATCTTTTCTATGTCTCAAATTTAGCAAATTGCAAGGCACCATTAATTTCATTGAGTGGTTAATGTGCTTTGTAAAAAAAAAACAAGTTAGTTTCTTTTGCTATCTTTCTCTTTAGCAGCATCACAGTCTGACGTACTTTACTTTTCCTTCTCAAAAGGTTTGCAAGACTTTAGAATTTTGAGTTGCACAAGCATCATGTGTTCCCCAAAAACTATTGGTTTTGTATTTCATATAGTGTGTGTCTTCATGGGTGTGCGGTAAATATATGTACAAGGATGTATGTTTATATTATACATGTTGCGTGCATATATGTTGATTTGCACCACTGGGCCTTACACTATCACTAAAATTCCGTTATGGCCCCTCAACTATCATTTTGGTCAATCTAGCCATCTGACTTGTTCAATTAGTCTGATATGAGTTACAATTGGTTAGTAATTCAGCAGCTAAGTTATCATGAGTCGTGCACATGACTTTTATAGAGGTTTATCAATATCCATTTAGGTGCAATTAAAAAAAGGAAAATTAATTTCTATTTCTTTCCTTTACCGCAATAATAAATGAAAGATAAAATTGGGACTTGGCGTGGGAGGACCAATCTACAATGGCCATCACTCCATTGACAGCTAGAAGAAAATAAGAAGAAAGAAAGAAGATTAATGTGAGAGACCAGTTCATCGTACATCTTCGCGTGGATTAAAAATTTGGGCCTAATAAGGTTGTAGTTTGTCGAAAGAACAACAAAGGTGAGAGGTAAAGGGTGAAGGGTCTGTTTGAAATTACTTCCAGTGACAAACCACGAAGGGCCTGCCCATGATACCACCAATGCCAGCAGGGCCTGAGTTCCTTGCAGATGCTCCATCAACATTAAAGAGGGAGGCTTCCATTCAATATGAGAGACAATGTGTGGATTTAGTAGGAATTAGCACTAGATGAAAGTTGGATAGGAACTCATGAGCACAAGATATGGCAGCAGCAAGGATAGAGTTGCAATTAATGAGCTCATGTTAGAATATCAAATTATTGCGAGCAAGCCAAGCGTGGCAACAAAAAGGAAAAAAAAGAGGCTAGATAGAAGGGTTGACCTAGGCTAGAGAAATCCAACATTGAGAAGTATGAGATGACGAATAACGAGGAAAGGAGTGGCACACTAGCTTGGAAGTAGAGAGGCGTGTAGAGTCTGGAACAGTGGACATGTGGTGAAAAAGTGGGTGGTAGTATTCGCCGCTCCTAAGCATAAAGAACACTACGCAACGGAGGAAATATGATGACGGTGTAAGGTTGTCTGATAGGTAGTCAATCATGTGATAGGAGCCAGAGAAAGATATGCAATTTATGGTCTGAATTCCCTAAGGGATGGAAATTAAGCCATGTACCACTTGTACACATACCGCTTTATCAGGCTTGGATTGAATTAAGTGAAACAAATAAATGGCGGTTAGGTCAACAACTATGAAACCAAATGATTTTTTATTGTAAAACCATCTACGCACTCTAGCTACCAACGTTGTCACGCGCTAGAATGCCAATAAGATTAAGACTGACTAACCTACTCGCATCGACTTTGCTTACCCTCTCCATCACCCGTTCCCAGAACTTTGAACTATTGAACCAACTTCTTGAGTATATTCTTTGTTGCATGGTTTCACTTACATGCACATTCATATATCAACTAGTTCCAATGAAGGGTTCTACTTGATCCGACATAACTGTTTATTACTCCCTTAGTCTTATAAGTCCCTAAACACACCGGGGGGTGGGGGTGGGGGGGGGGGGGTGAATAGGTGTTTACAACTTTTAGCAGAAATTTAAAGCTAAATTTACAATGTAAAAACAGAGACAGTAAGTATAAATCAACACAGAGATTTATAATGGTTCGGCCCCACCAGCCTACGTCCAGTCACCGAGCACTCCACACAAGGGAGACCTACTCAAGCCTTTCACTAAGCAGCTAGCTCAAACCGCAGTACAAATCCGAAACCCTTCAAGGTTTCCAACAATTATAAGTGAGAAATAGATTACAATTGAGATACAATGCACAGTCCTTTACGAGTAGATGTTACAATGAATATTAAAAAGCTAAGCTTTCTTAGATGGAAAGATCTGAAATCTTTCAAGAACTAGACCAAGAAGCTTGCGACTCAATTTCTCAAAATATGAACTCACTCAAGGAAAGTATATGAAAGTATGAAATAAGATGAAAGAATCTTTTTGAGAAGAGGGGTGAGATTTGTCAGAGATTGCAAAGTTAGCAATAAATGCTCAATGAGTACTTTTTTATACTAGAAGAGAATATGATTGTTCAATGACAATAAAGATTCATTCGAATGAAAACTTTTTCTGAAGTTTTCGGTCGAATGAATTGATAGAGCTTAAGAAGGTTTAGAGCCACTGAAAGATTGAGTCGAATGAAAACTACTTTTCATACGAATGAAAACTTTGCTTCGACTGAAAAGTTTGGCTTTGACTGAAAACTTTATGTTCGACCGAAAAGTTTGGCTTCGACTGAAAACTTTGGCTTTGACCAAAAATGATTTTTAACATTTGACAAGAAGAGTTTGAAGGATCAATTCGAATGGAAATAGTTTTCCTTCGAATGAAAACTTTGACTGAAAATGATTTTTAACACTTGACAAGAAGAGTCTGAAAGATCAATTCGAATGAAAATGATTTTCCTTCGAATGAAAACTCTTGGTTTATTTCTTTACTTGATTTTCTGGGGATCTTTAAGAAAGACTTAGTTACAAAGATAAATTACAACATAGGTAAATACACTGAGGTTTAAGTCCAGATCCAAGTCCAAGTCCAGATCCAGGTCCACACCTAAGTCCACGTTCAAGTCCTCTTTTTGGCCTAACAATATTCCATGTCTTGTTTGATAATGATTGGTCCTGAAATTTCTTGACAATAAGGTTGGAATCATCAAAATAATATAACTTTGACTTTTAAAGTCAACAATCTCCTCCCTTTTGATGATAACATTAATCTAATAAAATGGAATATACTCCCCTAGATCAGATAAATATTTATATCAAACCGCATAATGATGAACTACTTTAATATATTCAAAGAATTACAAATGATACCACTACCACTAAGAATGTTCTCCCTCTTTGTCAAATCAAAAAGAGGGAAAAGCCTAAAAACTCTAACGTCTACGGCGGGCACCCTGAGCAGACGAGGAAGGATCTGTAGCTGGAGGAAGATCAGTCGTAGGAATCTCGACAACTTCCACAACTCGGGGGAACCTGGCATGAGAGGATTGTAAGGAAGATTTGGATTGAAGAACCATTATTCGTCTTCGGTTTCGGTGTGACGAGATGGAAAGATGTCGGGACGAGTGACCAGGAAGACATGCGCTTGATCAAAATTTTGATGTGCCAAGTAACGGTTTTGTTCAGTCAAAATACTAGTAGAGAGATAAGCTTAGCGATGATCAGCAATAAGCGCGGCATCATGTTGGCGTTGTAGGTCCCGCTGCAAGCAATCCAACCGTTCCATAATGGGAGTGTGGTTAAGAGGAAGGGAGGTGATGTTGGACACAAGATCGTTAAGAAGCGTATGAAAATCAATTTGATTGGAGAGGAGCTGAGCTGAGGACTGATGAAAGGAAGAGATATGGTTAAGAATAATGGTTTGATTTGTGGTGACAGAAGCGGCTAGGGTAGTTTGGGATTCAAGAATGAGTTGAACGGTGTTGGAGAGACGAGAAAGCTGCTCGGAGAGGTCGGTGGTGTCAGAAGATAAAAATTGGGGAGGGAAATGGTCAGAAGGATGAGGTGGTGTAGGCTGACGAGGCGTAGAAGAAAAAGGATCAGTGGGCAGTGGTGGCACAGATGGAGAAGGGTCAGTCGGCGGTAGTGGCACAAAAGGAGAAGGGTCATTCAGCGGAGGTGGATGAAAGAGGGGGACAAGAACAGGAGTTGACTCAGGTGCATGAGTTGGCTCAGAAGATGCTATGCGCTCAAGAGAACGGACATTAGTAATAAGATCAGTGCGAATGGTAAATCCCGCACGACGAAGGGAAGTCTCTTGAAGCATGTGCGTGCTCGGAAGAGAGACACATTTTGAGACAGCGGTCGAAAGAGGAACATTGAAAGATTCAAAAATTTTAATGAGAAGAAGACCAAATGGAAGATGAGCAGAAGATTTATTTTTACGGGCAGCCATAACATGTAAAATTATGCCCGCAATGTTTAAAGGAAAGCCCTGAATAAAGTAGGTAAGAATAATGATATCGAGGTAGGTGAAGGCGGCAAAAGAATCAGAGTGTACTGAAAGATTATACGAAAGGATGAGATGAAGAATACGGTATAAGGGGGATAGTTCACTAAGGTTAGGTTTACAAGCTCAAGTAATGGAAGGATTGTTGAGTATAGTTTAAGTTTGTTCAAGAGGGGTGAAAAGGCCACGAATGCACCAAGTGTTGCCGAGAAAAATGACAAGGGAAGATTGATTTGTGAAATCGAGGATGCGTGCCAATGTGTGGTGTCATCGAGGCAAATAATGACCCCATTTACGTAGGTCACAATAAATGAGGAGGCAGCGGAGTTAAAAGTCATGTTAAAATAAAACGTGCGGATCAAGTAGGGATAATAGACAGAGGGATGAGATAAGAGAGATATACACCATATTCATTCAAAGAATGGAGGGACACCAAGTTGATCCATAAGGTTGAGGTCACTAGGGTGACCGGGCACTACCTATCGATGGACGAAGTTTGTATAAAAATTGATTTGGTCTTTAGAGGTTTTAAAAAAATGAGGTATGTGGAGAATGTCTATGGGAGAAATATATGGACAAGTGGGTGGAGGACAGGTAGGTTGAGGAGCAGATGAAGAAGAAGAAGGAGCAGAGGGGAGAGGAGGAGGAGCAGTAGTCCCTGGAGTAGGTGGGGGAGCGTTGGATGGTTGGTTGGCAGGAGCAGGTGAGCGAGCAGTAGTAGCCTGAGAAACAGTCCATGTGCTGCGACGTGAAGGAGCAAGAAGAATTTCAGGCGAACTGTCGAACTTGGACGTTTCTTGCAACACAAGGCGACGGTGACTGCGAGAACGGCGCGTGGATGGATCTATAGAGCTTTGAAAAAAAGGTCACGAAGTAAAAAGAGTATAAAGTTTGACGATAAACTGTAAACAGTGAAAAAGAAAGTTTATATAGACGAAAGATTTTGGTCGAATGAAAGTCAATTTTCATTGAATGAAAGTTTTCGGTTTTCATTCGACTGAAATGGACTGAAAGTATAAACTGACGGGAAGAGCAGTTTCATTCGAATGAAAGACTTTTCTTTCAAATGAAATGTTTTCAGTCGAATGAAAAGCTTTTCATTCGAAGGAAAAGTTTTCTTTCGAAGGAAAACTTTTCAGTCGAATGAAAAGATTTTCATTTGAAGGAAATAGTTTCCTTCGACATAAAAGATCAAAATAAAAAACAAAAAAAGAGGTTAAGACAACAATCAGCTCAGATAACACATCCCTAAGCAACGCCGAAGTGAACAAAATGGATTTAGCTAAAGGTTTTGTAAAAATATCTGCAAGCTGATCTCCCGATCCCACTTTCTTGAGTTCGATTAATCCTTTCTGAACGTTGTCTCGAAGAAAGAGGTGACGAATATCAATGTGCTTTGTGCGAGAGTGTTGAACCGAATTTTTACTAATATCAATAGCACTTCTACTATCGCACATGACGGGAATATGATATAAGGAAACACAAAAATCCCGTAAGGTTTGACGCATCCACATAACTTGGGCACAACAACTACCAGCTGCAACATATTCCACTTCGGCTGTAGAAAGCGCTACAGATGTTTGTTTCTTACTGTGCCAAGATACAACCGATTCACCAAGGAATTGGCAAGTACCACTGGTGCTTTTATGATCAACAAGACATCCAACGTAATTGAAATTAGACAACCCAACAAGATCGAAAGAAGAATTTCGTGGATACCAAAGTCCTAAATTTATCGTCCTAGACAAGTATTTAAGAATACGTTTAACGACGATAAGATGGGATTCTTTGGGACAAGCTTGAAAATGGGCACAGATGCACACACTAAACATTACGTCAGGTCCAGAGGCGGTAAGATAAAGTAAGCTACCAATCATACCACGATAAAGCGTGTGATCAATATCTTTACCAGATTCATCCTTAACAAGATTTACACTAGGAGAGATAGGGGTACCACTAGGTTTAACATTATCCATACCAAACCTTTTCAAAAGTTCTCGTGTGTATTTTGACTGATTGATGAAAATTCCCTCTTTCGATTGTTTGATTTGGAGACCGAGAAAGAAGGTAAGTTCTCCCATCATACTCATCTCGAATTCCCTGCGCATACTCTCAGCAAACTCTTGGCATAGATCATCGTTAGTGGCTCTAAAAGTGATATCATCAACGTATATTTGGACAATAAGAATATGCAAATTTTGAGATTTTATAAAAAGAGTGGTATCGACTTTGCCACGAGAAAATCCATGATCAATAAGAAAGTTGTTAAGACGATCGTACCAAGCTCGAGGAGCTTGTTTAAGACCATACAGTGCCTTTTTGCATTTAAAAACATGATTGGGGTATTTTTCATTTTCCGGAAGGTTGTTTAACAAAAACTTCCTCCTGAATTACCCCATTCAAGAAGGCACTTTTCACGTCCATTTGAAAAAGTTTGAAATTCATGTGACATGAAAAGGCCAAGAGCATTTGGATAGCTTTAAGTTGAGCAACAGAGGCAAAAGTTTCGTCAAAATCAACACCTTCAACTTGATTGTATCCTTGGGCTACTAGTCTAGCCTTGTTTTGAACAATATGGCCATCTTCATCAAGTTTGTTTCGAAAAACCCACTTGGTGCTAATGACTTTTTGTTGAATAGGAGGCGAGACTAGAGACCAAACATTGCTTCCTTCAAATTGATTTAGTTCTTCTTACATGGCAAGGATCCACCCATCATCTTTGAGAGCCTCAGAAATATTTTTAGGCTCAATTTGAGAAAGAAAAGCAAAATCAACTCAGACGAGATTTACCGAAGATCGGGTCGTTACTCCACGTTCATCATTACAAATTACTTGCTCATTTGGGTGGCTAGATGAATATCTCCAGATTTTGGGAAGCGATTGAGTCTCGGTATTTTCATTTTGGGATGATGTTGAACTCTCTCCTTCATTTGAAGAAATAGCTAACTTGTTGTTTAAGTCGATAGAGAGTTCCTCGTTGTCATCACCTGCATGCTTACTTGAATTTTCTACATTAGATTCTTCAAATACACCATGCATGGATTCTTCAACCACAAGAGTCCTACAATTATAAACTCTATGTGCTCTATCTACTCTTCAAGGAATAACCAAGAAATATACCCTCGTCAGATTTTGCATCAAACTTACCCAAATTCTCACGATCGTTCAAAATAAAACACTTGCAACCGAAAACCTTAAAATAATCAATTTTAGGTTTTTGATTTGAGAAAAGTTTGTAAGGAGTTTAATCAAGGATCGGTCTGATAAGTACCCTATTCAATACGTAACAGGAAGTGCTGACGGCTTCAGCCCAAAAATATTTTGGCAAAGAATTTTCATGAAGCATTGTTCTTGTCATCTCTTGAAGAGTTCGGTTCTTTCTCACTTCACTACAACCCCATTTTGTTGGGGAGTTCGAGGAGCCAAAAATTCATAAGCAATGCCATTTTCATTACAAAAAGGTATAAAATGTTTTTCAAATTCACTGCCATGATCACTCCGGATTTTCAGAAGTTTCAACTCCTTCTCATTTTGTAGAAGCTTTACAAGATCAAATAATTTTTTCAAAAGCTTGATCCTTATGAGTTAAAAAAAACCCAGGTGTATTTAGAGAAATTGTTAACAATGACGAATGCATAAAATTTTCCACCAAGGCTAGCATTTTTTGTGGGGCCAAAAAGATCTAAGTGAAGAAGTTGAAGAGGACGAGAAGCAAAAACAACATTTTTGGCATAAAAAGAAGTTTTTGATTGTTTCCCGTATTGACAGGCATCACAAACCCTATACTTGACAAACTTTAGCTTAGGTAAGCCTCGAACAAGTTCTTTTGAGAGAAGTTTCTTGATTAAATCCATATGCACATGACCTAATCTACGATGCCACAACCAAACATCATTTTGTTGAACAGAGAGGCACACTTTTCGAGAAGAATCTAATGTATCAAAAGATAAAGTGTAAATGTTACCATCTCTCTTACCAACCAAGGTACCTCCATCTGAGGCATGACGGATGAGGTAATGGTCACCTTCAAAATGAACTTTGTGTCCACTATCGATTAGTTAACTGATGCTAATCAAATTAAATTTCAAACCATCAACTAAAGACACATTATCAATGGAAATTAAACCGTTAGCAATTTTACCTTTACCGATGATCTTCCCATTTGAGTTGTCTCCGAAGGTAACAAGGCCACCATCCTTCGAAGTGATTCGAGAGAACAATGAACGATCACCTGTCATATGCCTTGAGCATCCGCTATCGAGGATCCATTTGTTTGGATCCACCTTTCCTTTCAAGCATAACTACAACATATTCTGGTTTCGTTCCTTTAGGTACCCACACTTTCTTGGGTCCTAGAAGATTAGATAAACAATGTTTTGGCACCCAAACTTGCTTTATTCTATTTTGACTGACAGAAGAATGTTGATTTTTGACTACTTTAAGAGGACAATGTTTTACTAAGTGCCCTTTCTTATTACACACTGTACATAGTGTGAATGGTGAGCAACATGCTAGATTTTTATTAAAGAAATTTTATTAACCTTTTGCTTATTTGAAGGATCATAACCAATTCCACTTTTTTCAAATACACATCTTTGTCTTCCCAAAAGTATATCCAGGTTCTCTTTTCCTTGTGTAAATTTTGAAAGCGTAAAATTCAGATATTCGATCTCTTTTTCTAAACTCCCTTTTTCTGTAGAAATTCTTTCAAGTTGACATTTTAAAAGCTCGTTTTCTACAAGGATTTTTACACTTCTGAGAGACTGGATTTCTGAAGACAATTTAGAATTTTCCTCCTTAGAAGCAATCAGATCATTTTTTAAAGAGGTATTTTCAGTGATGTAAAACTCGATCTTTTCGTCTAGTTCCTCATTTTCACTAACCAACTCTTCAACAGTGTTTATCAAAGAAAGAGCTTTGTTTTTTAGGGCAGCATTTTTAAGTTTTAACTTCTCATTATTTTTACTGAGTTCAAAGAAGGCTAACTCAAGATTATCATAATCAAAGTTTTTAGAAGTGATTACCTCTTCTGAGTGATCATCCTTGGCCATAGCATAGCTAAGCTACATCATCGTCTTCACTCATTTCTTTATCACTCTCATCAGAATCATCCCAAGTCAGCAGAGCTTATCTTGATTTGAATTTCTTTTATTTTGTGTCTCGACTGCTGCTGCTTCTTGTAGATTTGTTCTTGTGTTGCGGGCAGTACTTCTTGATGTGTCTAGTTCTGCCGCATTCATAGCAAGCATCAAGATTTTCTCTTGCACTCCAATTACCATTATTTCTTCGTTGCAGTTGGGTTGTCTGACTTATCTTTGCCTTTCCATCTCGCCGGTTTGTAAGGAACTTCTTGAACTTATGAGTGATGAAGGCCATGTCCAGATCGGAGTCATCGCTGCTCTCCGCAGGTTCATGAGATGCCTCAGCTTTAAGAGCTAGGTTATTCTTCTTTGAAGTGGTCTCTTCCTTGTCATGAATCTTCATCGTGATTTCATGAGTCATTAGAGATCCCACCAGCTCTTCCAACTTCAGCACATTCAAGTCTTTGGCTTCTTGAATGGCTGTGACTTTAGCTTCCTATCTCTTGGGAAGAGATCTAAGGACTTTCCTTACAATCTCCTTTTCTGGGTATGTTTTTCCCAAGAGCTTAAGTCCATTTATAGTGAGAGTAAACCTAAAATACATCTCATTTATAGACTCATTTTCCTTCATCTTGAAGGCCTCATACTGCTGGACAAGCATGTTAATCTTACTTTCTTTTACCTCATTGGTACCTTCACGAGTGACCTCCAGTAGTCTCCACATCTCTCAAGTTGTTTCGCAAGCTCCGACTCGATTATACTCATTTATGTCGAGTCCATAGCTGATAATATTCTTTGCTCTTTCGTCCATAGAGAAGAGATGTGCCTCATGAGTGTCCATCTCGAGAATTCCCTTGGGAAACTTGGTTCCATCTGGGCCATCCTTTATGGGAATAATCGGGCCATTTTTAACAATGTACCATACATGAATGTCCCGCATGAGGAAATTCCTCATCTGATTTTTCCAGTAGCTGTAGTTTTCGTTCTTCAACAAAGGTGGCCGAGTAGTTGTTGAACCTTCTTCCATGTTAAGATCTTTAGCTCTTGACAGTAATGTCAAAACAAAAGTAGCAGAGCACACGACTCTGATACCACTTGTAAGTCCCTAAACACACCTAGAAGGGGGGGGGGGGAGGTGAATAGGTGTTTACAACTTTTAGCAAAAATTTAAAGCTAAATTTACAATGTAAAAACAACAGTAAATATAAATCAACACAGAGATTTATACTGGTTCGGCCCCACCAGCCTACATCCAGTCCCCGAGCACTCCACATAAGGGAGACCTACTCGAGCCTTTCACTAAGCAGCTAGCTTCGGGTGCTAGCTCAAACCGCAGTACAAATTCGAAACCTTTCAAGGTTTCTAACAATTACAAGTGAGAAAGAGATTACAATTGAGATACAATGCACACTGCTTTACGAGTAGATGTTACAATGAATATTACAAAACTAAGCTTTCTTAGGTGGAAAGATATGAAATCTTTCAAGAAATAGACCAAGAAGCTTGCTACTCAATTTTTTCAAAATATGAACTCACTCAAGGAAAGTAAATGAAAGTATGAAATAAGATGAGATATTCTTTTTTAGAATAGGAGAGAGATTTTTCAGAGATTGCAGTTAGCAGTAAATGCCCAAGGAGTCTCTTTTTATACTAGAAGAGAATTTGACTGTTGAAAAAGGGATGACAATAAAGATTCATTCGAATGAAAACTTTTTCTGAAGATTTCGGTCGAATGAATTGATAGAGCTTGAGAAGGTTTAGAGCCACTGAAAGATTGAGTCGAATGAAAACTACTTTTCATTTGAATGAAATCTTTGCTTCGACTGAAAACTTTGGCTTTGACTGAAGACTTTGGCTTCGACTGAAAACTTTAGCTTCGACCGAAAATTTTGGCTTCGACCGAAAACTTTGGCTTCAACCGAAAATAATTTTCAATACTTGACAAGAAGAGTCTGAAGGATCAATTCGAGTGAAAATGGTTTTCCTTCGAATGAAAACTCTGGCTTCGACTGAAAACTTTGGCTTCGACTGAAAATGATTTTTAACACTTGACAAGAAGAGTGTGAAAGATCAATTCAAATAAAAATGGTTTTCCTTCGAATGAAAACTCTTGGTTAAGTTCTTTACTTGATTTTCTGGGGATCTTTAAGAAAGACTTAGTTACAAAGATAAATTACAACATAGGTAAATACATTGAGGTTTAAGTCCAGATCCATGTCCAAGTTTAGATCCAGGTCCATGCCTAAGTCCATGTCAAGTCCTCTTTTTGGCCTAAGAATATTCCATATCTTGTTTGATAATGATTGGTCCTTAAAATTCTTAATGGCAATTAGATTAATTTTATTGACAATAAGGTTGGAATCATCAAAATAATATAACTTTGACTTTTAAAATCAACAAGTTTTCATTATATTTTTTCATTTTGACTTGGCACACATATTAAGGAATGTGCCCTTAGCCTTTAACACAATCACAATGGATCAATCTTCTTCTCTAATTTAGTACTATTATCTCTGTTCATCTTCCACTGGTTCGAATTCCTTTTGAAGATCCATTTTATACTCCTAAACTTATGTTGATTCCATAATTGGTTTCATCCTCGAAGACACAGTTCTTTTCGAACTCATATTTATAATTTTCGTCTCCCATTTCTTGGAATTAAATCTAACATTAAAAATTTACCAAATTCTCAACTTCATTCAGAAATCATGAGACCTCTTTAGGGAACCGAATTCAAAAATAAAATATAGATGTAAATAGAAGATTGAAGTAAAAAATTGAAAATTTGTTTAAAACCAGATTTGAGATGAAGACCTAAATCGAATCAGTCTCTAATAGGACCGAAGGAGGTGATAGTAGTTGACCTTGAAGAAGATGACGGTGGTCGCGGTGGTCGAACAAGGCCACCCCATGTATGCCAATGCTGTAGCCCGATTTATGGTGGTGCTCGTAAGTGTGGTAGGTTGTGTTTGGTGAAGTCAGTATGGTGGAAGAGAAAGATATTGACTGGCTAGGAGAAGGAAAAAAACACTAGTACGGTAGAAGGGGCATGCCGATTGAGGGTGAGAGAGAGAGAGGGGAGAGGTATATATATATATAAGTTGAAAGAAAGTGACCAGCTCACCGTTTACGTGGACACTATCTTAACTCACCATGTGAACTTTCCTATTTTGACTATTTGAAAGCAATTTGAATTTATTCAGCTTTGTGATAGTGATTTGGATCCCTTTTTTCTCTCTTCCTCTCTCTTATTCAATATGAAAGCCGAAGTTGAGAGAATGTGTTTGCATCATCGCTTATGTGGACACTTTATTTTTTTGCCGTGTGGACTAAAAGATATACTCTAATAGATCCACTTTTAAATTTATTTATATCACTAAAATTTAGTCATTTTGAATGAGTGATTGGAGATATTCATTTGTACAACTTAGTCTCAATTGATTCTTCTTTTAAATTTAAAAATCTTACCATCAACCTCTTTTCCAGTTAATGTACCAAAATCTCTCCCTCAATCTCTCCAAATTAACTACTTGTAATATCACCTCTCTGACTTACACATATGTTACAATTGTCTAATCCATTCGGTCCTTTCTTTTGTTCAACTTTATGAACCATCTCAAGCATTTTTTGCATGATAAGCTTTTGTTGGGTTTTGTTTTTCATTTTGATAAAGGTTTTTATGTGTTTCTTTCACACAACATCATTTATTTTGAACTTTTTTTTTTGTGAATTAACCTCTATATTTTGCTTCTCATATTGAATTTACGTAGAAAATATGTTTCACGATTAATTGATGTTAGACGGCTTTCGCTTTTGGTTTTGTTCTTTTTTATCATTATTTGGAGCTTCTTTTCAAGATTGTTGTTTTCTAATTTTGTAGTGTTTGAAGTTATAGAGAGAAAATAATTGGCATGGGTGAAGTTTTAGAGAAAAAAGAACTGGCCTGGGAATTGGAAGCTTTAGGAGTTGGACGCCAACATCGAATCAGGAAAAGAAAAGTTTCAGTGTGTTTCTTAGTTGTTATAGAATTTGATAATTTTATGTTATCCACTGTATCTTTACATAAAAAAAAAGGCAAGGTAGACATGTTTTTTTATTTTTATCTTATTTCTTCAATCATCTTATTTGTTACCAAATTTGTTCATTTTATTTTTGTGTGTTCAAGTTTTAACTTTCTTCTAATTATTTTTTTTGGTCAAAACGTCCTTTTATTCATTCAAGTACAAACATATACAACTCAACAATTATTTACAATTCCTGAATGCCCAATTAAGGCCATATTTATATACATATAGTTATGCTTCTTCTTCTGCGGACATCAGTCTTGCATCAATACACCAGGCCTGGCATAATTCCTGATTCCTGGCTGTGTTTCCAATCTTCTTTTAATTATAAACTCTGTACCTGATCCATTGTTGCACTATATACATGCATCCAGAGGCATTAGTTTGCTTTTTGCCAAAATGTATTGTGTTCTTTTCCTGCCATATCCCATAGACCACTGCAGCCATTGTTAATTTTCCAAGCTTTGCTCTAAAGCTTTAACCTTTAAATTCTTTTTGCTAACTGAGCAATCATTTGAGTCCATGACAGTAGTGGAACTGTTACCTTCAATCTGTTAAAGCAAGCAGCCAGATTTCTTTTGCAAAGGGACACTAAGTAAACAAATGGTTTTCATTGTCAGTATCCAAAGAACATAACACACAGTGATCATCTTGGATCACATTCCAAGCCTTAAGCTTTGCTCTTGTTCTGAGTCCTACTTTGCATAAAAGCCATAATATTAATGAGAATATAGGAATGTTCCCTAAAAACCATACCAGCTTCCATACTGCATCCACATTTGCTCTAGTCCTTATTCCTTCCCATGCACTTTTTATACTAAATTGACCAGTAGGACCCAAGGTCCAGATGACTTTATCAGGAACATTAATGTTAGGTTTAGGTATTGACTGCAGCAAGGAGTTGATAGCTCTTAGCTCATTTGATATATTTATCAGTATTGTCCAGTCATTACCTTGGATATGTCACACACTTTAGCATTATGAGTCAATCCTGAGTTATATATGGTTCTTAACCCAAACTGTTCCACTATAGTTCTTCAATTTATCCATTTATCTAACTAGAGCCAAGTGTTCCTTCCATTGCCCACTTTATATTGTATAAACCGTCATAATTGGTCTCTCATCTTTAATATTTTGCACCATGTCCAAGATAATACCACTGGAGGTTTGAAAGTCCACAAGTGTTGCTCTTTAATTATGTACACATGGCAACGTTTCACCCATAGTGATTCTTTCTTATGTGTCAGATCCCATAGATGTTTTGCTATTGTTGCTTCATTCCACTCCTCCAATCTCTTAATGCCCAATCCTTCTTCTCTTTTTGGAAGACATACATCATTCTATCCTACTTTTGCTCCAGTACACCTTACATCATGGCCATGCCATATAAAGGCTATAATTTTGATCTTAATTTGCCTAATAATTCTCTTAGGCAGGATAAAGATGGAACACCAATAGACTTGCATGCTGCACAAAACTGACAATGCAAGTTGCAATCTCCCTGCATATGAGAGGAGTTTGGTAATCCAACAAGAAATTTTCTTGGTAATCCTTTTCACTAATCCCTCACAATCTTTCTAATGCAATTTTGTTGAGATGAGAAGAACACCAAGGTAGGTAACTGGGAATTTGCCTACTAGTATGCCTACCATCCTAGCCAAAATCTCAGCAGTGTTTGTGATGACACCTGGTAGGAAAATGTAACTTTTTGCCAAATTAGGAGATAAACCAGATAATAATTGGAATTCAACCGGTGCTTGTTTAATCAAAATGACAGTAGATTCTCCAGCTTGGCATATTAGGAAGAGATCATCTGCAAAACTCAAGTGATTAAACTGTAATTCCTTGCACCTTGGATGATATTCAAAGTCTTGATGAGTGGCATAGGTGGATATTAGACAAAAAAAGGCCTCCATTTTCAATAAGAATAGATAACGCGAGATTGGATCTCCTTGTCTCAGGCCCTTATAGCTTACAAAGTAGCCCTCCACATTCACATTTAGATTTATTGAAAATCTAGCAATTGACACATTGCATTATCCATGCCATAAAGAGGGAAGGAAATGCATAGTTTCCATTACAATTTTCAAAAAATCCCACCCTACAGAGTCATAAGCTTTTTTGTAGGTCAATCTTCATAACACATCTAGGTGGCCCTCCTTGTCCGTGATAAATTTTCACCAATTCCTGTATTAATAGCACATTATCTGTTATATTCCTATTTATAACAAAGGCTGATTGGTTCCCACTGATTAAGTAAGGCAAAACCTTCTTGATCCTAGCACAACACACTTGTATATACATTGCAGCAAGTTATTGGCCTAAAGTCCTTCATTGTGGTTGGATTTTGAGTCTTAGGTATTAGTGATAAGATAGTGCTGTTAAAAAACTTGATGCCTTTGTTTTTGTTTAGCATTTCCATTACTGCGTCTGTTACTAGCCTATAACATCCCAGAAATTTGGAGTTCCATTGTCCCGAACTTCCAGAACGTTAACCTACCACGTCACATCAAACTTGTCAAATCATGTTCGCTGACATCACTTCAAAGCATCTAACTATACATAAACTCAAATTCCTCAAAATACAAGATTACAAAACGGCTTATACTTAAACTATTAAACTTAGGCTCTTTACAACTCGAGTTCTTATAGAACGAGTTAACAGTACCGACTCACGCAGGGGTCTTACTATACAATAATGGTGGCCTCACCGGAATCTCACACAGACTCTAGACCCATTCCCGAGCATTCAACAGCTGATCATTACCTGTACAAGGGAGTCAAACGAAGGGTGAGCTTTTGAGAGCTCAGTAAGGTCGTACAAAGACAACCGATGAAGGAATTCCAAAACGATTCAAAAGAATCCATTGGATGACAATGTTTTAAAACACTTTGATAGTCATAAACAGTCTGATAAATTCCAAAACGATCACAATCATTCATAAGTATATACCAAAAACGACCAAAGACAATCCTAAACAAACACCAGAACAAATATTGACAACCATCCCAGTTTCGGAACGAAAATTAGCAATCATAACCAAATACCAGTACGATCATTTGAACATCATTTCAAAATACAATGGTGATTTTCCCAAATGGTTTTAAAAGGAAGATAGACACTTTAAGGAAAATAGGGGAAGGGTTTCAAACAATCACAAACAGTTTGATCACAATCTGGGGAGGAGTTTCACTCGATCCCCTTTAATCAGATAACAAGACATTCATTTGAACATCATTCTCAAACAATCATTGTAAGATACCATGTAAGCAAATCAGAGATGTTGATCCTGGGTAGAAGCAATGCCATTCAGGCAACGCACAAATGTACACATGCATGGTGTACGATACTAGTCCTTTTAGGTATTAGCCTGCGATCCACGCAGGAACAAACTAGCCTTATAACGCCTCCCCGCATAACAGATTCTCATGATCAACACAGAAACAAACAATCACAGAATCAACAAGACATTCACTACTTAATATGCAATAGACTGAGCACGAAGATGAATACAAATAACCAGAACAAATTAAGATTTCAATAACAATTCAGCATACTGATATAATTCGTCACTCAAAATTCCAGAATAACCACAACAAATAGCAAGAACATCTGCAAACAATTATCAAATTTAGGCACAACAATTCAGAAGAACGAATACAAACAATTATCGAATTTGTTCAGCATGTGATACAAGGTGAGCATCGATAAGATTTCCAAATGACCGTTTCAGGTTGAATATTAGGGTTTGCTTGGCAATAACATCCTGATATCAAATGCATATCTCAGTGTTTGACAATAGCTGTAAGCCAATCGAAAGCATACTTACGAACATCAGTTATCGAAATTAGCGTTCAGATAAGAATCCTTACCCGAGGTTCAGAAAAAAAAACCCTTACCTGGATCCAAAGCTAAGCTATCTAACCGAAAAGTCTGCTGTTTTAATATAAACGAAATAATCCAATTATTAGTATACAGTATATACTACGATATTATAAATTCAATACTGACTTGCGCATGCTCCCAGAACGCCCCCCTCACCGGGTACATAAAATTACCAAAATGCCCCTTATGTGTAAGATTACCAAAATGACCCTCTGTGACTTAAATCACCAAAACGGCCTTCTCGTGAGTAAAATTGCTAAAATAACCTTACTGTATGTGAATTTACTCAAAAATACATTTTATGGGTAAAATTACCAAAATACCCCCTCGAGTTTCCAACACTGAAAAAATCCCAAAACATCTTAAAACACTATTCTAAGCATCATAAAGTCATTTTTGGGCAAAAAAGTATTTTAGAAAATTTTCGTGCTGAAATCCCGAATTGGTGTCCAGATCGAACGCTCAGAAGCCTGTTCGGCTAAAAATAGCTATTGACTTCGGAATGGCGCAAAATGTTAGATAATGAATCATATCAATAAAATAAGATTTTCCTAAATTTTTTAAATTAAAATAACTTCGTTTGCTATGTCAAATAATTTGAGAATTTTCTTTAATCGGTACCATAATTTAGCATCCTTCGCGGACACCAAAAACTCCCAAAACAATCCAGAGTGTACATCTCATAAAAATATTTGAGGTTACTTTTTTGAACTTTGCCAAATTATAACCCTAACTATTTATAAAAAAATTGTGAAAAAATTGCCTAACCTACCCTCTTTTTAGCGAAAATAACACTTACTATTCAAATCAAAACACACACTAAAGCACCTTATGCACACACAGTTGTCTTCCACCTTCAGTTAGCCGTGACCCATTTCACTCACACTCACACAGCTCACAAACACACACTCTAATCATCTAAACACATTCCAATACCTAAAAATATCATCTAACACATCTCATATACAAAATTCACACACTTAAACACATAATCCACACCACTACACACATATATATTTACTCGAGCACCTCAAACTGTAACCCACCAAGAAGACACACACATACCCCTCGACAGCCCACATAAACCCTCCTAATCACTCCCATCCTCTTCTCAACACAAAATATCATCACATTCACACACAAAACTTCACAATCACACACCCAATCTTTCACCGGAAGCAATCAAGCACGCACACAACACCACGTCTGCACAGTCATGTTCATGGCATTTACACCCGTTGCACAGTGCCAAAAAACGCACACCAAACCCAGAAACACACTAGAACACACATACAAGAGATTTGAGGGATTACCTTTGAAAAAATGGCCTGAATTCCCCATTTTTTCCCTGATTTTTTTCCCTTCTCCGCACTTCACTGCATGTTCTTCTCTGTTTTGTGTTCTTTGTTCTTGTTCACATCTCTTCTCTTTGTTTTTTTTTCCTTATTTCCACTTTCCTCCCCAAAATTCTTTTTCTTCCCTTTATTTCTCTTAAGACTTCATCCACTTCATTTATTTATAGTATAATTTCATGAGTCATTACTAAGAAGTAGGAGGTGGCCCAAATTATTCTCAATCTCTCCAAAAAATTGACACATAACACCCAACTTTCAAAAATTAAAATTTAGCCCCCAAAGTTGAGTAATTACATTTAGGCCCCAAATTAATTCTAATCTTGCTTAATTTAACTAGATGTCACTAAAATATGTACTATCACTCATTTTATTATTTTTCATCACTAAAAATATTAATTTACATTTATGCCCTCAAAGTTTTTTGAAATTACAAAATGACCCCAAAAGTTTTCAAAATTATAATTTTGCCCCAAAATAATTTTAAGCTTCGGTACTCTACTAATATCTGAGCATTGCTTAAAATTATCCCCCATTTATTTTTTGGAGCACAGATAATTATTTTAAATAGCTTCCAGAGTGCGGGATATCACATAACATGCCCGCAATATTCTAATCCTTCTGAAAGAATTCAGCACTGAAGCCATCTGGCCCAGAGGCCTTATTAGATTTATAGCATACATAGCCTCTTTCACTTCATCCTCAGTTATTGGAGCACACAACATTAGTTGGTCAGATTGTGATACATATTTATTAATTAACTCATGCATTATTGCTCTTGTCTTAGGTTATGATGGGACTGGACTTCCCAAGAATTCAGAGAAATGTTTGATTGCCACTTCATGTACTTCTCTAGCTCCATTTACTTGCACTTCATCCGTAGTTTGTATAACAATTACTCTATTGTAGGCTCTATCCACTTTCATTTTTCTATGAAAATAAGCAGTGTTATTGTCACCAGCTTGATGTTCTTGATTCTTACCTTCTGATAATAAAGGCCTCATTTGCCATAGCCAGATGGTAGTACTGCCTATGCACCTATTTTTCTTTTTGTATCATAAATGAGTCATGGTTCTGGAATATTTGTGCTTGTATCAGCTGTAATTCCCTGAAATTCTCATTTGTTTTGGCTGATATGTTGATATATTTCTTTATTTAACTTCTTCGATAATGGTTTTAGAACCTTCAACTTGGTTCTCAATTGTTTACAGGCATCCCCCTCAACCTTTTCTTGCCATACAATTTTTAGAATGTGATCAAACCTATTTTGGTTCATCCAAAAGTTGTATAATTTGAAGGGTCTTTTCCCATAATACTCATCTTGCATGATATTAATCATTAGCAATGCATGGTCAGAGATGTCAGGTTTTAATGCTTGAACTTTAGTGTAAGGAAAAGCATACATCCAACCTTCATTTTGTAATACTCTATCCAGTTTGCACATGATGAAGCCATCCTCTCTATTATTACACCAAGTAAAGAACAATCCCAAAGTGGGCATATCTTCAAGGTGTGATTCAAATAAGCATTGATTAAACTCTTCCATATCTCTTCTACTAGTCCCACTGCCACCATGCTTTTCCTGCCCATTCCTTATGACGTTGAAGTCCCCAACAATAATACAAGGGTGACTTCCAATATAAGAAGTCTTATCTTCTGTGAGAGGTTTAATTTCTCCATAGGAATCTTCTCTTCTCTCATTTGTATTTGCATATACAAATATTAGAAAGAAGGAAAAGCTTTGTCTAGTTACCTTCTCTATAAGATGTTGGCTAGATTTACTCATGTTAATTTAAATTATTGTGCAATTCCATCCCATCCACAACCTGGATACACCTTTATTATTTACACTATAATCAAACGGCCATTCACTACTCCACTTTGCTGTAATTTTTTGAACATTTTCTTCCCTTACTCTTGTTTCCAACAATCCCATTATTTCCACTTTATATTCTCTTAATGCTTTCTTAACATCTCTATGTGTTACAGAGTCATTAAACCCCCTGATGTTCTAACTTGTAACTGTGGTCATGATTTAAGTATGGCGACGCTCATATCCCCACTTTGCTTGATCAACTTATTCCTGGAAGAGCTATGATTTCTCCTTGTAGGACTTTTAAATCCTTGTGTAATCATATCAGAGTTCATATAAATCCTGCTTTCCTCCTCAACTAACACAGCAGAGCTATTACGAGTGCTAACTATGTCTGTTTATATTACATTCAAACTATTACTTCTCATAGCATCAGTTTTGTCTATCTCTATTCCCATACTCTTTTTCTCAGCTATCATCAGGTTAGGATCATCTTGGTGGATTCCTGGTTCTGAGCTTGTGCTTGTAGTGGTTTTAGGCATAGTCTTTCCACTCTCCAAATCAGCATGTGAGTTAGTCTTTGGTTTCTAAACTTTTTGAGATAGTGGTTTTGTAGCAAGTTGCAAGTTGGTGTCCATATATTTTGCATTGTGCACACCTCACTGGTCGTCATTCATACTCCACCTTTTGGAGAATTATCTTATTGTCAGTCCCTTAATAGGTATCTCTTCTATCAGTTTATGATCCACAACAATTTCTACACATACACTGACATAGCTTAGTCTTTCTTTCATAGCAGTCGTGGTCCATGAATAGAGGTTTCCCAACAGTGCTTGCCATTATGTTGATCATTTTAGTAGACCAGAATTGTAGGGGGAGCTGTGGGAATATTATCCATACATGAACCACACCGAGCCCGACCTCATAAACATACATAGATTTAGTCCATGGTGTCATAATTAAAGGCTTACTATCAAAGAACCATGAGGGCAGAGGTGGGAGTTATTTACCTTACGGACGTGTCCATCCATGTCATCCATGGTATCATAATTAAATGCTTACATTGATTAAGCGTCACGCTCTTAATGTTGGAATTTATATTCTTTCCTGAGGGCAGAGGTGGAAAATCCTCTGTTACTCCCGCTTCAATCAAATTAAAAATCTGTTTGTGGGAGTTATTTACCTTGCGGACGTGTCCATCCATGTCATCCATATTGGTAGATTCACACGCTTCCTGTCCACGCGCCCCCAATTCAATGTGAACATGTGCCACATTCAACGCCTTCGAATTCTGTATCTCAGTCCCAATCTATGTCTCATCAGCATTTAATGCCTTTGAATTCTGCAACTCAGACACAATCTTTGTTCTCTCAGCATTTAATGACGTTGCTTCATTGGGATTCAACATATTATGTCCAATTTCCTCATTCTTTGATTTTATGCAGTTCTTTAATTCTCCATTTTCTTGTCTTAAAGCTTCCACCTGTAATTGCAACTGATCAATCAATAGTTTGAGTTTTGATTCTTCATCAAAATCCTCGCTCGATTCAATTCTTCTGTCCGGCCTAATGTCATTCACGTCTTTGAACTTTTCTGACCCTAAAGGAATGGTTTGATCTTGAATTTGTTGAATTCTTGGTTCCTGCTTGTTGCCAATGTGAGTTTTTTTGCTAGTTCTTCCCTACGAAATTTCCAGAGAAGGCATATTTAATGGGACCTCTCAATTGCGATGAATGTCTTGAAGCCACCAGTAAAGGTGTTGGCGACATCTCTTCGTTATCGCTGAATTGTTAAAATTGATATAAAGTTTAAGCTCGAACTGGATGATAAAAGATGGAATTCAAAACCCAGAAATGAGATAATCCTCATTGGGATTTGATCCCTATGAAAACCCTGATATTAAAGAGACAAAGAAGAAGAGAATATTACTTCTGCTGGATCTTTTTTATTTTTATCTCATGTGCAATATTTCATGACTTTCTTTCCAATAAAAGGGTACTAAACTCCACATATTTTTTTTGTTACTAATATATCACAAGATAGGTCAACACTTCAAGAATACTTTTTGGATCTTGCTTATAATTTTGACATTCGAAGAAATTCACATTCTTTTTTCATATGTTTTTGATATACGGTTATTCATAAGAAAGTTGTATTACGAAATATATCCAAGTGGTCAGATAATAGTTTTATAATTCTTATACAGTGCTTCGCGTGCATTGCACGGGATCAAAGCTAGTGAAAACAATAAAAGTGGAGAAAAGACAACAAGAATAAGGAAACTTGAGAAGGGCAGAATGAAAAAAAAAATCACAAAAAAGTTTTTTAATTTATAAACTGAGCAATATTTTTTGGACAGCTAAAAAAGAAAATACGAGTAATAATTTTGGGATAGAAAGAATATTATTTTTTTTATTTTATATAATTGTATTATTGTGACTCATAATTACATAAATTTCATATGGAAGACTCCAAAAGTTTACCTTTGTTCTGAGTCTATGCATGTACATAGATGTGTGACTGCGGGCATGGTTGGGATTAGGAACTTCAAGTAACCTTTTTTCTTGATCGTGACGGTAAATTATATTGATCGGAATCTAGTAAACTTTGTAATAATCTACATCTACTATATTTGACTTCTAATTATTGAGAATTTTAGTCCATTTATTGCATAAGTCAAGTCATCTTATAAAAGGAAGAACGATTAGCTACTATTGGCTATGGTTTGTGAGTAATATTGTTAATTTGCAATTTATGATTTTTTTGATTAAATTTTACACAAGAAGTACAATAAGTTGTTTGGGACAAATTCTTTCAGTAAAAACTTCATCCACATGACGTCTTTGGATGTGAGATTTGAACTAAGGATTTCACTTTGGTGGGGTATTTGGAAATTCCTTAAAATAGAATATCTTGTTAGGATTGTACGAAAGAGAATTTACGAAATTCTTGGAGGGATTTGAACTTGAAATTTGGGGCCTCCAAATCCGCAGTTCAAATAACTAGTTTGAACTAGTTATTTGTCAAATTCTTTCAGAAAGGTAATTTGTAAAACCACTACGTGCTAATGCCTACTTTTTAGGATATTTGTTTCCCATTACTTTCTAGGATATTTGCTCTCCACCTTTTTAACAACTTATTTTTTTAAAGGAAAGTCTTGAATGCATTAATACTCATCCAAACAAAAGAATAAATAGCCACTAAGAATTCACAAAATACTAAGAAATTCCCAAACAAAATATTTTGTAATGATAGGATTTGTAAATGAAGGAATTTCAAAGTGAGGGAATTTAAATGTACCCATTATTTTAAAATTCCACATTCAGACACACTCTAAGGAAACCTCAAATACACACATAATTTTTAACATGCAGATTCACTCCTGATTTTTTACAATTCTTTGTTACTGACTGTTGCTTAAGCATTCCTTCCACAATCGATCTTTATTTATTCTCATTGATCATGTGTTGAACGTCACTTTTAGCTCAAAAGGGACCTTTGTGGCAAGGAATCATTCCCATTGTGCAAAGACTTCCTCTTTCTCAGCATCATCATCCGAAATATAGTGCCTATGAGGGGCAATATCACATTGCAACATATGTGTAAACATAAACTTTTGCTAAATACTAATTTCTCATCATCAGGGTTTTATATAAAAGAAAATGCCTAGAAAGCCAATAAAATGAGAATTTAAGATAGTTGGGCTAAAGTCTATACCACATTAAGATAGGCATGCTCCTCTATGTGTATTAGAAAGTATTATCCACATCAGACCATTCTGAACACACTATTCTGACCTACCTCGCCTCGCCGTCGTGTTGGATTTAACAAAACTATATATCTACACGAATTACCTATATTGTGACATGGCCTCGACCCACTCCATCCCACTATTCCATCCCATGTTAGTCTATAATAGGCATCAAAAAGGCCAAATGTTTAGTGAAGATATTTTCCGCATAAGAGATTTCTAGATGACTACCATGATATTGACTAGCATTAAAAATTGTCTTGCATATCAGATCTAGAGAATTGGCGGTAGCTGCTGAAATATCGATGAACACCATGAAAATGAACATGGGGATCCTATTTCAGAGCTAAAGTAGTTAAGAGACATGGATTGTGGTATAGTGGCGTATTGGATGAGAGAGTTCAAAATGGCGGCACGCGAAGAAGTGACAAGGCTTTATTTTTATAGTTTTTAATCCCTGCCTCATGATACTTTCAGGTAAATGAAACAATGCACGATATAGAATGCAATATGCATATAAGATACATTGTCGGGTCTCGCAAGGTGAGTCAGCGGACCACAGAATAAAACCATAGCTTCCCCGCATACGCATTGATTAATTATCTTTCATACCATGCCCGCCATTATTCTTGATCTAAGTAAAAAAAGCCACCCCTTCCCTCCCTCTGTCCCTAACTGGGCAGAGCATGGCGGTTATCTATTGCGTGCGAGTCAGATAGCCATTTCTTGCCATTAGGTCTCGTGTTAAGAAAAGCAGGGCAACACCTCGCTTTAAAATTTTCATCGGAATTCCATTTGTACTTGACCATGTTCTTGTTTCATGCATTATATTGACAGTGTTAAACCACCCTACAAAAAAAAACATACATGCTACATTTTAAGTAGGTTATGTAAGTGAAAAACGAAGTTCCACACCTAATATACGCAAAGTTTATTATATGACATAGTAAAACCTCGATCCTTTATTGTCTAAAAATTCCTTCATCTTGTTACATTCCAATCATCCGTTACACCATGTAATCTCTATCAATGTTAGCCCTCCATTTTAACTTTAGCTTATTTTTCACTCTGTAAAAAGTAATTTTCCCCTTTGTACATATTGAATCTTATCCTTTTTTCTTTTTTCTCTTTTCGCACATTGCATATTCTTTTTGGCAATTAAACTCATACAAAGCTATCAAAATAATCAGGGTGAGGTATCTGATAATACTCTTTGTTGTTTGTTATACGCCTGGTGGCAAGGGAGTGGATTTGTAGTATATGTGGAGGTGCCACAAAAATACAGTCCAAGTCAGCTGCCAAGTGTGACCACGTCTGATAGAGTAAGGAAGGAGTAATGGCAGAGACCAAGGCTACCCAGACAGAGCTTGAAGAGAGGCAGTCCTACAAGGGTGCAGAGTGAATGCAGAAGTAAATAGACTAATGCTTAGGTCCAGAGTCAAGATCCGATATCTGTATTGACACTAAATACGAATCGACACTTAATAATCCAATGCTTATTTCTTTGCCTATAGTCCAATTCTCTATCTAGAATCCATTAGCTGTGAATTTCTAAAGTGAGAGTGAAATGTGTAAATACATTCAGTACCTAAACGGATCCTCAATTCCATTAATTAAAGGTAAATGAAATGCAGTGTGATCAATTGACACGTGGAACTTCACGGAATATCAGAGCGCATATTTGCTCAGACTACCTCGCATAGATTTGCTCTACCAATTTTGAAAGACTGCTCATACAATGCTGGTGTGGCAAGAGAACACCCTTGATCTAGCTATCAATCCAAAGTCCTTTCTAAGTCCAATGTGGGGCATCAAGAGATGTAGAGAATCTGATAGTGTGGGGAAGGCCCAATGCCTAATTACCCTACAGATTAAATGCGATGCCATCTGAAAACCCACCCCCGTTTTAAGTCCAATGTGGGGGCATTAAGAGATGCAAAGAATATGATAGTTTGGGGAAGGCCCAATGCCTAATTACCCTGTAGATTAGGTGGGATGCCCTCTGAAAACCTACCCTCGTTTTAGAGTAACCCGGGGGTCATGATTCTAGGGGCGTCGATGATCACCAGTAATATGAGTGCGATGTGGTTACTTCTTAGGCATGCCTAGTGTCACACGAATAATCCAAGGTGGAGATAATGTCTTAGATAACAAACTTATCATGTCATAAAGAGTCCTCATGCTGAGCACTAAGGTCGAAGCCCCTCAAAACTTCGCACATTCTGGATAGTGGGTCAAAGCATGTTCTAAGTTGATGGTGGTGATGAGAACGGCCATTTTCGGGGCATGGTAGTGTAATATAGTGCTAAGGGGATGACTACATAAGTGGCAAGGTGCATAGGCGAGATGAGATTAGTGCAGTGCCGGGGGCACGCTTGATGGAGATTATGCAGAGGCACAATCACTAACAGATGCATGTAACACATTGATTGTGCAAGGGCATAACTAGATGGACGCATTGTTAGGTGCACGTGGTAAGAGATGATGCTCAGGCATATTAAGGCACCACGTCATAGGGTTGAGGCGACAGATGGAATGCTGGGGCACTTCGCACGGAGATAAAACTCGAGCACTGCGATAAACGCAATGCTGTGAGCATATATCATGGCGAAGGCACTCAGGCACTGTTGGGCATCGTGGAACTCATGACGCAGGGCAATAGGGGTCATGGAACAAGGAGCCTGCAAGGAAACGAGATACCCTAAATGGTAAAAATAAGGCACAAAAGAAGGGGGGGGGGACCTAGGCTAACCCCTTGAAGAGGGAAGGCTAACGTCGACCCCCAAGGGGAATGCTTTGGGCCATACTTTCTACCCTCCTACTTATATGAAGGGCCATAGGTTGGGCCACCCCTTAAGGGTCAGGCAGGGCTGACCTCAGAGCTAAGCATCATGCCACTGACTCCCTTATTTAGGGGGAAGGTTGCCCATGCCAACACTTTGAGTAATTTTTGGAGAAAAAGATAAGCACATGACTTGAAGTGTGTTCTTCATGTTGAACATATTAGTGGTTTTAAACTTTGACTCTGTAAAGTATTTGTTAACGTCTTTTAAAAAGTGGAACCTAAGAGTTGTCAAAGGGTGCGGCCAAAATGCACTAGCAATATAAGGCCCATGCATATATGCGGAGGGGCGAGCTGGGCGCGTATCGCATGCAAACTTGCTAGAGCGCTAAGTATAAATCGGTAAGATTTAAAGTGGCTTGCTAAAAAATATAAAGAGACAAATAGGTATCGTGTAATACTTTAGGGGTGAAAATGTAACTTGGTAAATAAGGATGTGATGGATAATAATTGGATGGTTAAGATTTAATCTTGAGCGACCCACGTAAAAGTAGCACTTGGAGAGATCTAGTGTTTCATTCTTCCATATCCACATGTAGAGAAAACAAGAGAAATGGAAAGAGAGAATGAGAGAAAGAAAGAGAGAGAGAGGTAAAAATAATGGTTGTCCCGGCCGTGATAAAAGACATCTCTGGCTGAAGAGAGGACGACAGATGGGTGAACCACCAGCACCATGAACACACAGGTTGACCCCCATTGGAAGGGACGTTGGAAGGGACGACCGTGAAAGATAATCTTTTTTTTTCTGTTCATATGTATGTGAAATAGTTCAAGCCGATAATACAATCCTTCTACATTGACTTACCAGTTGAAAAAATCATATGCAAATCTTGGAAGAGCCCCAAGAACCAAAACATAATAAAAATTTCTCACGCAGGGCAACTGGTCAGCATCATGATTTGAATAATGGGTTTATTTGCAGTATCACCATGTAGCTTTACATGAAAGTAAAGTATAGTTCGAAAGAGGCAAGTTTTTTAATCTCAATACAAAAACCGATCATCATCCACCTCATTAAAATCTCGTGCACGTCCAATTAAAATCCCACTATATCAGAAGCTAAGGATATGGGCTATTATTCAACTTTTGATGAAAGGAGGAAGAACCAAATCATAAAGAAGTGCAACTAAAGATGGCCCATGCAGTAAAATTGGCCCATTTCAGCAGTAATTGCAGAAAGCCTGTTTGCAGCATCCATAGCCATACGTACGGGACTCAATTTCTTGCATTTGAATCCGATGAAGTCAAGACACTTACTTACATTTCTGATTCAAGTACAACCATAAAAAAATTGCTTGGATCATATTTTCATCATGTCTCCGTCTTTCTGCATCACCTACCACCATCAATTTCCCTCCCCTTCCTTTGTGAGCCACCATCATCCACAACGTCCCACGTCTCTGTGTGGTGATCTCCGTCATTAATAACCACCCTCCATCATCAACATTTGGTCCCCACTATGGCCATATATGAATCGAGTTCAAACCAAATATGATTGTGTTTGACCTCGTTTCATATATTATCAGGTATACTTGGACTTGTCTCACGTTTGTTCCGAAAGGAAATAGTAATGTTTGATTTTGCCTCAAGTTTGTAACCACAAAACTTAGGCTCAGCAAGGCTTGTTCTTCTAATAATGCGAACACGTTCAAGCTTCAAAATCTGGTGTGTGTAGATAACCAACCAGACCCTGTCATTGACCAAATTAGTCGATTCAGATCAAGTGGACTGATGGACTTCTTAATCATCACAAATTTCAAATATTCTATGTTGTAGTGACGTCGGGTGTGATTATAGATCGGTTGCATCGAAGAATGGGTGTACGGTTGAGATGGGTTTCTCGGTCTAATGTTGGTGGCCATAATTTCTATTGGAATTGGTGTGTGAGGTAGCTTTGGTGGGATTTCCATTAGCAGACATGGTGGTGCCAGGTTGGAAAAGGTAGGTGAGTATGTGGAAAATGATTATTTCTCTCTTCTAGGGTGTCTCCCCCCAACCTTTTTTAACAAAAAGGTTGGCTGCGTTTGAATTGGTGGTCGTGGGTGCTGCTGTGGTGGTGGAAGTTTTTCACAGGCTTTAGTTGGTAAGGCTGCTGGGTGCGTCCATGGCAGTCTCACTTTGGTATGGAGGAGCCTTAGGGTTGTGTGTTAGAGTGGTGGTTGATTCGTAGAGGTCATAAGGATTGGATGTGCGCTAGTGTGACAGTGGTGTATCATGGTGGGATAATGTGGTTTTTAGTATATTGTTTTTAGTGTTAGTTCGGATTTATTTTATGGTGGATCTTGTGTTATGTTTATCCATTTGTATGTTTTTTTTAGTTACCCAATTGTGATGCCTACCAGGTGGGGACATCATCCGTGTATGTGTATCTATTGCTCGATATAGGATTGATGTAACTTGACTGCTTTACTGTCTCCTTAATATGTATAAATTTCTATTACTATTAGAAAAAAATTTCATTGGGCACTTTTAGTGGAGAAAGGTTATGGGCAAAGAGGAACTAACATGACAGTTGATGTGATCGTGCAAAAATGATCAATTCTTGTTCGATTTTAATTATGTGCTTTGGCAACATCACATTAGGCCGTGTTAATATCATCAACCTTAATACAATGACAACTTGCTTTCTCATTGGTTTTGTGCATAAAAGCTGAATTACAGGAACAAATTGAAAAGTGAGAGTAGCGAGAGAGTATGAATATTGGAGCATCGTTTCTAGTATAGAAGTGTTCAACAAAATGAAGGTAATAATATTTACTCTTAAAACTTCAAAATTTTCACTCAACATTATTGTAGTGCTGTAAAAATGTAAGCGCCACGGTGAAAATTTGCAAGTTGCTACCTTGTTAAGGGCCCAACGACATTGTTTTAGCAAATAAAGGGTTAATTTAACTAAAGTTCATTCAATATTAGTCTTTGTACCAAATGTATGATATGCCTGAACGGGGATTACTGTATTAGGGTTTCATTTTGTTGTATTTGACTTTTTGTGCCACCAGCTTATCATACTCTTTGTCTTTCTCATTTCCTTACTCCGTCTTTCAAATTTTTAATTCCAAATTCCAATTCTCTATATTACAAAGAAACACAAATAGATCAATGTTAGTTCTTTTTTTTTAGTATAAATTCTTATAGTATGTTAACTTATATGTAGCTATTATTCTCATACAATTAATAATCACATTAGTGTGTGTGTGTGTGTGTACACACACACACACACACACACACAGTAAGACTTAAGCTTCTTTCATGCAAGATTAGTAATTTGTTGTTGACTATAACCTTACCAAGTTAACTAAATCACTATGAATAGTGAAATTATAAGATTAGCAGTCAAATTGAGCAATCTATTCAATAGGGACGACATTCTTTTATGTTAGCATTAATTTTTTTCATGAATTTCTCGTCTCCCCTGATTAGACTTTCTGAGTCCGCAACTATATGCTTGTGAGTGAGATGAGAGAGGAGAAGGGAGGAGAGGGGAGGGGAAGGAGGGAGCATGTGTGCGACTGAGAGGCTTCACATACTCTGGGCTTTCTAAATCGAAAAAGAGAAGTTGGACTTCATAATATGTGCAATTTGGTTTACTTGGAGCTTAGGGTGGCTACATGTACAAAATGATTAAGTGTTGGGCCTAGGTTTTGAGCTGATTGAGTTTAAACATAGACTTTTAAACACATATTTAAATCCATTATGATTCGTGACTTTCAGTTTTCAAATTACTGAAAACTAAACCCTCGTTTGGTTTTTGTTGTTAACAAAAGCAAACGTGTTTGGTAAGCCAGTTTTTATTTTTGAGTTTTATTCTTTATTACTTTATGTCCTTAATTTTCCATAAAAAATTGGCTTTTTTCTCCACATACCCCTCGGGCCACCTCCGAAGCACCACTGCCACCACCATCAAACTCGCACCACCACCACCCCTATCAAATCACACCATCTCCCCCCCCCCCCAATATCACATCAAATCACACCACCACCACCACCGAATTGTCTAAACAATTACTGAAACAATCACCCAGTAGAAAGCCACAATCAACTTCAGCACCATCTTTCACCACCTGAAAGCACCCTCATTACCACAATTAAGTTTTGCCACCACCAGATTGTTTAAATATGGAGACAACCGTTCAATGGATCTGACACATCTTCATCACGTTAGCTAGTTGTTGGAAATGATGAGACTGGTGGTAGTGGGCTTGGTCGTGGTTGTTGGAGGTTGGGTGGCAATGGTGGGTTGAGGTCAAGGTTGTCGACAACGGTACAATGGCGACATTGGGGCAAATATGTGGGTGTTAACGGAGGTGGGGTGGCAGCAACGCAGTGGCGACGGATGGTGACAACATGTTGTGGTGTTCGTGGTGATTGGGGATTGGGGGGTAGCCGGTGGGAGTGATGAAATGAGAAGTGGGTTTTGTGAAAAGATAGATTCCAAATTTCTTCTTGTGAAGCTTGAAGGTTGGATCTCAGAACAAAAATATAAACTAAAAATCCAAAACTCCAAAATAGATTTTTCAAAAACAAGTCCAAATTGACAAATAGTTTGGAAAACTAGGGAGAAAAAAACCAAAATTGTCAACCAAACGTCAATTTTTTTTTTCAGTTTACAAAACTGAACAAACAACTGAAAACAAAAACTGTGTCAAACGTCACCAAAGTTTGCAGACGATCCCTTCACAAACATATTCATGGACACTTTCAAATGTTCAGGCTCTACTCGTTTAATAACAAGCTCTAAAACATTGTATATGTTTGGTACATATGTTATTGAAATGAACATGAATGATATTTACCGACTTTTAAAACTAAAGGACCAAAAGCTTATGTGTTCTTCATATGATAAAACTTAAGATATTTACTGGCTCTTAAAAAAGACGAAGGGATTGTTCGTTTTTCAGTTTTTATTTGTTATTTTTGCACTGTGAGTTTTTATCTTAAAACAAATTAAAATCAAATACCATCTTGCTCGTTCACAGTTACAACAATTTAGTTCATATCTAACATTTTGTTCGTTTACAATTTTGCAAAAAGCACTTAATGTTAGTTTTTTCACATAATCTTGTTAATTTACACTTTTCATATCCAGTTTTTTACCGCAGTTTATCAAAATATCCTTACTATTGACGTGTCATGTTATCATAATATCTCTAGAAACTAGAATCTCTAAAAAAATGCTAGCATCAAGGCTCACTAATTAGCCTCTTTTCAGTGGTTGACTCACTCATTTTCATTTCCCAACAAAAAAACCCACCCATTATTCTTCTTCTTTAACCACTGCTTCCCAAAATTCAATGCTATCAAAAGGCTGACCCCCATGGTTGGGGGTGGTGATGTGGTGTTTTAGCGGCTATTGTGTGGTGATCCGGTGCTTGGAACTTGTGTGGCGATGGTTTTCGTGGTGGGTTTGGGTGGCGATGAGTGGTGAAGCCAGTGAGCTACGACGGTTGTGGGTGGCGATTGGTGATGAATCTAATGGTTGTGAGTGCGGCTCTGATGGTTTTTGTGGTGTTGAGGCTAATGTTTGCTGTTTCTGGCTTTAATTGTGTGCTAATGGTGGTGGATTAAACAAATGGCTATGAGTGCACGCTCTGTTGGTGGTAGAGGGTGGCTTTGTGGTGTTTCATGGCTATTGAGAATAATAATATGGTTTTATTTTGATGTTTGACAACGATTTTCATGGTCGGTGTGGATTGCGAGGAGTGGTGAGGAGGCTAGCTTACGGTGGTGCATGGGCTTCGATCTAAAACTTTGTGGTGGTGCCACGATGGTTCTGGTGGGTGTGAGTGTCGAGAAGTGGTGAGAAGGGTCAAGGGTGGATTACGGTGGTGTTGAGGTTTCGATCTGAAGCAATGTGGTGGTGCCACAGTAGTTCTAGTGGGTTTGTGAAAGACGAGTAGAGATAGACACATCGGAGAAATTGTGAAAAGAACTCGTTGAGGTGTTTTCACTTTTTTCCATTATTTAAATGATGTTTAATTTTCAAAATAAAAAACGGAACGTTATAAACGAATAACCAAAAGGGTATTTTTTTTGCCATTATTACAAGTATATAGAAAATAAAAATTGTTGTAGATGAAATCTGGAACTTACTTCGTGAACGGACCTGCACAGCAAAGACAACACCGGTGACTTGCCGGAAGGATTTCCGGCGGGGATTCTCCGAGATGCTTAAGTCAGTAAAAATACTTAAGATGTGTTTTTTGTAGACTTGGATTAAGTCACTTACCTTTTAATTGTTCTCCTTCTTTCCCTTTTATAGAGTCCTCCCTTAGTGGTTAGTGTTCCCCCTTTAATTCGGGAGTTACCAGACTAATTAGAGGTTACTCTTATTAGTGGTTAGTTACTGCTATTAAGTAGGGATTATTTCCATAACGGACAAGAAGTGGGAAGGTGGGCGGTTTACCACTTCCCACTTCTCACTTCTCCATTAAGGGGTGGCAGTTTTGAGCGTATCAGATGGTGACACGTGTCACCATCTCTTAGGTGGTATTTTCTTCCCATATCATTTGCCCCCCATTCCATGTTCTTTTCGAAAAAGGATATGGAATTACAACATCACTACATTTTTTCCCATCGAAAATCCTTAAGAAGCTTCTTTACTAGGCTTTGGCCGAGTAGAAGTGCATCAAGGGCTCGTCTGCTCGGCTTAGCCGAGTAGAGACTTCAGAGAGTTCGTCGACTCGGCTTGGCCGAGTAGAGGTGCATCAAGGGTTCGTCTACTCGCCTTGGCCGAGTAGAGGCCTCATAGAGTTCATCTACTCGGCTTGGCCGAGTAGAGATGCATCAAGGGCTCGTCTACTCAGCTTGGCCGAGTAGAGGCCTCATGGAGTTCATCTACTCGGCTTGGCCGAGTAGAGATGCATCAAGGGCTCGTCTACTCGGCTTGGCCGAGTAGAGGCCTCATGGAGTTCATCTACTCGGCTTGGCCGAGTAGAGGCCTCATAGGGATTCTTCTGCTCGGCTTGGCCGAGTAGAGGCCTCATGGAGTTCATCAACTCGGCTTGGCCGAGTAGAGATGCATCAAGGGCTCGTCTACTCAGCTTGGCCGAGTAGAGGCCTCATAGAGTTCATCTACTCGGCTTGGCCGAGTAGAGGCGCGTGGTCTAATGCCCTCGTCTGCTCGGCAGAGGCTAGGACCAAAGTAGCTCGTCTGCTTGGCTAGAGTAGAGGCGTGTGGTCCAATGCGCTTGTCTGCTCGGCAGAGGCTAGGACCAAAGTATGTCGTCTACTCGGCTTGACCAAGTAGAGGCGCGTGGTCCAATGCTCTCATCTGCTCGGCAGAGGCTAGGACCAAAGTAGTTCGTCTACTCGGCTAGAGTAGAGGCGTGTGGTCCAATGCGCTCGTCTGCTCGGCAGAGGCTAGGACCAAAGTAGCTCGTCTACTCGGCTAGAGTAGAGGCGTGTGGTCCAATGCGCTCGTCTGCTCGGCAGAGGCTAGGACCAAAGTAGCTCGTCTATTCGGCTATGTTGAAGTTATTGTCATGGGGCAAAAGGGTAAATTTTCCCCCTGGTGATACTATTGGATGCATGCCACGTGTTTAGGGTATAGCAACAGTCACAAGATCTCATCTGTTGGATGGATGTTTTGACTCTACTTAAAATGGTAAATTTGATTACCTCATTTCACTTGTTCCATTCTTCAAGTTTGTGAGAGAGAGAGCGAGCGGGATTGGGGCTTTGAAGAAGGTTTTTTAAGTTGTTTGAAGATCGTCCTCTTTTCAAGTAAGCTTCAAAACTTTTCCCAATCTCTTTTGAAATCTCTTGTTTTGATCTAGAATTATGTCTGATCATGATGGAGAACATGTTTCTGAGCCTAATGCCGATTCTCGAGGGGTGAGGATAGAACCTACCTTTGACCCCTTATTTTTAGAAACTGGCGTTCCTTTGGTGCCTTTCCAAGAATCAAGGAGAGTTCCTGCCAAGGAAGTTCTAAGGGAGAACGCTCGATCTCCTAAGCCTTTTGACGCGCATACACTTAGGAGTAAATTAAGCAGCTACGACTTAAAGCTTCTTCGAGAGCGTTGTGAAATTCCGTCAGTTGTAAAACTTAGACTTCTTGACAAGGATGAATCAGCTAATATGACTACGATTGACGAGATAGGTGTTTATTGGGACATGTTCCTCAATGGTTTTAGGGTTCTTCTTCATCCCTTTTTTATCAAGGTTTTGAATGCCTATGGGCTTGCGCTCGACCAATTTTCCCCACATGCATGGCTCTTTATGAGCTTTTTCATCTATCAATGCCATAAACTTGGTTTGAGGCCTAGAGTTAGGGTGTTCAAATGGTTTTTTACTATATGTACGATCACTAAATAGGTAGGTTGGTATTTTTTGAGTCGTCGTCCAAAGACCGAGGCCAACTTATTCCCACACCCGCCCTCATCCAACAATCATTGGAAAGAGAGGTTCCTGTTTGTCAAATTGCCTAAGTCTCAATGGCACGAAGTGTGCAATGTGTGGCTTCTAGAGTGCGAGACTAAAGCTTGTAATAAATTAAAAGAAAATGATTTATCGGAGACTGGCCTTGAGCACATTGAGAAGCTCAAAGGAATTGAGCCTTTAGAATCCAGATATCCTTTGAGTAATGCTCAACTTCGTGAGTGTGGCATCATCTTCTCTCTTGAGCCTCAGGATTATGACGAGGATGAAGAAGAGGGCGAGAATGATCCCGATAATGCCCTTTTCAAGCCTTATGTTTGTCTAACTTTTAATAGCGCTCTTACTCTTGTTTTATGTGCAGAGATCATGTCATCTCGAGCGCAGGGGGATCCTCTGTTATTCAACGCTCTGGGGGTTTTGGGGGACATCACCCCTGACGAGTTGGCCTCCATACATGGTGTTGAAGAAGAGGAAATGCAGGACTTGGATTTTGGTGCGCTGGTCTCAGGGTCTCAGCCAAAAGTGACTTAGCCAAAAACTGAGGACTTCGTCTTGGGTTTGTCGACGACGGACAAACCCAAAGAAGCTCCCAAGAAGAGAAAAGCGCCGAGTAAAGCGGTAAGTAGAGCTACGTCGTCTTCTACTCGGCTTGATGCTCCTCATCGTCCTGCTTGGGGGGTTTCTATTAAGGAATCGGTTTTCAAGTCCCCTCACACGGCGTGGGACTGGTCTAGCCATGCGATCATCCCTATAGATCGCAAGACACTGTCATCCTATGGCGTTACTGAGACAGCTAATGGGATGGTTCAGTTGATGTCACAGGTTGGTTTCTTCTCTTCTTATTATTGAAAGTTTCGTTATGATTCTAACTCTTGTCGTGTAGGCTATGGCGCAGGTGCAGATTGGAGCAGAGAAACTGATTGCTGCGGACAAAGTACTGGACGAAGAGAAGAAGAAAGTTATGATAGAGAATAACTTTCGTAGGGAGGCCGAGAAGAAAGTCGATGATTTGAGCAAGAAGATGGAGCGACTGGAGCTGGCCAACACTGGTTTGACTGCCAAGAATGCTGAACTTTCAGCTTGTGTTACTCATTTAGAGGCCGAGAAAGCAACAGCCGCTCTTCAGGCTGTTCAACAATTTAAGAGGTCCAAGGCTTTCATAGACCAGCATTACCGCGATTCGAGGGGGGCACTTGTGCATGGTTATAATGAGTGCAAGAGTGATGGTTCCAAAGATCATCATGATCTTGATATGAGCATTTATGAGCACACATTTGCCCGTGAGGTTGCTGCTGAAATTGAACATCGGACCGAAGAAGCCAAACGAATGAAGGCTGTGAGTTCTCGGTCGCTCACTAGTCCTTCTGTTAGCCACAGCTTGGGTGTTTCTGGTTCAGCATCTGGGACTGTTTCAAGACAGGAGCTTCATGAAGCAGGGCAACAAGGGAATGTTGCAGAATAGACTAGGATGGCCTTATCTATTAGATTAGTCCTTTAGGATCCTTTATTGCACTTTTTTTTGTATGGCCTTGGAGCCTATTGCGTAACTTTTCATCTTTAATGCAATCAAGGCTTATTTTTTGCTTGTTCTTGCTTGCCAATGTGAATATGCGAATCTTTTTCCATTTATGACGAAGAAAGATACATCAATGGTTGAGCCAAGTCCAAGAAAATGGAAAAAGAACTTTGGACTGCTAGGCTGTACAAAGCCGTAGAGTAAAAAAAAAGAAAAGAACAATCTAAAGCATGAGCAAGATCTAAAACAAGAGCGAAAACAATCATAGAGGCGGTGGTGTATGGGCCCCCTCGATCTTGCTCATGCGTAGTAACACCTTAAGTTCGCTGTATTCCATGTGCGAGGTATGGTTCTTCCATCGATGTGCTTTAAGTGATAGGCGCCTGGGCCTCCTAGCTTGACCACTTTATAAGGACCTTCCCAGTTTGGTGCTAACTTGCCAACCGCTTTGCGCAGGGCCGAAGCTTCGATACGGCACAAGATGAGGTCGCCTACTCGGAATGCGCGATGTCAGACTCTCTGGTCATAAAATTTGGATACTCGATTCTTGTAGGCTGCAAGGCACACTGCCGCTTGTTCACGACGCTCGTCGAAGAGGTCAAGGTTAGCTCGGAGATCTTCCTCATTTTTGACAGAGTCGTGGGTTGTCAGCCGAAGGGATGGCAATCCTACTTCAACGGGAATGAGGGCCTCTGTCCCAAATGATAAATTGAAGGGAGTTTTGCCCGTAGAGGTTCTCGTCGTCGTATTGTAAGCCCAGAGGATTTTGGGTAGTTCATCTACCCATAGTCCTTTCGCTCCATCCAGCTTTTTCTTTGTCCCTTGGAGAAGTGTACGATTCGTAACTTCAGTCTGCCCATTGGTTTGTGGGTGTGCCACGGAGGTAAAGCGTTGCTCAATGGTTAGGTTGGCACAAAACGTCCGAAAGGTGGTGTTGTCGAATTGTTTTCCATTGGTAGTGACAAGTACACGCGGGATTCCAAAGTGACAAACAACGGGGCGCCAAAAGAAATCTTCACATTTATTTTCGGTTATTGTAGCCAGGGCCTTGGCTTCAACCCACTTAGTGAAGTAGTCGATTGCCACAATTACAAAGCAGCGTTGAGCTGTAGCTGAAGGGAAAGGGCCCATGATGTCCATTCCCCACATTACGAATAGTATGGGGCTGCTCAATGATGATAGGGGACTTGGTGACTGTCTGGGAATTGGGGAGAAACGTTGGCAAGCATCGCACTTCCTCGTATAGTCCAAGGCATCGCGATGCATAGTCGGCCAGTAATATCCTTGGCGCAGAACTTTGTGTGCTAGTGCACGTCCTCCCAAGTGTAGTCCGCATATGCCTTCGCGGACTTCTCGTAGTGTATAGTTGGCTTCCGACGGGGTGAGACAACGGAGGTAAGGAAGAGTGAATGAGCGTTTGTATAATACATCCTCCATTATGGTGTATCGAGCCGAACGAAGGATGATGCTCTTGGCTTGCTTCTGATCGGCAGGCAATGCGCCGTCCTGAAGGTAGGCCTTGATGGGATCAATCCAAGATGGCTCATGCTCAGTTTGCATGACTTCCTTCGCAAGGATGCTCGGTTCATGCAAAAGTTTCAGATGGATTGTACGGCCGAAACCTGATGGGTTAAGAGAGGCCAACCTTGTGAATGTGTTCGTAAGCTCTTTTGCTTTACGCAGGTAGTCAGCCATCTTTGGGTCTTTTGCATCGTATTCTCCTGACATCTGTTTTACGACGAGCGCAGAATCACTGAAAGCATGAAGGGACGTTGCGCGCATTGCATGGGCTATATGCATGCCTGCTATCAAAGCTTCATATTCTGCTTCATTGTTGGAAGCCTGGAAGTCGAAGCGAAGAGCGTACTCTACGGTTAGGCCATCTGGCCCATTCAGTATTAATCCTGCTCCGCTCCCACTTGCGTGATCCATCTACAAAAAGCGTCTATGTAAACAACCCAGATTGGACGGGGATGAGAGGCTTTTCGACCTCGAGGAGAGGTTCTTCGACTTCAATGGGAAGTGTACACTCGACTATGAAATCGGCCAAGGCTTGCCCTTTGATTGAGGGTCGAGGTCTATAGCATATGTCAAACTCGCCTAACTCTACCGACCAAGGAATAAGACGACCGAAAAGGTCTGACCTATGTAATATCCGTCTAAGCAGTTTGTCGGTGAGCACAATTATTGTTTGAGACTAAAAATATGGCCGAAGCTTTCTTGCGGTGGTTAACAAGGCAAATGCCAACTTCTCCGCATTAGGATATCTTTGCTCGGCTCCCTGAAGAACATTGCTCACATAGTAGACAGGGAGCTGTTGACCATCTTGTTCTCGGACTGGGACTGCGCTGACCGCAGACTCAGCAATGGCCAAGTAGAGGAAAAGATCTTCTCCCATGACAGGTTTGGAGAGAAGTGGCGGCGATGATATATATTCCTTCAATGCGTCAAATGAGGTTTGACACTCAGCCGTCCATTCAAAGTTTTTTATATTCTTTAATGCCTTGAAGAATGGCAAACAGCGTTCGGTTGACTTAGAGAGAAACCTGCTAAGGGCAGCGATTCGTCCTGTCAGGATTTGTATTTCCTTGACATGCCTTGGTGCGACCATTTCCTGGATGGCTTTGATTTTCTCTGGGTTAGCTTCAATTCCCCTTTCTAAGACCATAAACCCCAGAAATTTGCCAGATGATACTCCAAAGGCGCACTTTGTGGGATTAAGGCGCATGCAAAATTCTCGAAGGAGATTAAAGCATTGCTGAAGGTCAACTATGTGCTCTTCAGCTTGAAGGCTTTTGACGAGCATATCATCAACATAGACCTCCATGCTTTCCCCTATGAGTGGTTTGAAGATTTTTTTGACCAACCTTTGGTAAGTGGCGCCAGCATTCTTCAATCCGAAGGGCATGACCTTATAGCAAAATAGGCCTTGATCCGTGACGAAAGCTATCTTGTCTACGTCGTCTTCATGCATACGGATCTGGTTGTAACCGAAGAATGCATCCATGAAGCTGAGGAGTTGATGACCCGACGTGGCATCAATCAATGTGTCGATGTGTGGCAATGGGTAACTATCTTTCGGGCAGGCCCTGTTCAGATCAGTGTAGTCGATGCAAATCCTCCACTTGCTCGTTCCACATTTTGGCACCATGACGACATTGGCTACCCACTCGGGGTAATTGATTTCCTGGATGAATTCAGCATCTAGGAGTTTATCAACTTCCTTCTTGATTATCATTCACCGCTCTGGTGCGAAGGGTCGCTTCTTCTACTTAACGGGTTTACACATGGGATTGACTGAAAGTCGGTGCGTGATCACGGATGGGTCTATACCTGGCATGTCTGCTGCACTCCACGCGAAGATGTCCATGTTGGACCGAAGGAAGGAGATTAACCGCTTTCGAATTGTTGGCTCTAGTGTAGAGCCAATCCTTACTTGCCGTTCGTTATCTCCTTTTATGAGTGGTATAGAAATAAGAGCTTCTACAGGCTCTGCGCGCCTTAATGCCTTCTCATCGCGCTGATCATCGATTGAGAGAGTCTCTTCAGCTCTGCAAGAGGCTACGTAGCACCTTCGAGCAAGGGTCTGATCGCCTTTTACAAAGCCAACCCCTGTTGGGGTGGGGAATTTCATGACAAGATGGTAGGTCGAAGCTACTGCTTGTAGCTTGTTAAGGCATGTGCGACCCAAAATCCCGTTATACGATGATTTGACTTTAACGATGAGGAAATCGAGTGTATGCACTGCCTGTCGATGTACTTCCCCAATAATGACTGTGAGAGAGGCAATTCCTCTCACTGGTGTAGAGGCATCTGTAAAGCCATATAAAGGAGAAGATATTGGCTTTACCCTGTCGTCAGAAATCCCCATCAGATTGAATGCATCTTCAAAGATGATATCGGCTGAACTTCCAGTATTGACCAAGATGCGGTTAACTTGGAAAGCATCTATACGCAGAGTGATGACTAGAGCATCTTCGTACGGCAGGCTTATTCCGTCAAGATCTGCGTCGTCGAACTCCAACGAGGTGGATTCTTTCGTCCGCTTAGCTGGCCCTTGTGTTAGATTAACTTGCCGAGCGTAGGCCTTTCGGGAAGAGCTAGACAGTCCTCCAGCACTTGGTCCTCCGAAAATGGTGTTTATCACTGGAGGGTCCTTCAGGAGCATCTCCTCTGCTCTCCGCTGATTCCTTCTTCCATTTTGCTGCCGATCGTTGGCTTTGATGAATTGCTTGAGATGCCCTTTAGCTATGAGATTTTCAATCTCGCGGTGAAGCACCTTGCACTCATCGGTTGTATGTCCGTGATCTTTATGGAAGTGACAATATAGTTGCGAGTCTTTCTTTTCGGTTGGTCCTCTCATAGGTTTTGGTCATTTGAGGATGCTTTGACTCTTGATCTGGTTTAGGATGTGCCCCCGAGAGGTATTGAGAGGGATAAACGTCTTGGGGAGCGTTGCTCTCGAGCGTTTGGATTCATTTGGATTTCCCCCTTCAGGACGATCTTGCCTTTTGTGCCCGGTGTGCGTTTCTTCATGCTGCGAGGTTGTTAAATCTTCTTCGGCTCGAAGATACTTTTCCACCCTGTCAAGGAGGTCTGACATGTTCTCTGGCGGGCGCTTGTTTAACGAGAAACGTAAGGGCGTGCTCGGTCTCACTCCCCTAGCCATTGTTGCGAATGTCGCGCTTGGATTTAAGTGATCAATAAGAAGGTTCTCAGAGTTAAACCGGGCGTAGCACGACTTTAATGATTCCTTCGGCCCCTGGACTATATGAAAGAGGGCCGAGGAATTCTTCCTCTGCACACGACTTGTGAGGAAATTGCTCAGAAAAGATTCAGCTAACTGAGCCCAGCATGAGATGGAGCGAGGCGCTAGGTGCTGGAACCACACATGTGCGGCTCCTTTTAGCGTTACGGGAAACGCTCGGCACATGATATGGTCAGGGACCAGATGCAAGCTCATGCCCGAGGTAAATCGGGCCAAGTGTTCCATTAGGTCTCCTGTGCCATTGTATGACTCACATGGAGGCATTTTGAAGTTGGGGGGAACGGGGAAGATATCAACTTCTTCCACGAACAGCCGTCCAACGATGATTGGAGCACTGGAGTAGCGCTCTGCTCGGTTGCCACCAGTGTTAAGGTAAGTGTGTCTGGTGGATTGAGCCTCGTAGTAGCTCTCTTCATGTCTTTTGGATCGGGGGTTACGTCGTTCGTCGTCGGAGTATTCATCTTCCAACTGTATCACATGTCGATTGCTGCGTGCCCTGTCCTGAATTTTGGAATCGCCTGCTTTTTCATGGAAATTCAATCGCTGATGGATAGATTGCCTCTATGCATCAGTTCTATGCTTTCCCTTAGGAGGCCTAGGAGGCTCCAGTTGCAAAGGGGGTTTTCAATGGCGGCTTGCAGCTTTTCGATGGATCCCTGCATTGTCTGAATGACAGCGACTACATCAGCTTGGTGGTCGACGGTAGGTGGAGTGATATTGGCGGTAGCAACCGTAGTGATTCCGACAGTAAGAGGTTCAGATGGACCAACAGGGTGCAGTGGAGTTGAGGCAGGGTTCGTGGGGAGTGGCTCAACTATTGCGGTTGCTGGCGCTGCTGTTGTGGCTACCGGGGTTTCCGCCACTCTTTTACCACGATTTGCCGGCTGGGAGGTGGCTCCACCACGAGTAAGGTCACGGAGCAGCGTTGACGATGAACTCGACGCGAGTGCTCCGTCTTGCGGAACTTGCAGATGAAGATTTTGAGCCATGGTCTATTCACGAATTTCGGTCCCACGGATGGTGCCAAAATGTTGTAGATGAAATCTGGAACTTGCTTCGTGAACGGACCTGCACAACAAAGACAACACCAGTGACTTGCCGGAAGGATTTCCGGCGGGGATTCTCTGATGCTTAAGTCAGTAAAAATACTTAAGATGTGTTTTTTGTAGACTTGGATTAAGTCACTTACCTTTTAATTGTTCTCCTTCTTTCCCTTTTATAGAGTCCTCCCTTAGTGGTTAGTTATTCCCCCTTTAATTCGGGAGTTACCAGACTAATGAGAGGTTACTCTTATTAGTGGGTAGTTACTGCTATTAAGTAGGGATTATTTCCATAACGGATAAGAAGTGGGAAGGTGGGCAGTTACCACTTCCCACTTCTCCATTAAGGGGGTGGCAGTTTTGAGAGTACGAGATGGTGACACCTTAGGTGATATTTTCTTCCCATAACAAAAATTATAAACAGACAGCCCAAAAATGGGCAAAGCAAAGATAAAAGATCAAAACAAGTCATGAAAAATGAACTAATCTGGACTTATTACAGGCAAAGAAAAAGAAAGTGTAGCTTACCCCTGATATAATTAGCAACAGCTTATTGCTCTCTTTTTTTTGTCGCTAATTTACACTCGAAATGTCAGTTCTTTAGAGCCACTCTGATTTTCTTCCCCTCAAATCTCCAGCTGCTGCAACAGCCGGAACGCCCATATACCAAGTGCGCAATCTCTCTCTAGTCTCTGTAACTGCGTATTCAGGATAAATATTATCGACATTTGTCTTTATTTTAGTTGATTTGAATCTCCGATTTCGTCTTGTGATTAATTATGCTTGTACTGATCAAAATTGAAGAGAATTAGCAGCGGTAGTAGTCTGGTTGAGGTCTTGATTTTACAGTTGTTTTGCTTCTGTGCATCGTTTAGTGACATTACCTTACGTTTAGCGCTACGTGGTCGTGACGCTTTTGAGCGTTGAGTCACTAGTACATTGGTAGAGATTCAGCCTAAAATATAAATTAAACTGCAACTAGGTTTTTATTAGGATAATGCCAGCCTATTGGGGGCGGTTTCGTTGGATCCATTTAGTTGACGGTTCGTGTCGACTTTGAAGGCGTGTCACCAGAAATTAGAATTGTAATTTTCACTCTGATAAGTGAGTAACTTTTCACAACCGATGTTCAAAGGTATTTCCTTAGATAAGCATTGCTGCAAGCTGCTTTTCCTCTTGCAAGAACGAATTTAGTTATCGTCTTAGGAAAAGTGAATTTAGTTAATGTATAAGGAGGACAAGGCAGATGAGTTACAGGGTATGCATTGTTTATAAGAAGGAAAGACACGGTGCACCAATCCGGTTGATTGGAATTCATTCTTGCTTGTAGAAATACGAATACTGAAAATTTTCTCATGTACAGATGGTGTTTGGAGGGACGTTCTTTTCGGCAGCATCAGTGTGTTATTGAGGTACTACATGTTCGTGTCGTGATCTAAACATTTTGCGTTGTGGATAATGGTGAAGCAACGGCGGTGTGGACAAAGTATTCGAGAGGGTGGATTGTGTTAATGATGATTGATGCTGGTTGTGGACTTCTTGGAAAATGATCAAATCGTTAAAGGAGCTCGGAAATATTATGGCGTGAATGAGAATTTGACTTGCGCACCCTTACTATAGAGTTTATGGGTATTCTTTGGGGACTAGAGGTTTTCCATCTTTGCAAACTTTTCTGGGGGTGGGGAGCTCTCTGTGCACATCCCATGGGAGATAAATATTTGCACCTGAAGTGGCCTAAGGTCATGAAGAGGAATAAGAAGGCGATTATTAGACAACCACAGAGTAATGCAGAACATTTGAGCCAAACATGGAAAATATGGCATCAAAAGGGAAGGCGTGCCACAATTTTACCTACTTGTTCGTTGGTCGGGAAATCCTAATGCACTGCTTATTTGTGCAGTTGGTTCCTGTCATTTCGGGAATTAGTAAATGGCCATCGCTTAAACTAACTGCCACTGAAATGACCCGCATGATATGAAACCTGAATGCACTATTGCACTTTGCCTCTGGAATATGCTATTAGAGGTTAAACGTGCGACTCGTCAGAAAAGGATCTGCCTTTTAAATTTGATTGATGTGGTATTAAACTTGTCTGGGTATCTACTTGTTAGGAGATGGTTATAGGCTAGTTATGAATGTAATATAAAGTTTTCATAATATTTTTTAAGACCTGTCTAATAAAAAACCAACTCTTTTAAGTAGGAAAAATAAAATCTTTGTTCTAACTTATTCTTCAGTTTCCCTCTTGAAATTTCTAGCAATCGTCTTGTGTCTCATTTGAGCATTAGGATTAGAACCATTGCCCTTTGACATTTGGATGACATGGCTAAAGCGCTTTAGCAGATTCATCTTAGTAACTGCTTAATTTTGGTTTGGGGTTTTCACATTTTGGTGATAGATTGTAAGGAAATTAACCGGCATCTGGTAAAATTCTACATCCTTCTATTGAAAAATATATGATAACCTATTCTTTAGCTGAGTGGAGTTCCATTTTGCAGTGCGGCATGCTAACATGATTCAAACTTTAATGGGAACTAGCGAGTTTGTTCCACCTGTACTTTACGTCTGTATCCTTTTATTAGGTCATAGAGATGAAGGTTATATGGTCTCGAGATATCATTTTGTAGAGTTGAAAGGACTAGTCAATCTGTGCACTAATATGATTGAAATGAATCGAGAAAATGATATCTTGTATCCAGTATTATTGATAGAGCCTTATATGTGACTAAGCTCCTGAAGACACATTTGCGGAATTAATCAGCCGATCTATGAGTGTGGAGACATCACAAACACTCTACAACTCAGCGAAAGTACATTGGTCTCATAGCACAGATGGAGAAGATGCATAACTTCTTTGGTTTACATTTTTTGTTAACTTTTACTCACTTCCAAGTCCTATTCTATGCTCAGACGTATTCCAAATTCTAGAGGGTTTATTTGAAAGCAGGCTCCAAGAAGTTGTTTGGACGCAGTTTTGAACTTGTGGATTTTTAATCTATTAAATTCCAACTAATTCTCCATCAGAAAAGCAGTGTAATGGAATTGATGAGGTGGAGGCTCTTATAAAAAATCAGACATTATTGAGCTTTGTGTTAAGTGAACATCTTTCTCCATGCTAATTACCTCTCTTTGCTTTTCTAAAGCCTTAAACCTTGCCATAAATCCTTTGTTAGATGCTCATGCATGATTATTTGAACGCACACCTGCGAACCTAATATAACAATGCAAATTTAGCTTCTTTGAAGCATTGAGTTCTGGAACTTGTATATGGATGCTTCTAAGACTTGTTAACCTTAGGTGTGTCAGTTGCTTCTTTCCCCTTGTTTAAAATATGAAATCATGTGTTGCATCATAATCTGGAAAGAACAAAAATAAATTATGTCACCAAATTTGATAAGTTGAATCTCTTTTTTAAGTAGTAATCCAAATAACTAACTCTTGTTTCATGCCATTTCAAGATCCATCAACTTAATATCCTAGTCCAGAGTCCAAATTTAGCTGCCAAGCTCTGCCTCGCTCTTCCCCAAGCTCTGCCTTTCTCTTGCATGTGGTGATCCCGTTTTGAAAGGTGTAGTGTTGTTTAACTTCATTCCAATTGTGAAATTTCTTAAATTTCTTTGTAGCTTGTTCTTAGCATCACCAACTAAAGAGATCATACACATACCCATTCATATCTTAACTGGTTAGTGTTTTGTGATGGAGATTCTTTATGTGCTCCTGTGTCTTTCTTTAAGTTTTATTGTTACCTTAAAGTATGTGTCTGAAAGGTCTTGTTGGATCGAGAAGAATAAATCAGAGAGATGGATTCATCAGCAATGCTATTTGATAAGCTCAAGGTTCGACTATTACTACTTCTTCTCAATGCGTAGAACTTGTATTTGGACTGTCCTTGGAGATGCAAATCGTCTTGTAGACGTTGATGGAGTATATACTAATTCCACTTGCTGTCAACCTTGAAATAGGCAGCAGAACCATTTTTCTTATTAGCAGGTCCCAATGTGATTGAATCGGAGGAGCACGTTCTACGTATGGCTAGGCAGATTAAGGCTATCACGTCAAAGTATGTGCTGGATAGGTGCTTTCTGTGGGAAATAAAGCTTCGATTTGCTACACAAATTGCAATTAACAATTAAACAAATGAATAAGTGTATAGCATGCAATGCCCATGAAATATTATCCATATATATGGTTAAAGAAATAAATTAGGCATGCAAAATAAGTATCTTAGCGTCATACTAAAAGCATATAAACAAACTGTTAACCAGGTTAACTAGCATGAAATTTTAAGTTATCCATAATAGAATGTAACTCTGAGTTGGTTTGTGAGAGTTGTGACAAAATTGCTGTCCTAAATGCTTTATTGCCTCCCGATGCACGGGTTTCAACGAATGATAAACCCTCCAAGATAAAACACAAGGCTCGCAACGTCGCCTTCTCTATGTGTGCATCCACAAGAAGACTATTGAACTAGTTTGATCAAGTTGCCCCGAAAGAAGAATGTTGTATAGGAAATATAAAGAGTACAGTGAGTAATAATCATATAGCATTGGTGTCTATTTTCCTTGCTAGGAGCGGTCTCCTTTTATAGTAGGAGGACAAGGACTTACACCCACACTAAACATCAATATTAAGAATAAAGTTAAGACGATGTTAAATACAAAAAGTGTTACAATTTGAGAGTAAATGATAAGGTTAAATTAAGAATGAAATAAGCTTTCAAAGCTCTAGTAAAGAATATCTAACTAAAAATTCAGTTCAAATTCTAACACTTTCTACATACGTATTTAGATAAACACACAGTAACTCGCAATTGGCTGTAAAGTTTTGAATATTTTTTAGTATGTTTTCTTTGTTTCTTGTAGACATGGGATACAGTTGGTTTTCAAGTCGAGTTTTGACAAAGCTAATCGTACATCCTCAAAGTCATTTCGAGGTCCTGGCTTAACTGAGGGCTTGAAGGTATTATCGGGTTTGTCCAGTTATGTTGCACTGTTCTCAAGCACAAGATTTTGTTCTTTTGTTATAGATGATAAATAACAAGCTAAAAGTGTTTTTTCTTCTCCTCACTTTTGTGCTCTTGATTATGCTACATTTACAGGTGGGCCTTTTCAGCTTTTCTCTCTGCCAGTTTGCATCATGAGTATTGGAACCAGAGAAAAAACCCCATAAAGGGGGTGAATAGTGTCTTTGATGATTAATTACGAATTAAAACTTATCCGCAAATAAATTGCTCATACGATTTGATCGATGTAACAACCAAGCTCTAATCACATTTAATCTAGTGATAGTTTAAATTTTTTTTTTAACTACACGATCTCAAGCAAGTATAGAAGAATAATGTCAGAATGAGTTAGAGATACTTGACATAATGATTTGAATGGTTTAGCTTGAACTATCTCACCTACATCCACTCCTTTCAAGAAGTCTCTTGGAAGTCATAGGGTACAAAACCTTAAAGCTAGAGCATATTCTTGGAAATGAAAGAAAAAGAGAAAACATAGATTTTCAGAGAGGGCAGATTCTTTTATTAGTTATCAATTATCTAAGCCCACTTGTTATTAGGTTTCGTTTTTAGTTTAAGTAGTTACTATAGTTTCCAAGTCCTTTTGTTGTCAGGAGTAGTCTTCTTTTTGGTTATCTTCTAGATTCCTCCTAGTAGGTCAGGCCTTTACCTTTTTGTCTATATCAGCAAGCATTATAATTAGAACTAACTGGGAGTTTATGAATGAAATTTGCAGAAGCAGCTTCACTTTTCTTTTTAATGTGCGGCTCCATTGATTCTCTTCTAAGTGAGACTTCGAGAAGGCCTTTGTGAGACTCTAAGGTTATCCAATCGTTTATTATTTTCTATTCTTATTTTGTTTCCTACTTAAGAATATTAAAAAAAAAAGGAAAAAAAAAAAAAGAAAAAGATAAAAAGTACTCTTTACAGCGCCCTACACTACTAGCCAATTAAGCACCCTTTTGTTGTTCTGAAACACTAATCCTAGCTTCTCAATTCAAAATTCTCTTAACCTAAGCCCTCTGTTGTGACCCACCCCATTTTGAGGTCGTAATCAGCCCAGTGTTGGAGGCTTTTTCATGCAAGTGCTTGCAAGGATAACGCGCATGCGCTTACGGTGTTGCTTGCATGGAAAGGCTCCAGAATGTTTTAGGAATATCTTGTACATCCTTGTAGTGGTAGAATACTCTATAAAAGTAGGGAAGCTTGTAGTTATCTAGAGTGTACTAGAGAGATTCTAGAAGTGTACGGATAGCCGCTAGATAGGATTGATTACCATCGTCCATTGGGAGGTGGAGTCATGGTTTTAAATATCGGCCGTTACGTATTGTATCGGCTGATATGTTATGGGATTTGGAGGTCCCGAGTCGGATAGGCGCTGATATTTCGGTTATATGAAATTCTCAGCTGTATCGGCGTTACATAACGGAAATCGGCCGGTACGTTATAAAAAACCGTTATTTATGACCGGTACTAACCGGTACGGTTACTGTAGCAGGTCAATATGCAGGTTTTCTAGAATTTTCAGAGCAGTGACTCTGTTTTTTTTCTTTTGTGTGTGGGTGCGTGTGGGTTTGGGTGTATGAGAGAGAGAGGGGGACTCTTGTTGGTTTGGATTGATTTACTAGATGAAACTTCTGATGAAAGAGGGGGGTAGTGAGGAGGAAAGAAGCGGTGGGAGTTTAGTTTACTTCTGGGTATGCGACCTTAATGGATTTCTCAATTCAGGAGTCAGCCTTTAGTTCTTCAGGGAGTCTATCTTTTGTGTTTGTGTGTCGCTCTGTGTGTGAGAGAGGGAAAGAGAGAGATGTGTGTGGCTCTGTGTGTGTGTGTGTGTGTATGAGAGAGAGAGAGAGAGAGAGAGATTCCTGTTGGTGTTGGGAAACGAGAAGTATAGTGAGTGGAGTGTTGGAGACTTTAAGTCTACACAAGAAATGAAAATAAAAATTGGGTTGTGGGCAGTACAGGCAGGATAGCCCCATATGGCACCTAAACAATTAATTAATGTAACATCTTGAAGATAAAGGTCAAAATATTTGTTTATTGTCGTTTTTTTTTGCAGTTTGCTGGTACCTCCGAAAAATTCACAGCTATCGTAACCGATTCCCATTAGGTAACACCCGATACTTCCGGTACCGTTACACCACGACCGTTTCCGTTACATACCCCAAAACCGCGATATAAAACCACAGATGGAGTAGTATAAATAGGGAGTATGACTTCAGTTGTAACAAATCCACCAATTTTATTCAATAGTTATTCATCGGACATTCTCTTCTTCCAACTTTGCCGTAGTGTGAGTGAGTCAGTTCCCAAAGGCTTGGGTAAGGAGTGAGTGGCCGATGCACCTAGTGTGGGGACAAAGAGGGATTGGTGCAGGACTTGCCTAGACATGCAAGTAGGAGAGAGCAAGGCTGACTTAGGCATCCATGGGGGTAAATAGACTAAGTGCCGGACGGTTGGGGTAAAGTTGTGCTCTACAAACTCTAGGGCCGTGACAGGTGGTATGTATGCGGGGTCTGTAAAGTTGTGCTCTACATCCTTCAGCTCATGAATCTCCCCCGCGAGGTATGTATACGGGGTCTTGAATAGCCTGTGATTGACACGATGACGAAGGTCAACATTTTTCAGCGTGGTGGTCGATGAATGGTTTTTGTGAGAACCATTGCCTGACTGGGGCGTAACAGAGGTTCTATTGATATGGACGTCTTCGACAGAACCAACGCGGTGGTGAGACTGTGTCGAGCGCTGATCACGGGAGCTATCATGCTGACGAGTGTTGTTGGATCGTGCACGATGACCGCTAGTGGAGCGACTGACTGGAGAATTGCTGGAAGATGAATGTCTGGCTATGTTCCCTGTCGTGGTCCATGGATGGCCCCAATCTGTTGCTGTTAAAAACTTGATCAGGAACCACGGCCGAAGAATTGACCTGCAAGACAGAACAAAGAGTGACTGCCAGGTTGGGTTCCGGCAGGAGAACTCTCCGATGCTAAAGTCAGAGTGCAGCTACAGGGGTAGCAAAAGACATAATGTGTATTTGTGTGTGAAGTTGTCTGCATACCTGAGAGTAGTCCCCTTTATATAGCTGTAGGAAGAAGAACCCTAGCAGGACTAGGAGCCTTACGTCTAGGCTTTAGGCCAGATCAGTTAGGATCGTGTTAGGATCCTTGAGGATCGCGTCAAGATCCTTGAGTATCCTGTACAATCCCTCTAGAATCCTTGTTCCTCGAATATGGTAACTATCAAATTCGGAGTTGACCACCATGAGTCAAACTTGACACATGTCACGTCCTGATTGGATGCATATTTTTTGCCATATCACCGATGATCATTTTGTGTGCAATATAACCCTTTTAAAAGGAATTGAAAATGAAGCTCTAATTAATGGAGAGATGACATAATTGATGGCTCAGAGAATGCTCACACTGAACCAAAGAACTTTTCACAAAAATACTCTTCTTAATAGCATAAAATCATGAATATGAAGAGAGAAAAATTTAATCCTCGAGAAGTTCCCATGGTGAATGGAGGGCTAGAATATGGTTTTCATAGTGAATGATGAAGCCCCAAAACCTTTATAAAATTTGAATTTGAATTATCGCCGTTATGAGAAGATTAAACATGATTTTTTTTTTGCAAAACTAGCCCTTTATTTTCAAATCCAAGAACTTATGGTCGACTCTATGCCAATATCGGAAGGATATGGCCTTAGGATGCAACCGAGTGTGTTCACAAATGCGGCCAACAATAATAATTACCTCAAGAAAACACCTTAGTTGCTTTACGTACAACACTTCTTGACAAGACGGCTTGAGGTGCCGTTTTTGGTGTTGGAAAGCCGTGAAATTATTCATTAAAATAAAAAGATTAACCTCAAAACCATCTTTGAGAAAATCTGAAATAGCTCCAAAGTTGACCCATGCTTTAGAGGCAGACTTGTTTGAAAGATTATAAACATAAATGCAGTGCACAAGGTTTCCTAGGGGCATTGTAGACCTTAGTCATTAATCCAAGTATCAAACTGACACTAGTTACAGTAATATCAGGAGTTTACACCCTGAGAGTGACTTAGCCTATGCATTCTTGGTTGCTCATTCATTGACATTGGACTTGATGAAACTTTCTTAGCATGTTTATCATGCATTTGTATGTGCACATGTATTGGCTTACTTAGATTTGTTAGCTCGTTGGATTCCATTCCAAATAATCGAGTTTCTAATTGTGTCTTTATGAGTTTGCATGTATATACGTGTAAAGCATCTACTTAAAGCACATATTGTCATCAAAACAAGCTATAAGCCTAGGTTATCCAACTATATGGCTATCACTAGCATGAATGCTTATTGACATTTTATGCATTATTCTAGAACAGAGGGCTGTTTAATTTTTTATGTTCTATTTAATGAATCCTGTGGGAAACCATTCCATGAAAAGCATCATTCCCTTCTCATTTTTCAACTTTTTGTTGAAGTTTGAGTCAAAGTGTAAATAAGCATCAATGCTTTGCCATATAATGTTCAAATTTATGCACAAGTATAGATGATATACAGGTCCACAGTCTATAGACGACACATGGATGTGTATACATATATCTGTACATGCATATATATTGGCTTACATAGACGTGTTAGGTTAGTGGATTTGCATTTCTTCAGGAATTTTGGTATATCCGTGAGTTTATGTCAGCATCTATAATCTAGGGACAACATTCATCAAGGACATGTAGTTACGTAACTGAAATCATTTCTCAGAGAACGGTTATATTGTTACTCATTCATATTGCTTTATTTTCTTTTGGCAGATTCTTGAAAAGGTGAAAGTAGCGTATGACATACCTATAGTGACAGATGTACATGAAGCTATGCAGGTAAGTTTGATCGACTAGCCTCAACATATTCTTGTTTGGAGACATCATACGAGCTCTACATCTTTATAGCCACTTTCTTTCACTTTGAGCCCTGTCCCCATATAAGACTCCTTTCTCAGGTCTGCCTGCATTGCGGGATCGGATGATGACTTTTAGGTCACAGTGAAGCAACCTTACAGTTGCTGCAAGGCATTGAGCATAGTACTAGAAATAGTATATATTGCTATTATAGTTCCTAGTATGCTAGTGTTGACTTATTATATAGATGTTGGTCTAACTGTATTTCACATTTACTTTCTCAGTGTGATGCAGTCGGCAGGGTTGCCGATATTATTCAGATTCCAGCCTTTTTGTGCCGGCAGCTTAGTGCAATAGATTGCAGTTGTTCTCAGTTACTCGACGTTATCATTTTTCACGACTGAGGTTAACAATGCGTTAATGTCCTCCCTTTATTAGATTTAGTCAGAATATAATACTAACAGGGTGTTATGGTTTATTGGATGACAGACTGATCTTCTAGTTGCAGCTGCGAAGACTGGAAAGATTATCAATATAAAGAAAGGCCAGTTTTGTGCTCCTTCTGTAAGATAAACTATTTACCCTGCGTTAATTAGTTTAAACCTTCATCAATGTGTCTCTCTTGTTTATTTTCTCTATGTCCTCATTGATACAGTACTGGGTTTTGACAAAACAACACACCTCTTTGGCATACCACATGTCGGATTGATGACCGACTTATTTGCAGGTCATGGTAAATTCGGCTGAAAAGGTTAGATTGGCTGGGAATCAAAATGTTATGGTTTGCGAGCGAGGAACTATGTTTGGCTATAGTAAGTCATTTCAAATTTCACAACTCTTCCCACATGCCTCTGGGTATGGAACAATTACCCTCTCGGTTTTTGTACTAATATTGAAAAACTAATGGTTGTGAAAATTCGTGTATTATATATCTGCGTATCCGGTGTAAACTCTAAATGGCCTTAAGGATGGGTGCAAGATCTGGCACATTTTCGCAAGAAAAAGGAAAAAGTGATTAATATAATTTATCATGGTGGAAGGGCTCTTGCAGCTACCCCAAGTACATTAATAACTCTATTGCTGTAAAGTTCCAATGTCTTCTTTTCACAGTAATGGGAGAAGCGAATAGATGTAGTTAAATGGTTTAGCATGTTCGTATCTGAGACATTGAGTTTCAGTATGTTAATCGCAGTTGGAATTTATTACTCAATACCTGTATAACCGACTCTTTCGTGAAGCTAAAAATCTCACATTGTTAATTGGTGTTTTCTAAACTTCAGTAAATTAAAGCTGTCTGAAGTCATGTTAAGTTGGGCATAGTTTGCAATATGGAAGCCACAGTTATTACTGCACATTTTATTAAGCATATTTAAGTTAGTAGTAATCTGTATGATGCAGATGATTTGATTGTTGATCCACGCAACTTTGAGTGGATGAGGGAAGCTAATTGCCCTATTGTAAGTGCTTTATTGGTTATGATGGCAATCATGTCCTCCTGAAAATTCTGTTTCCATTTGTTAACTTTGAACATCTTAAAAATCGTATTCTGAAACATTTCCAGCTATTATCTCTGGTTAGCTTGCTTTTATCCTTTCCTTTTAGAAATGAATTCTTATTGTTGTTTCTGTTTGGCTTTCCTTTTTTCATGTTAGTATTTTAAAAACACTTGTGAAGGTCTGTTCCATAGAAATGACGAACAGTTACTCTTTCCCAAATTCATTAGAAGCTAATGGCCTATTGTAAATATTCATTTCCTTGTGGAAATATATAATATTTACTCACAGACAAGGAAAAGAAATATTCAAATTTTATTACCTGATGCTTGCTACCGGTTGTTTGCTTACAATTATCTAATGGACTTGACCGCTTGACTGAAGTATTGTGATGCAGGTAGCTGATGTCACACACTCGCTACAACAACCTGCTGGTAGAAAGGTGAGCACCATTTAATAGATCATGTCTGAGAATTGAGCATTGCCGGGTAGAGCTATTTCTTCTGAAGAAGTAAACAGATTAGGCAAAACTGTTGAGTTCATCAACTAGCGACATAGTCACCTTCTGACACTAGTATATGATATCTAGTATGCGTAAAGTTGGTCCTTTAAGTTCTACCAACATCATAACATTACTTAATCTGTCAAACAATATTGTGCGATGCACAATTATAATGCCCTAGTGGACGATGATTGATTGTCTCATTTTTTTATTTCATCCTCTTAGAATCAACTAGAAACCATTCGTGCTTGAGGTATCGTCCTCAGAGGCAGTATGGCGCCACTAGGCAACGTGATTTTACCATCTTGTTGGTTCTACATTTACCTAATGGCAAAGCACTTATCACAAGTATATAGATGTTGGCGCTGTCAAGAGGCTTCTGCCACAACGATGTATGCAGCTATAATTCCTCTGGTAAAAGGATGCTGTTCATGTTTTGATCAGGTAGGTTCAGGTCATCATTGAGCAAGCTTATCATTGTGCCAGGGTTTATCCTCTGCACTAAAATCATACTAGACAGAAGATTGTGACTTCATAGTGTACCATACGTAACAATGCTGATATAGGCTTCGAAGCACCTCCTTTCTGCTGGGATTTTCCGATAGCCTAAGCTATTAGGAAACGAATCATCCAAGGAGAGACCTGAATCACAACCATAAGATGTATACAAGCCCTCAGCACATCTTTATGCATCTTGTTGCATACAAATTATGGTTGTTATCGTTATTGCTGCTATAAGACTATTAAAAACTTTTGCGGCATTGGGATGCTTGCACCTATAGATAGATAGACAGACAGAGAGGGAGGGAGGGAGTCATCTGAAAATTTTCTTGATACGTTAGCTCAGACAAGTTTCATTGTTGCATCCAAAGTATGGTTCTATTCAAATCTGATTTAGGCTGTCGTCGTTGTTGCTGTAAGACTGTATTGAAAACCTTTTTGGTGCATTGGGATGCTTGCACAAGTTCAGACAAGTAACTGTATCTTGGCTGATTTGTGAGGAGTGGCCTTTGAAAGACCATCCAAGTAACTATCTTCTTTGCTTTTCACCCAAAAAAAATAAAAATAAAAAGTTTCAGACAATTTCAGAGAGAGAGAGAGACAGAGTCATCTGAAAATTTTCTCGATGTGTAACTTCAGACAAGGTTTCATATTGGACTATCTTCATCAGCTTCGAACATCTCAATAATGTATTTTAATCCATTTCTAGCTATAATCCTCTGTTCAACTTTGTTTTTACTTTTTCTTTTGAAACTCAATTTATTTTGTTGATCCTTTTGGTTCTTCGTTTCTTTACCATTTTTAGGTAATTGTGTTCAATATTGTGAAGTTTTGTGTACCATATAACCGAGGAATTGTTATGCTTTTTGAAAATAGTTGGAAGGTGGCGGTGTTGCTAGTGGAGGTCTTCGTGAATTAATACCTTGCATTGCAAGGACAGCAGTTGCTGTTGGCGTGGATGGAATTTTTATGGAGGTATGCAATTTGAGTCTGCTCCATTTGTGTCTACTTTTCTGTGTAACTTTTTTCCATTAGTATCCTTATATCGAATTTCATTCGGTAGTAGTGTTATATAGTGATAGACAGAGCGCAACTTGCTGCAGTCATAAGAACAACTATGAGGCTTTGCTTATCAGAAATTGAGTGGCTTCCCACTAACAATTAAGGATAAAGGACAAGGATTTCCAAACACTTCGTTTGATCTCTGCAAACTTAGAATTGGCCACATCATATATAAAGAAAGAGACAGAGATTCTGCTTGTTGATGAAAACGAGAAAGTAGAAGCTGTATGAGAATGAAATCGGTAATTTCAGATGCTTTCTCTGTTTTTTCCAGAGGGCAACACTGTCGTATCTTGCTTAGCTGACAGTGCGAAATATATCTTTGCACAGACAAGCTTTTGATCATACTCCGAATTTTCGTTTTGAATCTTCTATTCTCTCTCTTTATGAACCAAAGTTACAATCATGATTATGCCTATCTAGTTACACTTGCTCTCCATGCCGTCCTTTGTGCGTTTGGTACATAATGTTTGAAATTGTAAACTATAAACTTTTTGAAAATTTTGAGTGTGTGATTTTTTAGATTCGCTGTTTTTTCCATTTTCGTGGCTCTTGTTCCTCCTTAAGTTATTGCAGTTTCAGACTTCTAAGAGCTTTCCACTTCTTAGGTGCATGATGATCCCCTAAATGCTCCAGTTGATGGTCCAACACAATGGGTAAGTTTTATTCTAATGAAGAAAACTGGTAGATTAGTGAAGTGTGGACCTAATCGGCGTGTCTCCCTTTCATATGAAAACAGCCTCTACGCCATTTAGAGGAACTGCTAAAAGAGCTTGTGGCAATTGCTGTAAGTTATTCTGCAGCCCTTCTAAAATGAATGTTTACATTTGTGGACTACTTACTTGAAGACAAAAGTGTTTAGAAAGTTTGATGGTCACACACAGGGGCACATATTATTCTAGTTTTAAAGTATAAACAGTTCGCATAATAAGGCCTATTTTAGATGGACTCTTCAGAATGCCTGAAGTATCCGTGTCGGACACTCGACACTTGGACATGGGTATGGGATCCGTGTCCGACACATCTCATAGGGTATGCCACTATGAACACTATCGTATAGTGTTTTCTTTAATTTTTTATCAGTTTGCGATGAGACAAGTTATTAGTTAAAACCATTTGCGTCTCATAGAACACCATTTTACCTTAGGAATAACTAAGAGTACTGATATACGTGAATAACTTGCCATGTTCCCGTGTCTTGTGAATTGAAAATTAGACGAATCCGACACTTGGACACGTATCCGACCCGGGCACTCGTACCGAGTCCGTGTAACTTCGAATAAGGCTATGCAGGCGTGAGTCTCTTTAGTTAACCTAACGAGTGATTTTGTGATTGGAGATTTTGTACTTCCTCGGTGAGTCAATTTCCCTTTTCTTCCTTTTTTGTAAGTAATAGAACGAGTCAAGATAAATCACTATACTGTGAGTGGTAAACACAAGTAACCCTTTTTACAAATGGATGTAGTAGCAAATAGTGCCCAGGTGTCGCTAACCCACTTTCTTTTGTCAAATTAGTAGAAATTCTTTCCACTGTCAATTATTCCTTGCTTGCAGTTACTACGGTCTCTAAATGTATTGGAAAATGTGGTCATCTGTAGCTATTCAAAAAACTGTTTTTCTTTGGTAGGTAATTTGAAAGAATGCTTTGGTAGTAGGAAACACTTTTTCTTTCACAAAGTTCCTTATATATTTGGCTCTTATTGAATGCTATGGAGAAGGATAAGATGGATGTTTCAATTTGGTGTTACATATAGATGCTCAAATGCACGTTGTGAGGGTAGGCAAAGTATATGTAGTAGTGGCTACTGTCTTCTCCCGTTCTTCATGCATGTAGGTGCAATCTTTTACGTTATTGTTGCTTTCTGTTGTTTCAAATTTTAACTAATGACATTCCATTCTTTTCCTCCCCACCTATTCCCTTTCCGATTTTTGATTTCTTAAGAGGGTTACCAAGGGAAAGCAACAGTTCGCAATTGATCTCACACCATTCCGCAACTAGGTCTACTTAGAGCTTTTCTCAAGGGTAAGTCGGCAAAACTTGGTGAGCTCCTTCCCCACCCCATGATTATCATATCACTTTTAGCAGACGCCAATTAATATTTTTTTTCTGATGCTTAGCGGTGATGCGTGAACAGGGTGGAATTTGAGTGTCATTGTTGGAAGGATTGATTAGCATAACATAATCTTTTGCTTTCAACAGGCATGATTCCCAGTTGCTTGTGTAAAATGTGGTAGATAGATTTGTCAATGAAATGTACTGGTTTGTTTCATTTGTCACGATAATGATCTTTTGCCCCAAAAGTAGCAGATTCTGGAGCCAGTCTTGAACAAATTGTGTATGTATTAATCATTTTAAGCATTAACATGGAGGAGTTTCACCCTTAATTTACTAATCCACCCTTGGTATATAAACGTGCATCAATGTTTCGGTACATGATCTTCTTCACTCAATTAATATAGATGACCAAATTGGAAGATGGACAAACTTAGGCTGCGAGCCCAGTTGTAGGAAGTGCATACTACAACTCCTACAGTGTGTGTGATATTTTATGGTCGCCAAACATAGTTTGCCACATTGGCAGACATTTTTAGCCAAGATTATTAAGAGCATTTTGTTAGCGCCGCCATGTAAAAGCTACTAAAGATATTTAGCAATCATTCTTGGTCGTTACATAGGGGGTGAAAGTTCTTCCTAGGACCCGGGCTGCGGGTAAAATTTTTCCTTTGGAAGAGGAAATAGAAGCCCATACTTGTATTGTAGGGCCCCGTTTTGATTAGGCAAAAAGTGAGAGGAAATATAACTTTTGTAACTTCTCAAGAGTTTGGTTTGCTGAACATAGAAAGCGATGGAAAACTCTACTTTTCTTGAATCTCTAAAACTTTTTTCAAAGTAACTCATCAGAAGAATATTTTCTGGAATGTATTCTCTCATAAACGTGGGGGCTTCCATTTCAGGGGACGATAGTTGTACTTTTGTTTCACCGGAAACGGTACGTACTCCCGTTAGGCTCTTCTTAGAGGCGATATCGTTTGCATGACGACGGTGAAGTCATAAGATATGCTTCGTCTCTCGTGTACTCGTAACTAACTGACACTTAAAACTTTTTTAAACGTGGTACGTGATCGTTTTAGATCCTGAAATATCTGCTTCTTACGAGTACCTAAACATGTAACCTCTCTCCGCATCTTTTCTCATCGTTGCAAATTTACATACCGAGTAGAAGCTATTATTGCCACAACTGCATCGTCTTCACAACCAAGATACTCATATCCCAATCATCAGTGCGGGCACCGAAACATGGTTAAATAACTCAGCCTGCTACTTCTCTATTGCAAACGACGACTCTTGGCTGGCGAATAAAACATATTATAAGGCAGCTGTGATCCATGTTACTCTCTTATATTAAATTCATGTTGTTCTTTGGGTCCATGAATATGCACATGTAAGATCATGTTTTGAAGTTCGAGACCTCTTCTCTAAAAAGTCTCTGATTGTCTGATTAGAAGAGTATATACAATACAACATTAATAGCTATGCCCTACTTGTTTAGAAAGGAATCCTCGTTCGATGTGCTCCACTCCCCCTGTTTCGCTCACTCCGCTATAAACAAATTTCCTTTACTTCAACCTTTAGTCACATATTCCGGAATAAATCAACATACTTGTTTCGGCAAGACCACATCTCAACGAGCGAAGCTCGGTAGCTAACGTAGGTAGAATATGAAGCGTTAAGAGTATCAAACTACGCACTGCAACAAGTTATACTACTTTTGAAATAGAAGACGATTCTGCCTTTGTCGAACGCATTCTCTTCTTTTACTTTGGATTTTCCGAAAGACATCAGCAAGGAGAAAATCATCATACAAAAATTAAGGTTCATCTATAGCAGTATAAAAGATATTTAGAAGCTTTTAGATTTTTCTTAATTTCTCCTATGCATTCTTGTTTCTTTTCTGCTAAACTGTCAAAATTATTATTTCAAGACACAATTCATGCCATTCTTTTCCATCATCTTGATGAATGAATTTGTTTTTTTTTTTTTTTGATGAATGTAAGTGTTACAATGATCATAATAACCAAAGCATAATATACGTGACTCTGCTGTGAAACCATGTACTTGACTTAGATTAAGCATATACCAATATGACTTCATAAAATGGAATATGTGACTACCCAACCACTTCTCTTCTACTTTATTAGTTTCAATCAATTGGTGTAATGAAAGAAACGTTATAATACAACCAATAGTCTTCTCTATGTATTTACATAGAAACCCATTTAGGTTCAGAGGAAAATAACGCCAAAAACCTTATAATTTATACCCACTTGATATGATCACCAATAGAAGTGCACTAGTGAAATACTGCGAGGATCACTTGAACATATTTCAATCCTAATTTCTAGGATTAGGATCCTCTAGTACTGAAGGAGGTGCTAAAACATTAGCGGCGTTGTTTGGTCACTTTTTTAGTTGATGCTGCTACGAATATGTGTAGCAACAAGCTTTTCGTTGCTAAATACATTAAGCGGCACTTTCATGTTTATCCTTGCCTTTTTTCTCTAATAATCCCTGATTACTTTATTCGAAGGGACGTCCTCCTATTTGTTTGAGGGTGTAATGGGAAAATTTTTCGCTAACTCGAGCCGGAAGAAAATTCCACCTATCCTCTATTTAGCGAAAAAAAAAAAAAAAAAGAAAAAGAAAAACCTGTAGCATCACTTTTGGCAGCGTTTCAACAAGGTGTTGCGACTAGTTTTGCAATTGTCGCTAAAATGCTACCAAAATTATGACAAAAAATAATGCGCTAGCAAATATTTTCTTGGCTAAGAAGGAGGTTGGAACAAAAACTTCTCTTGCCAAAATTTGTTCATGCGCCAAATTACTTGTAGTCTCTCTTGTGATCATAGCCAAACACTTCAGTTAGGCTGAGAGAAACTTCCTCGTGAGGGATCGTCATTCTTGTCATCTTTGACAAAAACCACAAATTCGTGGAAGATGGGTTTTTGGAATCCTTAATTAGCTTTTCTCCTACTCCTAAACACATCCTCCTCACTGTCAGAGGCTTTCCTTCACCCCTTGGCAAACGAAAAATTACATGCAAAAACTGTCTAAGTGCCTAACTAGGCTGGCCACAAATCTATATTTCATACACCTGTATGCATGTTTGGCTATAAAATAGCTAGAGAAAGCCACAGGCAGAGCCCATCTGCCATGGAATATTTATTTACAACTTCAAATTGGAGTGGCTGACAAAAGAAAAAGTTATGGCTATGAATGGAAACTCCAGCTGGAGCAAAAAAAAATAACATTGGGTTTTATACAAGAAGGGGTGGAGGTCTTACTATGAATCTTCCAAAACTAATTTATTTTTTTCGGTAAATAAAAATATATATCAACCGATGAAACAAAAGTACAACATCTGCAAGGGGCATACCCCAGGAAAACAACAACGAAACGCAAGTCTTGCTAAGCAAGAGCGAAGAGAAAACCTAAGCTAGGCAGAAACATGCCACACTGGCAACAAAAGAAAATGTTAATACATAACACTGGAACTAGATCAGCAAAGACATACAAAGACCCAGAAGTAACCAGAGGAGAAGGCCCCATGGAATCTGGAGGTCCTGGTGAAAAGACCAACACACTAAAGCTGCGATATAACAAGCTAGAAGCTGCAACGGTCTGTCTGAACACGGACCGATCACCCAAAAATAATCTGACCAAACCATGACGAAATCAGACGAATATGGAGTTGGGGAGCTGCCATTCACCCTGGAACCATCGGTTAGTCGGGGTATTGGCCACTTTTCTACAAGAGAATAACCTCCACCGGATGATCTGCACAAGACCTGCAGAACAAGAAACCACATCATTATACTTATTCTGGAAGGAACGAGAATTCCGCTCTCGCCAGATATAGTACACCAACGCCGCAAACGCTATCCGACAGACTGATGCCGGGAATCCAGGGCCCTGCCACTCAAAAGAAGCTCGATCAACCATACCCTGCCAACTCAACATAGTCCAGTTAAAATTGCATTTCTTTTGAATAATAGACCATAATCTGAACGTGAAAGGGCAGTTAAAAAATAGATGATCATGGGACTCAAAAGGAATGCGACAGAAAACACAGCTCATACTAGGAATGACATGAAAAGCAAAAAGCCTATCCTGCGTATTTAACCTCTCCCTAATGGCCAGCCATAAGACGAAATTATGACGTGGAACACGCCACTTACACGACAGTAAGCAAGCCCATCTAACAAGCGGCCGCTTATGACGAAGGGCATCCCACGTACTCGCAATGGAGAAATCCCCAGAACCACTAACCGACCATACAATCCTATCAGGCATATCCGGGGCAGGACGAAAAGAGCTAGGGGTACTCTCACGCAACTCCATGAGCTCAAGGGTATTGGACATAGGCCAGCACCACGATGAGCCAAGGATCACATTAGAAACTCTCGCTCGCCTATCCAGACCCGAGTCAGAAATAATCCTACCAGAAAGGGTAGGGATGATAGGGCCAATCGGGTGCCACCAATCAAACCACAGAGAGATTCTTCTACCATCCCCAACAATATACCGAGGGAAAGAGCGAATCATATCCCTAACCATGAGAATCTTACGCCAAGACCAGCTACATTCGCTGGGACACGAGACCTCCCAAAAACTCCTTCCTATTAGAATATTGGACTTGACCCACCGCGGCCAAAGGGAGTCCGACCTGAAAGATATGATGGACCAAATGTGCCTAGAGATGGCAGCAAAATTCCATACCTCAATCTGCTTAATACCCAGGCCACCCTCTACCTCAGGACAACAAACATCAGCCCAAGCCACCTTGGCTCCCGTAGTACAAAGTCCTGTACCCTTCCAAAGGAAAGCTCGAAATATCCTCTCCATATCTAGAATCACTTTCTTTGGAAGGATAAAAATTGAAGCCCAGTACACTTGGATAGAGAACAAAACTGATCTAATCAGTTGGACCCTACCAGCATACGACAAGTAATTACAAGTCCAATGCTTGACTTTCTTCACGATGCGGTCCAGAAGAGGCTGACAGTCCTCTTTCCGCAAACAAGTGGAAATCATAGGGACTCCCAGATAACGCATAGGGAGCTCTCCCTCAAGAAAGCCAAGACAAGAAGAGATCAAAGCCTTGGTAGAAGGCTCACCACCAGAGAAAAAAACATGGCTCTTATTCGGATTGGGAACAAGTCCCGAGAACTGCTGGAAAACAGAGAGCCCATGTTTCAAGACCTGAACCGAAGGAAGGTCACCCCGACAAAAAAGCATGAGATCATCAGCAAAGGCAAGCTGGAATATACCATCCTTTTGGCACCTCCAGTGGTAGCCAAAACTGACTACCAACTACTAGTCTCTGCAACATCCCAGCAAGAACATCCATGCAAATAACAAAAAGGTAGGGGGACATCGGATCCCCCTGCCTAATACCACGCCTACCCCGAAAGAAACCATTAGATTCCCCGTTAATAATGATCGAAAAGCTCGTGTTCGAGACACAGGCTTTGATCCATCTAATAACCATGGAGGGAAATCTAAGGCAAATCAACACATCAAAGAGAAATTCCCAATGCAAACAATCATAGGCCTTCATCAAATCCACCTTCATGGCACATCTAGGAACCCTGAAATCCTCCCGATGGTAATTCCGCATGAGCTCCTGAGACAAGAGGATATTATCTGCAATACTTCGAGAGGCAACAAAGGCCGTCTGGGAAGGATCAATGAGGTCCCCAAGCACCACCTTAACACGATTAGCAATGATCTTGGCTATGCACTTATAAATCGTGTTACAACAAGTAGGTAGGTATATCATCTCGGTTCTCCAATAAGTAATGTGAGCAAAAATTTATTCAAAATCTCTAGGTCTAGCTGACGCCCAACCCTTACCTTTTTTTTTTACCAGAAGAGAAATACAAGAGAAAATAGTCGATAGGCGGCAGGGGCACCATAAAATAGATATATGCTATTTTTTAGTAACGGTTTATATAGTGGGGCAACGGATTAACCAAAGCATATGGCCCATGCATATTTGACAGCTTCTGCGATGGATTGGATTGGCTAGGCTCATGCAAGAGAACAAATATGGGTTGTTATACCAACCTCGTATATAATGATAATTAATAGTCGCTGAATATTTTTAGTAAATTTTCTATTAACACTTTAAGCGACAATTCTTAGTAGTATTTTTTTATCGTCACTAAATAAAAACTACTAGAAACATTTAAGGACCATTAATTATCACTATATGAGAGGTAGGAGGAAGGTTCTTTCAACTCGGATAGCACCAAATTTTTTTTCTATAACGAAATTGAGTGATCTGAAAATTAATGGCGGGGACTAATAATATTCACTTGGAAGATAATTTTATGTCCTTAAATGATAGTAATCAATGATTCGAAACCATGCAATATTTACTCCAAAAGCCATCTGGGCCTTCTCACATTATATTAACGAAACGTAGGGCTCAAACTTTGGAGAAAGCAACCTTCTAATTTATACACCTTACAATCATAGTGCCTAATTTCCTAACTTCTATCAAAGTGCGAAAAATATAATACCTGTTAAAAGTGTGCCATATTTTGAGAAACAGTCTAGACAAAGGACATTGTGCCACTGTTACTGAGTTTTCTTGAAAAATAACGGAAATTTAAATATGAAGTGATACAGCGTATATTGCGAAAATATTAATGATTGATTTTACCTTACCCTATAACATTAAATCTAATTTCTTTTGTGGAAATTGAAAAATGATGCTTCATCATCCCTATTTGTTCTCTTCTATTTTTATTTCGATATTATGGCTTTGCATTGGTTTGACCCGCTCAAGAAGGGGACTTAGCATAACGAAGTAAGTTGCTCGAGGGCCCAAAAAGGCACAATCTTTTGTTGGATCACAATGTCTAGCATGTTTTGTCACGCCCATCGGTACCTTATATCCATCATAACCTTAGAAAATAATCAAGAAAAATGTGGTTGGGTATGAGAAATTCCGCACTCAATCTTCAATGACAAATGGACTCGTTTAGACTTGGGCTTTTGTTACATTTGACCATGGTTACATTTTTATGGTCCATCTGAACCTGATACCGCAATTGACCAGCCTTATTTAGGCTCTGTTTGGTACCGTTTATTTTTTCAGTTTTGTAAACTGGAGAAAATAAACGCGTTTGACACAGTTTTTATTATATTTTCTTCAGTTTTGAAAACTAATTTTTAAAACAGGGCTATTTTTGAAAACTCCAAAAATGAGTTTCGGTTTTATTTTGAGACCACCACCACCCTCCCACTGCCGTCGACCGGCAGCCACCACCTCCACCGCAAACCACCACCAAAATAAAAACTCAAAAGAAAAACTGGATAATCAAATATCCAAAAGAAATAACTCAAAATAAAAACTGAGTAATCAAACACCCATTTGTTTTTGTAAAAAAAAAAATTATAAACTGGTTTTGGTTTTTTTAGAAACAGAAAACTAAAACTGGAAGTGTTACCAAACGCTACCTTTGTGTTATTCAAACATTTTGCACCCCTCAACACTTGGTTATGATTTAGTGTCATTTAAACATTTGGCACCCCGTGTTATGCAGGCTAGAGGGAAAAGTCGCACTGATAACAGGAGGAGCTAGCGGTATTGGAGCATGCACCGCAAAAATCTTCGCCCAACATGGAGCCAAAGTCATCATTGCCGATGTCCAATATGACCTGGGTCAGTTAGTCAGTGAGTCCCTAGGCCCGTCAAACTGCACCTATGTCCATTGCGATGTCACAAATGAAGACCACATCAAAAATGCCGTAGACAAGACGGTCTCAACCTATGGAAAGCTTGACATAATGTTCAACAATGCCGGGATATCCGACACCCCCAAGCCTCGTATCATCGATAACGAAAAAGCCGACTTTGAGCGCGACCTCGACATCAACATGACTGGAGTTTTCTTAGGCATGAAACACGCGGCTCGAGTCATGGTGCCGGCCATAAGTGGTTGCATCCTTTCCACTGCTAGCGTCGCCTCCAATCTCGGTGGGGCAAGCTCACATGCTTATTGCTGCTCAAAGCATGCTGTTGTAGGCCTTACTAGGAATTTGGCAGTTGAGCTCGGGCAGTTCGGGATAAGGGTGAATTGCATGTCGCCTTACACGCTTGCAACACCTTTAGCAACGAAATTCGTAGGACTTAATGACGAGGATCTTGAGAACGAAATGACCGTGCTTGGGAACCTTAAGGGGGTGACTCTTCGGGCAGACGATGTCACAAATGCAGCGCTCTATCTGGCGAGCGACGAGGCCAAGTACGTGAGTGGACACAACCTCTTCATAGATGGAGGTTTCGGCATTGTTAATTCTGCATTTAAGATATTTCAGTATCCAGATGCTTGAGTTTATTCAGATAGTCATGCTATCAACAATATCATTTTCACCTCCTCACCCAGTGAAGAAAAGTAAAGGGAAGAGTTTACAAATAATGGAGATCGAGTTTGTCACTGAGGAAACTGCAACGTTTCTTTTTAATCATGGAGCATGGTTTTTTTCTCTAATCCAATTGACTTGTGTTCCCAACCTATTTTGGTCACACCTAAAGGCCAACTGGGGTCCCATTTCGCATGGCACACCCGCACAAGCAACAGTCAATATTAAACGCTCCCAACCGGTCAAAGCGTACACACTCAAGTCACGTGCACTTCTCACTTTTGTTACGTTACTTTGTCACTAAGAAACTCATTTTCACGCGACGCCTCATCACGCTTCGACCGTCGCACTTCGCCCGTCGCCCATCGGCGCGCCATGGCACTTTGCCAAGGAGGTTGGCCTTGGCCTCCCTCTTGGGGTCAGCCTCTGTCTTGGCCTTCCCCTTGGGGTCGGCCCCGGCCTCGGCCTCCCCTTGAGGTTGGCCTTGGCCTTCCCCCAAGGGTTGGCCTTTGGCATCCATCCTTAGCACCTTCACTACTCTTCAAGGGACCATGCATCGTTTGAGACCCCGGTTGCCCGTCGTCCGGACGTCAACTCCGCGACCCCTGTCGCCCGTTGTCCGGACGTCATCTCCGTGACCCCGGTCGCCCGTCGTCCGGACGTCAACTCCGTGACCCCCGTTCCCATAGTCCGGACGTCCTCTCCGTGACCCCCATCGCCCGGATGTCACTCGGTGACCTCGTCGCCCGGACGTCATTCCGCGACCCCGTCACCTGGACGTCATTCCGCGACCCCGTCGCTCGGACGTCATCTCCGTGACCCACGTCGCCTGTCGTTTGGATGTCAACGTCGCCCACGCGCCAACTCTGCGACGCTCGTCGTCCGTCGCCCGGACGTCGTCTCCGCGACCCCCTTCGCCGGCGTCTGGACGCCACCTTCCAACACTACTGTGCCCACCTTCCAACTTGCCGCTGATATAGTCGTGCCCCCAGGCTCTCTGTCACACTATTGTGCCCACGACACCATACGCACTCCGTCGCGCCCATGCACCGCACCACTAACACAGATATGCCCTCGACACCTTACTCACTTCATCACGCCCATGCGCCATAATAATTTTACATGCCCCCCCGGGCACCACACTCATTCACCACACCATGCGCACCTTGCCTTGGTCGTGGAACATGCTTCGACCCACTCCCTGGAATGCACAGCATCTGCGGGGATCAGTGACTCATCCGGGACACTATCTCCGCCAGGGAGTTTTTCAACTCCCCGTTCGCCAAGTAGACGGCTCTTCCGGGATGCTACCTTGACGCACTCCGAGTGCTCCGGCACAAGGACTCACCCGCGGTGATAGGCAACTCCTCCGGGACACTATCTCTGCCAGGGAGCTCTTCAACTCCCCTTCCGCCAGGTAGATGGCTCCTCCGGGATACTATCTCGGCCAATCGGGTAGACGGCTCCTCCGGGATGCTACCTTGACGCACTCCGAGTGTTCCGGCACAATGACTCACCGCCGGGGATAAGCGACTCCTCCGGGACACTATCTCCACCAGAGAGCTCTTCAACTCCCCTTTCGCCAGGTAGACGGCTCATCCGGGATGCTACCTCGGCCAATCGGGTAGACGACTCCTCCGGGATGCTACCTTGATGCGCTCCGAGTTCTGGGGCACAAGGACTCACCCGCGGGGATAGGCGACTCCTCCTGGACACTATCTCCGCCATGGAGCTCTTCAAATCCCCTTCCGCCAGGTAGACGGTTCCTCCGAGATGTTACCTCGGCCAGTCAGGTAGACGGCTCCTCCGGATGCTACCTTGACGCGCTCCAAGTGTTCTGGCACAAGGACTCACCCGCGGGGATATGCGACTCCTCCGGGACACTATCTATGCCAGGGAGCTCCAAGTGCTCCGGCACGAAGACTCCCCTTCTGCTAGGTAGATGGCTCCTCCTGGATGCTACCTCGGCCCGCGGAATAGACGATTCCTCCGGGACACTATCTCCGCCAGGGTTCCTACGTGACTGGCCTACGTGCTCCGGTACTGGGGGCTTGCGTCAGCACCCCTAGGGACTATGAACCCCGGGTCACTCCGAGACGGGAGCATGTCTTTGAAGGGCATCGCTCCTAGTTCACCTGGCAGTTGGGCGTCAGGTCTTCCCCACCGCTGCCAGGCCTGTGGGACTCTGCATGGGCTTGGATTGGAGGCTAGATCAAGGGGTTCTCTGGCTACACCGACGCTGTGGGAGCCAGTCTTTCCAGACAGACAGAGCGAAGCTGTGCGGGGCAGGCCGGGTGAATATGGGATCCGACAGTTCGTGGATCACATGCACCCGTGGACCCCCCGGTGACGTGTCACTCCCGGGGAGCGCCACGTGTTAGTTAATGACATCACCATCTCAACCTCTATAAATAGGGGTCTTGAGAATTCATTTGGACGATTGGACATTTTCAGAACATTTTCACTTTCTCACTCTAGAATCCTAGAGAGAGAAACATACATGACCCTGACTCTGGACCTAAGCATCGGACTGTGACTGTCGTCGTATATTCATCCTGTGCCATCGCCCTCGCAGCACTGCCACCCTTAGGCTCTGTCTGGGAAGCCCTTGGTCTCTGCCCTTGTTCCACCCTTGCTGTGTCCTACATCAACATACTTGCATCTGACTCGGACTGCATTCCTTGTGGCACCTCCACGTTGACTGCGAACCCACTTTCCTTGGCATCATTTTGGCGACTCCACTGGGGAGGTGGGCATCGCAGTGCGGTTCGTTCCCTACCTGACACACCCACGCAACCATGTCTCAGCAACGAAGGGCTACCAGGACTACCAGCCAAAGGCTCAACCCAGCCATCCAAGAGGAGCATCATCTCGGCGATCAAGAAGAGACGAGCCACAACCAACTCTAGCCTCTACCCGGGATGGATGCACCCGATGTGGTCACAATCGTCAACGCCACAATCCAACACCTTACTCCTACCATCACCGAGCTCCAAGACTCTCAATTTTCCCTCATGGCTGTCATCTTATAAATGCAAAAATCAATCCAAGTCTTGACTTCACAATCACCGACTTCCCGAAGCCTTAGAGCTCTGCACCCTGTGCCCAATACTCACCCCGTGTCATCCCAAGCTCTAGGTTTGGCCCCTCCTGCTTATATCCAACCTTCAGGGTCTGGGCTAGTTTTAGACACTGCTCAGGTCTCAGTGTCGCGACCACCGCTGCCTTGGTCCTCCGGGCCCTCGACAATAGGACTCGCGGCACCTCAGCCCCCGGCGCCACGCCTTACCCTTGCTCGAAGCACTTCGAAGACTCACGAATCAATTGAGATGGAGCCTAACCCGAACATAACTAGCTAAAACCTAAACACAAGTCATTCCCCCTACTTACTCCAGTCGACCCTTCTTGACGACCGATCTCCAGCCGCTGACACTACCCATATGCAAACCATACCCCAACAAGTTGTTCCCCACCAATAACCCCTCTCTACCATCGTCATCCCCTCGATGCCCCAGGTTGCACCATCTAGGGGCTCTGGTGCCTGGATCATCCCGACAGGGCACAAACCCTCACATGCATCGTATGTCACCAAGCATGACTTTGATGCCCTCCTTTACCGTCTCAAGCAGTCATCCTTACCCCACTCCCACTCTAAGCTATCAGGCAATGCTCCCTACTCTGGCAGCCTCGCTACCAAGCCCTACCCTGTCAAGTACAAGCAACCATCCTTCACCTTGTTCAACGGCAAAGAGGGCAACGCCCGCGAGCACCTCACCCGTTTTGCTGGCTCCCTGGAGCACTACGGGGAGGACGACACTTTGAAGCTCCAGGAATTTCACAAGTCCCTGACTGACCTCGCCTACTCTTGGTATCATCAGATTCTCGACAGTACTATCCACTCCTGTTCTGACATGGTATAGCTCTTCCTTGACAAGTTTCACTATGAGACAGAACGTGTAACCATCGTTGACATCGCCGGAATCCGCCAGAACCCCGGGGAAGACCTCAACACCTATGTCACGCGATTTCATCACAGGTGCTTGGAGTGCACTGAATTCAGTAAGGATGAGACCCTCGTACCCATTTACATCAAGAACATGAAGGACACCTACATGGTCTACCTTGAAAACCTCCAGCTTCGGTCTTAGGGACATCTCAAGGAAGCTACACGACGCACTTATGACTCAGTCGGTCCGTCAAAGACCCCAAAGTCCCAACCTCATATTACCTTGGCCGCAACGATAGAAGCAGCAAGTAACGATGACAACAACCGCAAGCGTTAGTCCCAAGGAAGGGACGGGCGCTCTGACAAGAGAGGGCAGCCGATGCCTGCCCTGAAATACCCGTGTGACTTGAAGACTGTTAAAACTCTCCTCGAGACATGGATCGACGACAATGCCATGACCCTGTCCAATGCCGACAATGAACCTACCCCGAAAGACTTAGCCCGTCCCAACTACTGCCCCTATTATCGGAAGGTCGGTCACGGCCTCAAGTGGTGCAGGGGCCTCAAGTTTGTCTTCGCTGACAAGATTGCGTCCGGAGAGCTCAAACTCTAAGTGCGGGACATATGACCCACCCGACCAAGCCTTGGCATGCCTTAGTGCATTTTCCACACTTGTAATTTTTTCGTTCATTTTGCAAGTTTCCATGTACGTTATACCCATGTATCAAGGCATGTTGCCTATCCTTCGTTATCAATTAAGTTACATTTTCCAGACTTAGAAAATTTTCAAGCTACATCGCTCTTGCACAAGTCTATTGACACCACCCTTGATGCCATCACCCACTCCCTTGGGGGCTACATCCCTTCCCAACCCCTTCAGCCTCACATCCTATAACGATTTGGTACGTGGCACGCGGGGTGGCTCGAGCCACGCTACTTAGCCTTGACTCTGTCAGTTGACACTCCCCCAGGTCTCGCGACTGTCTCTGCCATGTATGCATGCAACATGCCTTACCAACCTTTCCATATCTTTGTCACTCCGTCGGTCATCGATGCCAGTCCATCACCCTGAGTCCCCCATCCCGCTCATCTCAACCTCTCGTGGTTGTGGTCGCATGACCACCCTTTACTAAAAAAAAATTCTTGACACTTAGAAAAAATTCTTCGTTTTTCACAGCCGGGTCACCACCCTCAACGACCTCCCTTAGCATCCTTGCCCGAGCTAAAAAAAAAATAATTATTTCAACATCTAGAAATTTTTTCAAGTTTTTCATCTTCCCCACATTCATGCTCTCATCACTCTCCCTCTCACATTTCCTCTCCTCCCTCACCATCCAACACTCCATCACCCTTTCTCCACTTCATACACAACTTCTTTCTCTTTCTTATGGAAAAATTTCATACTCCCCCCCATGTCACCCCTCTCTTTCTCTTCTTGTACATTGTGAAGATTTTCATTGGGGGCTCCCTCCTTAGCGATGTAAAAAAAAAAAAAAAACATCAAAATCAATTTCAAAAGAAATTCAAGCTGGGCAGAACCCACTCGCGAGACACGCCCAACCCATGCCCCGACCCGCGCCCCATTTTCTCTCACAGCCTCGCGCCTAGACCCGTGACCCGGAACCGAACCCAACCCACCCGCTCGCGTCCCTCCCCCAAACCCTAATTTTCCCTAACCCTAAACCCTTCATCTCTTTCTCCTTTTAACCGTCGCCCCCCCTTTGCGGTACTGCCATAGCCCTTCGGCCTCGGCCTCCTGCATCGCCACTCCCCGGCCGACAGCCTTCCCCTCTCGCCGGCGATGACCCCCCTTCCCTCGGCCTCGCTCCCACCTTCCTCTCACCTGCCCCCACCTCCCTCCACCCTTTCCCCCACGGCACTCCGCCGTCGCCGCAACTCCCGCATTCTTTCCCCTTCCTCTCTCCCGTCCATCTTCCCCCTCCCCCCTCGGCCTCGAACACCCCTCCCTCTCCCCCCTCGGACTCGGCCCACCCCCCCTTCCCCCTTATTCGCTTTCCCTTCCCCCATACCCCTCGGCCTCGGCCACCCGCGGCACCCCACCGCCACCACCCCTCCTCCCCTTCTCTTTTTCTCCATGGCCAACCCCAAGCTAGGCCTCGGCCTCCCCTTCCCCCTCCCCCCTCGGCCTCGGCCGCCTCCATCCCACATCCCTCTTTTCTCCCCCCGTAAGCCCATGGCCACCGCTCGGCCTCGCGCCGCCGCGCGGCTTCCCTTCCTCCTTCACCTTCTTCCCACTTCCCATCTCCCCTTCTCTATAAGCTCGGCCTCGGCCCTCCCTTACCCATCCCCCTCAGCCTCAGCCACCCATCCCTTCACCGTGGGTCAACACCACCCAAGGCACCCACCATTTCGGCCTCCCCTAAACCAAGGCCACCATATTCACCCACCTTCAACCTTCATCTTATTTTCTTCACCCGCGGCCAACCTTCAACATTAACGCATGACCATCTTCCATGCCCACTTCAGCCTCAATCACCAAGGCCACTCTTCGGCTTCATACCACACCAAGGCTTACACCCCAAACTTCAGCCTGCACACATTCATCCAACGACCGACAACCATCACCAACCATCATCTCCACCATCCTCATAAGCATGCACAAAAAAAAACTCATCATAACGACCAACGCGCGCCTCGCGTCCAGCCTTTCATGTCACTCCCGCCGTTACCCATTTTCTCACTTTTTCATACTCAAAATTTTTCTTTGCAACATAGACCGACGTGCATTGCCCGCGCACATCGTGGACTGCCCCGCATCGCGACGCCTGACCGCGCCTTTGTCACGCCCCTCATGACGACGTTCTTGAAATCAACATCCTTGGTAGGTGGTGCGCGAGGCAGCTCGAACCACCTACTCTTACTCATTGTTCGAAGCTTGACGTCTGTCGCCAGGGCGCTGTCACCGTGACCCCCGTCGCCAGCGCCTGCGTGTCATTTTTGCGACCTTCGTCATCAGTGCCCGTGCGCCGTCTCCGCGACGCTTGTCGCCCATCGCCCGAGCACCGTTTACGTGCCTGCGCCCATGCGCCCTATCATCGTGCCCTTGTCTCAACCCCTAAGCATTCCAAGGTTTTCAGTCGGTGGTGCACGAGCTGGCTCGAACCACCTACTCTTCACATTCGTCATTCAGAGACGATATCAAGAACTCGTCGGCCAAAGAACATCAAAATCTTGTTAAGTGTTTATGCGTACAGTGCCCGCTCGGGTTGCCCCTCCGCGCACACCACACGCATGGGGCTTATGTTCCCAACCTATTCTGGTCACACCTAAAGCCCACTTGGATCCTATTTCACATGACACATCTGCACAAGCAACAGTCAATATTCAACGCTCACAACCGGTCAAAGTGTGCACGCTCAAGTCACGTGCACTTCTCACTTTTGTTATGTTACTTCGTCACTAAGAAACTCATTATTGCGCGACGCCTCATCACGCTTTGACTGTCGCACTTCGCCCATCGCCCGTCGGCACGCCATGGCACTTGCCCAAGAAGGTTGGCCTTGGCCTCCCCTTTGAGGTCAGCCTCGGCCTCCCCTTGAGGTTGGCCTTGGCCTTCCCCCAAGGGTTGGCCATTGGCCTCCATCCTTAGCACCTTCACTACTCTTCAAGGGACCATGCATCGTTTGTGACCCTGGTTGTCCGTCGTCCAGACATCAACACCGCGACCCCCGTCACCCGTCGTCCGGACGTTAACTCTGTGACCCCCGTCGCCCATCGTCCGGACGTCATCTTCTCGACCTCCGTCGCCCGCCGCCTGGACATCACTCCGCGACCCCGTTGCCCATACATCACTATGCGACCACGTCGCCTGGACATCACTCTGCGACCACGTCGCACCGACATCACTCCGCGACCCCGTCGCCCGGACGTCACTCCACGACCCCGTCACTCGAACGTCATTCTGTGACCCCGTGGCCTGGACGTCATCTCCGGGACCCCCGTCGCCTGTCGTCTGGACGTCACCCGCGCCCGCGTGCCAAATTCTCTTTGCTCATCGCCGTCACCCGGACGTCGTCTCCGCGACCCCCGTCGCCGGCGTCTGGGCACCGCACTCCAACATTCTGCCGCGCCCGTGCGCCACACCGCTGATATAACCGTGCCCCCAGACTCTCTGTTACACTACTGTGCCCACGACACCATACGCACTCCGTCGCGCCCATGCGTCGTACCACTAGCACAGATGTGCCCCCGACACCTTACGCACTTCATCGCGCCCATGCGCCACAATCATGTTACATGTCCCCCCCGGGCACCACACTTATTCACCACACCATGCGCACCTTGCCTTGGTCGTGGAACATGCTTCGACCCACTCCCTGGAGTGCGCATCACCTGCAAGGATAGGCGACTCCTCCGGGACACTATCTCCGCCAATGAGATTTTCAACTCCCCTTCCACCAGGTAGACGGCTCCTCCGAGATGCTACCTCAGCCAGTCGGGTAGATGACTCCTCCGGAATGCTACCTTAACACGCTCCGAGTGCTCCGGCACAAGGACTCACCCGCGGGGATAGGCGACTCCTCCAGGACACTATCTTTGCCACGGAGCTCTTCAACTCTCCTTCAGCCAGGTGGACGGCTCCTCCGCGATGCTACCTCGGCTAGTCGGGTAGACGGGATGTTACCTTGACACGCTCTGAGTGCTCCGGCACAAGGACTCACTTGTGGGGAAAGATGACTCCTCCGGGACACTATCTCTGTCAGGGAGCTCTTCAACTCCATTTTCGCCAGGTAGACGACTCTTCCGGGATGCTACCTCAGCCAGTCGGGTAGATGGCTCCTCCGGGGTGCTACCTTGACGCGCTTTGAGTGCTCCAGCACAAGGACTTACCCGCGGGGATAGGCGACTCCTCCGGGACACTATATCCGCTAGGGAGCTCTTCAATTCCCCTTTCGCCAGGTAGACGGATCCTCTGGGATGCTACCTCGGCCACTCTGGTAAACGGATTCTCCGGGATGTTACCTTGACGCACTCTAAGTGCTCTGGCACAAAAACTCACCCACGGGGATAGGCGACTCCTCCGTGACACTATCTCTGCCAGGGAGCTTTAAGTGCTCCGGTACAAAGACTCCCCTTCTGCCAGGTAGACGGCTCCTCCGGGATGCTACCTCGACCCGCGGAATAGGCGACTCCTCCGGGACACTATCTCCACCAGGGAGCCTGCGTGACTGGCCTACGTGCTCCGGCACTAGGGGCTTGCGTCGGCACCCCTAGGGACTATGACCCTCGGGTTACTCAGAGACGGGAGTAGGTATTCGGAGGGCGTCACGCCTAGTTCGCCTGGCAGTTGGGCGTCGGGTCTTCCCCACCGCTGCCAGGCTTGTGGGACTCTGCAAGGGCTTGGATTGGAGGCTAGATCAAGGGGTTCTCTAGCCACACCGACGCTGTGGGAGCCAGTCTTTCCAGACAGACAGGGCAATGGTGTACGGGGCAGGCCAGGTGAATATGTGATCCGACAGTTCGTAGAGCACCGGCACCCGTGGACCCCCCGGTGACGTGTCACTCCTGGGGAGCGCCACATGTCAGTTAATGACATCATCATCTCAACCTCTATAAATAGGGGTCTTGAGAATTCATTTGGATGGTTGGACATTTTTAGAACATTTTCACTTTCTCACTCTAGAATCCTAGAGAGAGAAACATACAGGACCCTGACTCTGGACCTAAGCATCGGACTGTGACTGTCGTCGTATATTCATCATGCGCCATCACCCTCGCAGCACTGCCACCCTCAGGCTCTGGTTGGGAAGCCTTTGGTCTCTGCTCTTGTTCCACCCTTGTTGTGTCCTACATCAATATACTTGGCATCTGACTCGGACTACATTCCTTGTGGCATCTCCACGTTGACTGCTAACCCACTTTCCTAAATCATGTGTCTCGTGATAGTTTTAGGCCTTAATTCTTAAAATATCTAGAGCTGTCATCGGCCTAGCTAGGTTGTAACTGACATGGCCATCTCAGCTTTTGTAGGAGCTGTTGAACTTCTAGACCAGTGTCACAATTAGGAGTGGGCATTTAAACCGTGAAAACCAATCCAACCGTGAAAACCGAACCAACCAATCCGACTAATTCCAAACCGATCGCAAAAACAGTTGGTTCGGTTTTTTTTCCCAAACCGCATATTCGGTTTGGTTTGAATTTTTTGAAACCGATCTAAACGGAACCGACTGTACTTAATATATAATATATATTTTTTTAATTAAGCCCAGTTAATTTTACTAACTGCCTTAGTTAAACTTAACCCATTAATATAAATAACAAGTAACCCTAAATTTCATTTACCCTAATTCGTACTTTTCATTTTGCACACGCCGTCAGATCTGGATTTCTCCACATCCTCAAGCCCTCAGCCTCCATTTTGCCGATTCTGCCGTGCTTCAACCTCCACATCTTGCGTCAAGATCTGCCTATTGCTCCACGCCTCCACGGCAGTGCCTCCCTCAGCCACGTCTCTCCTCTAGCCGCCGTCTCCACCTCCAACGACTGTGCCTCCATCTCTGACGTCTCTCATCTTGCCGTCGTCTAATCTCCAAGTACGAAGTTATGCCTCCTTTTCTCTTATACTCTTATGTGTCTTCTCTTTTCTTTTGTTTCTTGAATCTTTTCTCTTCAGTTTCTTCTCTTCACCCCATGATCTGGCCAAAGCTCATCAATTAGACCAAAGTGTATCTAGATTCTAGAGAATATAGAGTAACTGATATCATGATGATTCCTTTGAATAAATTGGTGAATTAATTTTTCAGCTTTACTTGATTTGTTATGGTTGAAGTGTATTGTATCATTTTATTGTTTCTATTAGCTCCTTAATCCAGCAAATTCCAAATGACAAGACTTATTTTGGCTGTCTGGCAGTTCATTCATCGATCAACTTATTACTTATCTCAGTGTTATTTCTTAGCACAAGTAATTCAATGTTGTTTTTACCTTGTAGTGCTATCTGGGCATTTCAAGCATATCGCAACTATTGATGGCATGCCGTAAAGATTGAATATAACATAATTTCAAGCACACCACAGTTTATAGTTCTGCTGCTGAGCTACTATAGCTGTTATGACATTGTAACATGTTTAATCTTTGGTTGCAGGAATTGAGTACCTAGAAAATACTAGAAAGCAAGCTGCATGCCAACTTGAGGAAGTTGCAGGTATCTTAGAAAGTTTGTGCTGCCAAAGTTTGCATATAGCTTGTAGTGGACTGAGAATGACATGGTTTAGTTTTTGAGTAACTCTTTTAGATAAAGCCTTGTGATGTTTGTTCTACTGAGTGCTGATTATATGCTGATTATATATATGCTGAATTACTGATCATATGTTGATTACTGATATATATACACACTAAATTACTGATTATATGCTGATATATATATATATATATATATATATAGATATATATGTTGATTATATGCTGATTAACTTTTTTTAGAATATAGATATACTGAATTTTTGATTATATATGATGATTCCTATCTGCTGATTCCTTTTCATTTTCATTTTTTAGAAATTGTATGTCGATTGAAGGTTGATTGGTGATGAAGGCTATGAAGATGCCAAAGTTGATCCTTAAGGCTTGTTCCCTATTTAACTTAATCTGGTTGTTATAATGATGTTGTTTAATGAGGTCTAACTTAATTACAACTTTTAACTTATCCATGTAATGATCTCTTTAGAGTTATCAGTTATGTACTTTAATTAGAAAACTCATGCCATGTATGATCTTTTTAGAGTTATGTAATTTGATTAGAAATTTAGAACTTTAATAGATAATTGTAAATTAATGATATTGTGTAATGACTAATTCTGTTTTGAATGTTATGTAATCTAATTAGGATTTTAAACTTATATTGCTTGGTTACTTCTTTGAGTTTTTAGTACACAATTCATTATTTTGGGACTAGAAGAAAGGAGTCTAGCCCAAACCATTCGATCTGTTCAAACCGAACCGTTCGAGCGCGGTTTGGTTTATTTTTTTTCAAACCGATGTTGGTCGGTTCGGTTTCGTATTCAGCCTCTAAACCGAACCAACCGCACCGTGCACACCTTGAGTCACAATCATCTTAGATAGATCGAAAAACAAGAGAAAGAAGACCAGAAGCTAGTGAGGGTAAACTTTGTCCTCCATTTATGCGTCAAAACGAAGTCAGAAAGGATTAAGAGGTCGTTTTATGATTGATTATAAAATTAGAATCGATTTCTAAAATTAGTTTTAATCCATTTTAAACATAATAGATTAATTTTTTTTAAGGTATTTGGATAAAAAGGGATAGAAACATGTTTAGTGTGGCAAATATAGTGTATTAAAATTCAAAAGGGAGGATTTAATGTATGTTTATTTGTGAGGGCACTTTGATATTTTTATTGGTCAAACCTAATTCTTCAAGAAACTGAGAATTATGTATTTAATCAATTTTAAGCATAATGGAGCAGATTTAATCAGTTTACTTTTTTTTTACCAAATACTTAAAAACCTGATTTAATCAGGTTTTACCATTCTAGAATTTATTATAAACACCCTCTGAGGGCAATCAAAGGCTCTCAAGTGGTAGAGTCTCTTATATATGCCCCCGCAGAAACTTCCCTTACTCTTTCCTTACGATCTTTCACCTCGTACAAGATATTTTGTCTTGAGCAAATCGTTGTTGACTGTGATGACTACACTTCAATTTTTAAAAATATAGGATAACAAAAATTACAGAGTTGTTCCAAGTCGTTCTAAGGCAGAGCTAACAGATATTATGTCACCACATTTACGTGATGAGTACACTTGTTTGTGGTATGAAGCTGGCAGCATAGTAAAATCGAAGTGAGATTCAAGTAAGACTTTTTTTTTTCTTTTTCTGTGATATGTTCCTTCCACACCACCCCTCTGCGCGCGCGCGCGCCTCGTCCCACATATAGCCCTGATCATAAACTACGTCATTAATCTCAACCCCACTAGATACTTTAATCGATTCCCTTGGTGTCTGTAAAGCCATCACTACAAGAAAATCGGTCTTTAGCGACGTACACAAATCCGTAGCTAAAAGTCACTTTTACTGACATAAACACCCGTCAGGAGACTCCGTCGCTAAAAACCTTTAGCGACAGATCTTCACCGACGATGTTTTTGCGACGGATTTTATGTAGCTAAAAAGTGTTAAACATTTTTTATTTTTAGCCAATTTTTTTTAAGTATTTTCAAAAATCTTTTAGCGACAAAATGTGTCAGTCGCTAAATAATCCGTCGTTAATCTATATTTAGCGATGGACTTATTCGTCACTAGAAGAGCCGTTAGTAAAAGTCGACGAAAATATGACTTTTGGCAACAAACTTTAGGGGCTGGAGAAGTCTGTCGCTAAAAGTCTAGATATTTAAAACATAACTCCATTTCTTTCCCTCTCCCCATTTTTCTCACTCTTTCTCTTTCTTGCAACTGGCGACCGATCCTTCCCCTCTCCCCTCCGGGGGCGAAAGTCCCCTCACACCCATAGCTCCTCCACGCAGCCACTACCGCGCCGCCGCTGCCGCACCACCGCCGGTATGTACATTTAGAGACGATTGATTGTCGCTATATAAGTGTAGGAAGAAGATTCCTCCAATCGTGGTAGCAGCCAAATTTTTTCCTTTAATTACAACTTCAAATTGGACTGGCTGACAAAAGAAAAAGTTATGGCTATGGGTGGAAACTCCACCTGGAGCAAAAAGATAACATTGGGTTTTATACAAGAAGGGGAGGAGGTCTTATTATGAATCTTCCAAAACTAATTCATAGATTGTCTAAGAGAGAGTTGGGGCATCCAATGTACATTACATTGCCTCCAAGTATTATTTCTGAGCTCCAACAAAAGCTTTTCAATAACTGCCCTCCACCTCTATAGCATCACTTTCACAGCTAAAAATTTCCAGGTAACGTATTTAAGGCTCTTTAGTGACAAAAGTTGAGTCTAAGCGTTTGAAATGTGGAGTTTACCAACCACTACTTTTGAAATTGATGAAATTGATAATCTGATCTACCTTAGTAAGAATTATGAAACGTTGCACCTCTCGCTTGAGAAACCGAGCAAATGTGTTTGAATTTATATCTTGGTTATTTGTGAATTTCACAGATAAAGTTTGATATGTTCGCTTGAAGGTTTAAATATTCAAGTTTAACCCTCAAAGTACATAAAAAACCACAAAAATATATGGAAAAATAGGATGTGTTGCTCTGCGATTGGCAACTTCTCCATGTCCACTAAAAAATTATAATAATGTCCTTATATCAAGCCTACATGTATTAGTTCATTAATAGTAAAGAGGTCAATTGAGTTTTAAATCGGTCACCACGTCGGCCAAGCAATAAAGACTTGCCAAAGAAATCCTTAAAATCCAGAATTAGTAGAAGACTCTGCACCCCCCCCCCCCCCCCCCCCACGGTCCTTGAATTCCACCGTTTGTTAGATTTTGTTGGTGTTTTTCTGTATCCCGTCCATGAGATGGTGGTGGTCGCGCTAAGCTGGTCCACTCGGAAGTGGTGGAGGCGGGGGGGGGGGGGGGGATAGAGGTGGTGGGTAGTGGTAGTGTTTGGCGTTGCCGTGATTGTATTGGTGGGAGAAGAAGAAAATTCAAAAAAGACTAAAAAAATTCAAAACTACAACTTTTTGATATTTTTAACTGCAAAAAAAGTTGGCATAGCAATATGTCCAACTTTGAACATTTATTAGATATGTATATGCATAATGAAACAAACTCTTAGTGGAGTATAATTCTCGAGAACCATAGTCATGGAGATCCCAGTTTTCTTTGTTTAATTTCTTTTCACTTTCATGTTCTTCTGGGTCTTCGTTGGAGTCGGTCACCTTGTCATACTCCCATGTTTTATTAGTATCTTGAAAGTGTAGCTTAAAAGTTGACAGTAACGCGGTGGCCACTTGTTAAACCGCAGATATATTTATTTATTGTTATATATAGACATAATCTTTGTTTCTTGTGCGGTCAAATATATTTGAGGTCTAGTTTTTTGTCCTATTATTTTTTGTCTTGCCTAGCACCATTTTTATGTAGAAAGTTGGTGAAACACCTTTGTATAAATAATGGATTCCTCTCCCAATATAGGAACCTGGAAGTGCTCTCTCTGTGTGTGTGTGTGTGTCCGAGGGCGTGTTTTTGCAATGGCAACCAATTCAATGCTGTCAGCAATCACGAGAAGGTAAGTGCAATCAAGCTCTAATTTAATGTGCCTTTGGTTTTTTTTGGCCTGAAGTAGTTCAGCTTTGTAGTATAATCTTGCTTAATTAGAACCTGAAATCATGATTGTCACGGCTAGTTTGAATAGATTGCTCCTGCACTTCGAATGCTATTATGGTATTGAAGAACATTGTTCAAAATTTTGAACTCAAATCCACCATGATGCGGGGAAAAAAAAAAAAAAATCATGGAATCAAATTCGCTCTATCAATTTTGTTTGGCCTGAGAGCTATAGAATGGCCATCGCCCTTTCCTCTTCTCTCTCTCCATCTCGGATCTCCGATAATTAATGTAAGCATAAATTGGTTCAAACTCTCTTGGTCTAGCAGAAAAGTGTCATCCAAGCATTGTGCGCTCCATGTTATGCAGGCTAGAGGGAAAAGTCGCACTGATAACAGGAGGAGCCAGCGGCATTGGAGCATGCACCGCAAAAATCTTCGCCCAACATGGAGCCAAAGTCATCATCGCCGATGTCCAAGATGACCTGGGTCAGTCAGTTACTGAGTCCCTAGGTCCATCAAACTGCACCTATGTCCATTGTGATGTCACAAATGAAGACCACATCAAAAATGCCGTAGACAAGACAGTCTCAACCTTTGGAAAGCTTGACATCATGCTCAACAATGCTGGAATATCCGACCCCCCCAAGCCTCGTATCCTCGATATCGAAAAAGCCGACTTTGAACGCGTCCTCGGCATCAACGTGACTGGAGTTTTCCTGGGCATGAAACACGCGGCTCGAGTCATGGTGCCGGCCAGAAGTGGTTGCATCCTTTCAACTGCTAGCGTCGGCTCCAATCTCGGCGGGGCAGGCTCACATGCTTACTGCTGCTCAAAGCATGCTGTTCTAGGCCTTACTAGGAATTTGGCAGTTGAGCTCGGGCAGTTCGGGATAAGGGTGAATTGCCTGTCGCCTTATGCGCTCGCAACACCTTTAGCAACGAAATTCGTAGGACTTAATGACGAGGATCTTGAGAATGCGATGACCGCGCTTGGGAACCTTAAGGGGGTGACTCTTCGGGCAGACGATGTTGCGAATGCAGCACTTTATCTGGCGAGCGACGAGGCCAAGTACGTGAGTGGGCATAACCTCTTCATAGATGGAGGTTTCGGCATTGTTAATTCTGCATTTAAGATATTTCAGTATCCAGATGCTTGAGTTTATTCAGCTAGTCATGCTATCAACAGTATCATTTACACCTCCTCACCCCAGTGAAGAAAAGCAAAGAGAAGAGTTACAAATAATGGAGATCAAGTTTGTCACTGAGGAAACTGCAGCGTTTCTTTTTAATCATGGAACATGGAATATAGCTAAAACTTAATTTTTCTCTAATCCAATTGACTTGTGATATGGCTTCAGACATTGCTAAGTGCATTTGTCATATACTTGATCCTCTATGTTCCATGAACCTTCAAAACAATTATGAGAAGCATTAATTCTGCCCTTCTTGTTGATCTTGTGCAAGCCAGCAACAAGAGATTCCAAAGCTTTAGCTGCTGCAATTGCTGTCTGATCCGAATACCTGGGGTAGACAAGGTGGTGACTAATGATTGGAAGAGTTCGCCTATTACTCTGATTTAGTTATTCCACCTGATCTTGGCAACTAAGACACCTTACCACTGTTTTGGTAGTGTTTAAACTTACTGAAAATTTTCTTACACGTTAAGTTTCCTATGTTAAGATAGAACAAACTTTGACTCCTACCCCCGTGTATAGTGACTATTAATAGTCACTAAATGTTTCTAATGGCTTTTCTTCTAACACTTTCATCGTCAATTATTAGCAATATTTTTTTAACGTCACTAAATAAAAGTCACTAAAATTTTTTATAGACAATTGATTGTCGCTATATATGGGTAGGAGAGATAAAAAATTCGATAAGATATTTACGGAAGCTGACTTTGTTGTGAAGGACCACAAATCGGAGAAGATAAGTGCAATAAAAGAATCACTCATTTAATTAGAGAATACTTTTTTGACAAATCACAAATTACTTCTTTACGGCCGTTACAGTGCTCAGGTGCTCTACAAGTAACTTTTGGAGATTCATCTTCATAATAAGAGCTCCTCCCTTTTTTGTATAAAACCGAATATTGTCTTTTTGCTCCTCTGAGTTCCCACTGATTTGATAGCAATAAAATTTTACTTTGTCTGCCAGCCCAATTTGAAGTTGTAAATCAGTATTCCATGGCAGGTGGGCTTTCCCCGTGGCTTTCTCTAGCTATTCTAATAGCCTAGTGTGGACTAGTTACTTAGACATGTTTGGATGGATACTCCATATAATTGTGACTCTTTGGATTTAATATCCCATGGCAGGTTGGATCACAGCTGCGTTAAATTTGTTTTATTTGCCACTCAAGAGTCGCTGTTTGCCATAGAGAAGTGGCAGGCTGAGGCCCTATTTGACACTTTTGAAAACTAGAAAAAAAAGTTGCGTTTGGTAACCATTTTTTTTCTTCAGTTTAAAAAACCAGTTTTTAAACTGAAGAAGAAAAAAAAAACTCCAAGAATGATTTTTTTTTTTTAGTTTTGGTTTGTTTTTTTTAGACCACTGCCGGCACCCACCGCCAGCAGCAACCTCCGGCGATCACCGCCGCCCACAGCCACCTCAGGCGACCACCGCCGGCAACTGTCGGCGGCCACCTCCAGCGACCACCGGCGACCACGGTCGGCGACTGCCGGTGGCTTGCGGCCACCGCCTGCAGCCACCAGCCATTGGCACCGCAAACCACCACAAAAAAAAAATTCAAAATAAAAACTGGGTTATCAAACACGTAAAAAAAATCTCAAAATAAAAACTGGGTTATCAAACACTCACTTGTTTTTGTAAAAAAAAAAATTAAACTACTCTTTAAATATTTTTTTTTTAAAATGAAAAAAAAAAAAAGTGTTGTCAAACTGAGCCTGAGCTATTTAACCATGTTTCCATGTTTGCGGTGACGACGGAGATTATGGACGTCTTTGGTAGTGAAGATGATGCAATTGTGACAATAATAGCTTATACTCTATGTGGATTTGCAATGATGAGAAAAGATGCATAGAAAGGTTACAAGTTTAGGTACTGGCAAGCAAATATTTCATGGTCTAAAACAATCACATACCACGCTTAAAAAATTTAAAATATCAGTTACGAGTATACGAGGGACAAAATATATCTTATGACTTCATCGTCTTCATGCCGATGATATCGCCTTTAGGAAGAGCCTAATGGGAGTACTGTTTCCAATGAGACAGAGGTACAACTATAGTTCATTGAAACGGAAGCCCCCATGTTTATGAGAGTCAATCTATATATATATATATATATATATATATATATATATATATATATATGTGTGTGTGTGTGTGTGTGTGTGTGAAAGCAGAAGTTGAGAGAATGTTTTCCAGTCATTACTTACTTGGACGCTTTCTTCGCCCTATGGACTTTCCTATTTTAAATTTACTTACCTTTGTAGTTATGATTTGGATTCACTCTCTCCCTCTCTCTCTCACACACACACACACACACAAAATTTGATTTGAATTCCTTCTTTTCATTTCAAAATCAACCAATAATTTAGATTTTACATTTCTATCTCTTATATGTCAACATGCCATACTCAAAAATCTATTTGGGCTAATTACACATATGTTCCCGGGGTTTGGGGGTAATTACACGCGAGGACAATAGTTTACAATAATTACACTTATGTCCATTGACCAAACGGAATACAAAAATACTTAACGGTTTTGACAAAAAGACTTGATTGCCCCTGACTTTAAAATAAAATATCATCCATCCCTATCAAAACCCTAATTTTCAAATTAGGTTTATCTCTCCAAACTTTCCACGACAATTACTGACAGCACTTTTTAGGTGTCACTAAATAAAAGTCACTAAAAATATTTAGAGACAATTGATTGTCGCTATATAGAGAGTAGGAGAAAGATTCTTCCAACTAGGGTAGTAGCCAAATTTTTACCGTTAAGATATTTACAAAAACTGACTTTGTTGTGAAGGACCACAAATCGGAGAAGATAAGTGCAATAAAAGAATTACTCATTTAATTAAAGAATACTTATTCTGACAAATCACAAATTAGTTCTTCCGGCAGTTACAGTGCTCAGGTGCTCTACAAGTAACTTTTGGAGATTCATAATAGGGAAAATTATGTTTTCAGGGGTTTTGGAAATAAAACTTAGTGGGAGGTGGGATTGTTTTGAAAAGTTATGAAAAAATGGGGTGACGTTTTAAAATTTCTGAACAAGGGATAGATTTAGAAAAAAATGGATTTTTTTGAAATTCTTTAATTGGTTTTTCCAAATTACCCCTACCCCCAAAATAGTTGACTCATGTTATGGCACAAGTCATTTTCTGCAAGAATGCAAGTATCGTTATGCGAAAATGCTAGTCATTTTGTGCAGATATACAAGTCGATTCTTCTATTCCAACTAAAGCAATACTAAATTTGCCAAACATTGGTTTGTAATCATTTCTGAATCACTCAAGGTGCTTTTTTGTTTTTCATCTGACACACGATTTGTTTGGAACAATAATATCTACTGGAGGAGCTTATTGAGAATAAGGTTTGAACAAAAATGTTCCTTTTGTTTGGGACGAGTATCTTCCGGTACTTTTCCTCTTTTGTAGCAAATGAATTTAGATACTATTATTTACTAACTGGAGAAGCAATCCTAAATGTTTGTCAAATATATTGTCCAGTTACTGACGTGGAAATATGAGATACTAGAAGAAGAACTATATTTTGTAGAAAAATGTCTAATATCAGTTTACGTTATCCCGTGAGTTGGTTAAGTTAGAGCACTTGCGCCTTAAAAATAAACTCGTCAATTCTTACATTCGGGAGATACTAAAAGAAGATAGTTCTTTTTTTTACATCATTTATGACAGACAATTGTTCTAGTAAGGGTTCAAACGTATTGAGACATGGGATATAAGTCACATACTTGTACGTTCCAAGCAATCCAGAAATACTATTACAACAATCTTTTGGTAAAGAAAAAAGAAGTAACTGATCTGCTCTAGATACGCCACGTGAAGACATAGGGATGCAAACTATTGAAAAAGCTAGAAACTATCTAAATCCCATCCGTCTAGAATAATACCTGTAAAAATGAGGACCGAAACCCTCCAAACTCCGGCAGTTTATTGGTTGCAATAAGGTTAGCAATATCTCCTTCTAGGTTTGCTTCTCTTCTCAACATTCTTGTATCTAAAACAAACCATGCAATCATATAAATAATTTCATATAGCCAAGCCAAAATTAACAAAGAGTGACGAACAATCCTCACTTACCTACCTAAAGGTTGTGTACACCTCCTTGAAATTAATGTGATCATGGTAGGTACACTTTTCAGCTTCAGCTGTCCAGTCTGAAAGCTTAACTCTTGGTTAAGGGAAGCAACATATTTTTTGGATAGGTTAAAATTATCTCTAATCACCAATTAATGAACACATATGGAGACACATGCGCCTGCACACACACGTAACCACTCAAATAGGAAAATGATATATCCTTGTAACAGAGGCATAATGAACCCATCAAGCTGTAATAATAAAGATGTGACATATGAGATACAATTTATATTTGAAGGAACAAGTGTCAGATCAGTAACTGGACAATATATTTAACGAACATTTAGGATTGCTTCTGCAGTTAGTAAATAATAATAATAATAGTATCTAAATTCATTTGCTAAAAAAGAGGAAAAGTACTGTGAGTACCAACCCAATGATACCCCTACCAAATAAAAGCAACATTTTGGTTCAAACCTTATTCTCAATAAGTCCTCTAGCAGATTTCTGTACAAAACAAATTGTTAATAAATTGGGTCAGTGGACCCATTATCCGCCCACTAACAGATAATATGTATTTGTTAGTCTGAATAATTACAGTTAATTAGAGGATATTTATCTCCTAAGTATTTGAGATAAATACAATATTTATCTCTTAGGTATTTGAGATAAATACATCTTTATCTCCTAAGTGTTTGAGGTAAAGCTAGTCTCTAATTCTATCTCTATATGAAGGCTAGCGATATCCCAATAAATCAGAAGTCACAGCAATAAGTGACAGACAATAAGTCACAAGACAATCCCTCTCTCTATGTTGCACTCTCCCTAGAGCATCATTGAGCTCTAGGATTTGGTTCGTCGACAAAGAACTCGACTCTAATAGTCATTTTCGTACCTACGATAAAGATCAAGCGTGTTGGAGACTCGTAACAACAAGGATCTTTCGTCGGAATTTCAGGGGCTTCGTACGGTATGTTTTCGAACTCATTACGTCTTATGTGGTAAGCGCATTTAATCGTTTCAACATTGGTATTAGAGCATGATTACTTGTTGATTCGCTTTTAACGTGCTAGTATGAATTATGTGCATGTTGCGATTTTTTCTGAATAAGATATATGAGACCCATCAAAAAAATTTTGGGCACATTATTCTGAAAAATCATTATATTTTTTTGTTCTCCTATGGTTGAGGATGAATTTTATAAAATTTCGTGATTATTGGATACATGATTTGTGAGAAATCACGATTTTATTTTTCAAGAAAACTATAATTTTTTCTAATTTTGGGGCTCAGATTCGGAGCAACATATTCAGTTTTTATCATTATCGATTAGTACAGAATTAATCTATGTCGCATGAGCTTTCCAACGATATATGGTACGCATTATTTAACTTAAAAACGAGAGAGATATGGCATCTCGAAGTTGGCATTGTGACATGGCGGCGGCTGAAAAAAAATTAAGGTTTTTTTCAAATGAAAGAGATGAACACTATATCCAAGCGCTCAAGCCGAGCTTCCACACACCAAATAAGCCACGGACGCGCGCCACGCGCGAAGCCAGCCGCACGCGAGCCAAGTCAGCTGACCACACGCCGCACGCGCGAGAAGCCGCGCCGACACGCATGACTCACGCGCCAAGCGCCAGGCTTATCCACTTGTATGCCACGCGCCTTCCAAAAAAAACCACAAGCTTCGTCACGCACACGGCGGCGCGTGCGACATTTTCTCTGGCCGGTTTTTGGCAACGCCGGTCAGTGGAATTTTTGTTTGGCTTTCTGAGTTTTTCGGTGGTGTTAGATTTACCTTTATTCTCTATGTGTGTTTTCTGTTTAATTTTTAAATGATTTTTTTTATGAAAATTACATTAAAATTTTTGTTTTATACATACATAATTTTTTCTTTAATTCCAAAGGATATATAAGGGCTAAATTTACTGTTTTTCATCTTTAAGAATTTTATCTCTCATTTTTGGGCTATTTGTGAGTATTTTTGTAATACTTTGTGATCCCAAAAAATATGAATAATGCGCAAATATTATTTTTTACACTTCGTGAGCAGAAATAAATATTTTGTAGAGTTGTATGATATAGATAAATTTTGTCTTATTTGTAACATGCAATTGCCTTGATTTGCATTATGGTTTAAATATGTTTTTGTTAAAGTATAGTTGTTGATTTTTCGTAAGCCCACACTTTTAAACCATTTATTTTTTAAGGCCTTGGCGCCCGTTTTCCTTGGAAGGAGAATGTGGCATATTCATCAATTTAATTATCCTTTAACTTGTTATTTGAGCATTCTAGTTTTAGGTTAAATTGATGGATATTAGATTGGCATTCTAAATAAAGTTATGTGTTTACTTTTGTTTTAAGAATGCCAATAGGACTCAATGGAGTCCTTGCACACTTTATTGCATGGTGTAATTTTATATTGTTTTAAATTATCATGTGGATGATTTATTACATTGTGGCTTATATGATGATTAAATTTATTGCGAAAAATTACTTGAAAAATATTTTTCCCAACTCACATACACGGGAGATGATTACGAGCTTAGCAAATTTTGATTTCATGATGTGAGGAAGGATTATGTTTTTCATTTGAATTTTTTGAAATAAATAAAATGATGTATAATTAATGTCTTTATCTTTGCGCAAACTAATGTAGTGAATAGAATGGCCACCAAGAATGTCATAGCTGATCTCGTTCAGGGTGAGAAACTTAACGGAGATAATTATGACGTTTGGCACAAAAAGATGAAATTCATGCTGAATGAACAAGAGCTCGAGGAGCACTTGACCAAAGAGATGGTCGCGCCCACTGAGGGGCAACCCCTAAGAGACCACGCTGCCTACCAGAAATGGAATGAGAAGGATTGTAGTCCGCGCTACACCTTGTTGAGCAGCTTGCAAAAATGATCTAATTGGGCAGTTTAATGAACTTCCAACTTGCAAATCTTTATGGGATCAGCTCAAGTTCTTTTTTGGTGGAACCTCAACTACGTGGCTTTGTAGCCTTATGATCAAGTTTGATGAGTACACAAAAGACCCTAAGCATACCATGAGTGAACATCTAAGAATGATGTCCAATATGATTGGTAAGCTAAGGGATGCTGGCCATGCGCTCAAAGATGAGCAGCAAGTCAGAGCTGTCATAAGGTCCCTTCCTGCCTCATGGGCCAATATGAAACAGATATTGACCCATACTGAAAACATCAAGAACTTTTCTGATGTTTCATAGCATGTCATCCTTGAGGCTGAGACTCGAGATGCTGACAAGACTCTTACTTATGTCGCCCAAGAGGGATCGCGCAATGCAAATGGCAAGCGTGGAAGACAAAGTAAGAAAAAAAAGTAAGGCAAGGCTAGCACTTCTGCGCCAAAGGAAGGGAAAATAAAGAAATGTAAGGGGGTTCGCGCAATGCAAATGGCAAGCGCTGATGTTTTCCTTTATGTTTAGGTGTAATAAGTTGGACATCTTTTTGGATAATGTTTTGTTCGGACATGGTTTTCGCATGGATAGTCTTTTTCAATTGGATTTAATTCTCAGTCCTCTTATTCTTATGTGGTGAATCATAATATTATGAATGATTCTACCACCTGGCATGCAAGACTGGGCCACATAGGCCAAGATAGAATGACTCGTTTGGCTAGGGAAGGCCTTTTGGGCCCACTCGCAAAAGTCAATCTACAAATGTGTGAGGCTTGTTTAGCCATTAAAGCATGCAGGAAGCCTTTTGGAAAGGCTATGAGAGCAACTCAGCCACTTGGCCTCTTATTTCCTTACACTGATAGACGATTATACGTGATATGGTTACGTGTATCTAATATCTCACCGCTATGAAGCTTTGAATTGTTTCAAATGCTTTGTAGCAGAGGTTGAGAATCAGAAAGAGAAGAGTTTAAAAACTCTTAGCATTGACCGAGGACGCGAATATTTGTCCGATCACTTCAAGAAGTTTTGTGAGAAAAAAGGGATATGCAGGCAACTTACTATTCCTAATACTCCATAACAAAATGGTATTGCAGAAAGAAGGAATAGAACATTGTTAGACATGGTTAGGTATATGATGGCGCAAGCAAACCTTCCAATATCTTTTTTTGGGGATGCTCTTTTGCCTGCAGCCTATATACTTAATCGTGTGCCTTCACATTCAGTCAAATCCATCCCATATGAGCTTTGGAATGGCCAAAAGCCAAATTAGGATAACTTGCGCCCATAGGGCTCAGCAGATTATGTTCACAGTATTTCTCATAAGTATGGAAAACTAGGGCCAAGAGCTAAGAAGAGTATCTTCTTAAGATATTTTGAAAACTCTAAAGGCTATGTGATGTATGGTGAACATCCAAATGGTGGAAGGATTGAAATAGAGTCTCGTGATGTCGATTTTATAGAGAGTGATTTTTCTAGCATTGGAGACGCGAGTAAGAATCTTGACCTCTATGAGTTAGAGGAGGTTGAAGCCACTTTACCATCTCCAAGCGAAGGTGGGGAATTAGTTCCTCATCTGATTGTCGCTGAAGCTAATATAAGTGACCCTCAACCTAGTGAGAGCACACCACCAGGACCATTAGGTCAACAAGATTCTCAACTGCGTAGAGGTGCACGAGGAAGAGTTCCACGTTGTCATTTTGAGATTAACGAATAAATTCTTATGTGTACTCCAACTGATGAAGATGAGCTCACTTATGTGGAAGAAGCCTTATCTTCGTCTGCTAGTAATGAGTGGATGGCTACAATGAAAGATGAATTGAGCTCAATGGAAAAAAATCAGGTCTGGGAGTTGGTTGACCTTCCGCCAGGGCGCAAGACTATTGGAAACAAGTGGGTTTTAAAAGTCAAGCGCAAGGCAGATGGGTCAATTGACAAGTATCAGGCATGTCTTGTGGAAAAAGGCTATACCCAACAGCGGGGTGTGGACTATGAAGACACATTCTCCCCAGTGGTGAGATTTGCTTCAATTCGCCTGATCCTAGCTATTGTCGCCCAGCAGAATTTTGAACTTTTTCATATGGATGTTAAGATTGCGTTTCTCAATGGAGAACTAGATGAAGAGATCTATATGGTTCAACCTGAGGGTTTTGAAGTCAAGGGACATGAGCGCAAAGTTTACAGGCTCAAACATTCTATATACGGTCTCAAACAATCGTCTAGGCAATGGTACTTTAGGTTTCATCATGCCATTACTTCTATAGGTTTTGAAATGATTGAACAAGACCATTGCATTTACGTAAAATGATCCAAGAAAAGTATTTTGATTTTTTCTTTGTATGTGGATAACATTCTTTTAGCTGAGAATGACATGAGTTCCATTGTCGCCACTAAGCAGTGGATGTCCTCAACTTTTGAGATGAAGGACATGGGATAAGCTAATTATGTGCTCGGAGTTAAAATCATACGTGATCGTCCAAAGAGACTTCTCGGTTTGTCTCAAGAGACATACATCAAGAAGGTCATTGAACGATTCCGTATGCATAACTCAAAACCCGTAGACACTCCAATAGACAAGGCATGTACTTTTACAATAGACCAATGCCCAAAGAATGATGAAGAAAAGAATCGGATGTCCAAAGTGCCTTACGTGGCTGCAGTAGGAAGTCTGATGTACACTATGTTGTGTACGCGTCCAGACATCTGCTATGCCGTTGGAATTATGAGTCGTTATCAGAGTAATCCTGGACCCCCTCATTGGAATGCGGTGAAGAGGATTGTTCGATACCTGCGTGGAACCGTTGATCTCGTCATGTGTTACTATGGTGGAGACTTGAGACTGAGAGGATACAACGATGATGATTGGGGCGCTGATAGAGATGAGCGCAGATCCACTTCAGGTGGAGCTATCTCTTGGTACAGCAAGAAAAAGTCTTGCATCGCCCTATCCATGATGGAGTCGGAGAGTATGTTGCTTGTTCAGCAGCAGTCCAGGAAGCTGTTTGATTGAGGTCATTCATACAGGCTCTAGGGGTTACAACTCATGTAGATAAGGTTGTCGCTGTTCACTGTGAGAATATAGCTGCCCTAGATTTTGTAAAGGACCCCAAATATCATGGGAAGGCCAAACACATAAGCCTCCGTTATCACTTCATTAGAACTTTAGTTGCGCAAGGAGAGGTGACCATGAAGGATATACCTACTGGCAGAATGGTGGCTGATCCTTTGACCAATTCTATTGCTAGAGACATTTTCCTTTCTCACATTAGGAATATGGGACTTCGTAGGTTTTGATATGTTTATGGCATCTTATGTACTTGACATTATTTATTATATTAAATTTTCGTTCCTTGATTTGAGTTTATTTTGGAATGAATGGATAATCTTTGTGATTACATATATATCCTTATTGAGAGTGTCACCAGGCTCGAATTGACCCACTCACACGGGTAATTCACATTGGCGCTAAGATAGCGAGCAAGATGAGACATCATTATCTTAGGTGCCAAGTGGGTGAATAAGATGATACAACTTGTAAAGCAAAAATGTCGCCTTAGTTGGAGCTAAGATGAGACCTAAAAATGTAGGTCGATCATAGAGTATCTCCACAACTCTATGTAGCCTGTTTATAGCCGAATGTGAGATTTCAGGCAGGCACTATGAGAGTAACTGGGCTAAAAAACTCAGGTTAGGCGCTTGTACAGCGACTAGACTCAGATTTGTATGGCTTATTTTACATTTATGTGACATGCCCTTGCGGGTTACGTTATAGCATGCAAATCATACTGCATGTGCTAAATGCAGACCGACAGTGGGAGTGATGAATGAATCCTCACTTCGTCATTGTGTGAGCCACTTGGATCGAAATATTTTTGATCCTATGTAGTACCCTTCTCACCTTAGACTATGTCATGAAGAGGATACTCAATGTCGCTACTTTAGCATGTACCCTTGGATCATGGATGATGCAGTCTCACGGGGCATGTCTAGGAAAGTGGTTGGGTCTAATTGGAATGACATGAGGGCTTTGGAAAGAAAGTTCAATATTACACCATGTTGTGTAATTCATAGCCCGGGTGACTTTGTCGATTTTTGTTTCGATATGAGTCATGAATACATAACATATGAGATGTTTAACACTGCTCATTATGAGGGATTTGAGAGTGTTTAATCTGGTGTAGTTGAACTATCTGGGGTACATATGAGATTTTTTGGAGTGATGTATTGTGTTAGTTTGGTGATGACTTAATACAATACTTCTCAACTGGACATCCTTTCTCGTAGGTCGCACGTTCCATTTTCTGTATGAGGAGATGAGTGGACAAGAGAAAGGGAGGGACTGCACGATTTATTTGCCCTGTGTGTGGGCGAGTGGGAGCAGTTAATAAATTGGGTCAGTGGACCCATTATCCGCCCACTAACAGATAATGTGTATTTGTTAGTCTGAATAATTACAGTTAATTAGAGGATATTTATCTCCTAAGTATTTGAGATAAATACAATATTTATCTCTTAGGTGTTTGAGATAAATACAACTTTATCTCCTAAGTGTTTGAGGTAAAGCTAGTCTCTAATTCTATCTCTATATAAAGGCTAGCGATATCCCAATAAATCAGAAGTCACAGCAATAAGTGACAGACAATAAGTCACAAGACAATCCTTCTCTCTATGTTGCACTCTCTCTAGAGCATCACCGAGCTCTAGGATTTGGTTCGTGGACAAAGAACTCGACTCTAGTAGCCGTTTTCGTACCTGCGATAAAGATCAAGCGTGTTGGAGGCTCGTAACAACAAAGATCCTTCGTCGGAATTTCAGGGACTTTGTACGGTATGTTTCCGAACTCATTACGTCTTATGTGGTAAGCCCATTTAATCGTTTCAACACAAATCATGGGTCAGCCTGGAAAACAAGTTGAGTTATTCAGAAATGATTACATACCAATATTTGGCAAATTTAGTATTGCAGTAATTGAAAGAGAAGAAATGACTTGAAAATATATACAAACTGACAAGCATCTTCGCATAACCGTACTTACGTTCTTACAGAAAATGACTTGTATCAGAACATGGATCAACAATTTTGGGGGCATGGATAATTTGGGAAGACCAAATTAAAAGACTTGAAAAAAATCCATTTTTTATGGTTATCCTCTATTTAGCGACTTAAAAAAAAAACGTAGCATCACTTTTAGGACTATGATTGGAAACCCCAGCTGGAGCAAGAAGATAACATTGGGTTTTATACAAGAAAGGGAGGAGGTCTTATTATGAATCTTCCAAAACTAATTTATAGATTGTCTAAGAGGAGAGTTGGGGCATCCAATGTACATTACATCGCCTCCATGTATTATTTCGGAGCTCCAACAAAAGCTTTTCAGTAACTGCACTCCACCTCTATATATAGCATCACTTTCACTGCTAAATTTTCAGGTAACGTATTAAAGGCTCTTTAGTGACAAAAGGTGAGTCTAAGTGTTTCAAATGTGGAGTTTGACTACCAACCGCTACTTTTGAAATCCATAATGTGATCTACCTTAGTAAGAATTATGAAACATTGCAGCTCTCTCTTGAGAAACCGAGCAAATGTGTTTGAATTTATATCTTGGTTATTTGTGAATTTCACAGATAAAGTTTGATATGTTCACTTGAAGGTTTAAATATTCAAGTTTAACCCTCAAAGTTCATAAAAAACCACAAAAATATATGAAAAAATTGAATGTGTTGCTATGCGATTGGCAACTTCTCCATGTCCACTAAAAAATTACAATTATGTCCTTATATCAAGCCTACGTGTATTAGTTCATTAATAGTAAAGAGGTCAATTGAGTTTAAATCGGTCACCACGTCGGCCAAGCGATAAAGAGATGCTAGAGAAATCCCTAAAATCCAGAATCTGTAGAAGACTCCGCACCTCCTACTGTCCTTGAATCCCACCGGTTTGTTAGATCCTGTTGGTGTTTCTGTGTATCCCGTCCACGAGATGGTGGTTGTGGCGGTTAGCTGATCCACTCGGAATTAGTGAAGGTGGGGGTGATAGAGGTGGTGGGTAGTGCTGGTGGTAGCAAGCTGATCCAATTGGAAGTGGTGGAGGTGGGGGCGATGGAGGTGGTTGGTAGTGGCGGTGTTGGCAGTGATCCAACCAGAAGTGGTGAAGGTGGGGTGATGGAGGTGGTGGGTAGTGGTGGTGCTATTTGGCGTTGCTGTGATTGTATCAGTGGGTGAGCATCAAAAAGATTACGCTAAATCAGATTAAAAAAAGACTAATAGTTGTGTAAACTACTACGTTTTGATTTATAACTATAAAAAAGGTCGTCAATGACATAGCAACATGCCAACTTTTCTTGAACATTTATTAGATATGAATATGCATAATGAAACAAACTCTTGTTGGAGAATTATTCTTGAGAGCCATAGTCATGGAGATCCGAGTTTTCTTTGTTTAATTTCTTTTCACTTTCATGTTCTTCTGGGTCTTCGTTGGAGTCAGTCACCTTGTCATACTCCCATGTTTTTATTAGTTTATCTTGAAGCGTAGCTTAAAAGTTGACAGTAATGCGGTGGCCACTTGTTCAACCGCATATATATTTATTTATTGTTAGAGACCTAATCTTGGTTTCTTGTGCGGTTAAATATATTTATTTCAGGCCGGTCTAGTTTTTTGTCCTATTATTTTTGTCTTGCCTAACACCATGGTGAAACACCTCTGTATAAATCATGGATTCCTCTCCCTATGTAGGAACCTGGAAGTGCTCTCTCTCTCTCTCTCTCTGTGCATTGCAATGGCAACCACTTCACTTCTCTCAGCAATCACGAGAAGGTAAGTGCAATCAAGCTCTGATTTAATGTGCCTTCTTTTTTGCCTCAAGTAGTTCAGCTTTGTAGTATAACCTTGCTTAATTAGAACCTGAATATATATACATATATATATATATATATATATATATATATTTTGGGGTAAATTAAAAGGTCCTTTTTATTCCATTAAGCGCATACATCTATACATTTACATCTTTCCTTTCTATCTCAACAACTATTTACACTTCATACACATCATTACATTCTACTCAAAACATCCAGAATTTAAACAAGTCGACATTCTATACATCATATCTTCTCTTCATGTCTTGGCCAGCAACATAGTTTTCTCTATCCCCCTGGCTTGACGTAGGGCTAGATTTATGGCTGTTGGGGGAGCAGTTTTCCAGCTATAGACTATGTGCCTAATCCACTGCTGGATTACATGCATACATCCCTTCTCATTTTGGCTCTAAAGCTGGACCCTTTTCTTTAAAAAATTCATGAGTTTATCTCCTGCCATATGCCATGGACTGTAGCAGCTACTGCTAGTTTTCCCATTTTGGCTCTAAAGCTTTTGCCCCTAAAGAGATTTGCAGCATAAGAGCATTCAGCAAACAGGTGGTCTTCAGTTTCAGCATGTCTCAAACATAACACACATAATTAGAACCTGAATTGTCACGGCTAGTTTGAATAGATTGCTCCTGCGCAATATTTTGCACTTCGAATGCTATTATGGTATCAAAGAACAACGTTCAAATTATGAACTGAAATGCACCATGATGATGCAGAAGAAAAAAGATCGTAGAATCAAATTCGCTCTAGGGATTTTGTTTGGCCTGAGAGCTATACAATGGCCGTCGCCGTTTCCTCTTCTCTCTCTCCTTTCATCTCGGTTCTCCAATAAGTAATGTAAGCAAAAATTGATTCAAAATCTCTTGGTCTAGCTGATACACAACCCTTGCCTTTTCTGTTACCAGAAGAGAAATACAAGAGAAAAGAGTCAATAGGCGGCAGCGGCACCATAAATTAGATATATGCCATTTTTAGTAATGGTTTATATAGTGGGGCAACGGATTTACCAAAGCATAGGGGCCATGCATGTTTGACAGCTTCTGTGATGGATTAGGTTGAACAAAATTCGGCTGCTACCCGGATTGTAAGATTTCTTTCTAACCTCGTATATAATGATAATTAAAAGCGTGCCATATTTTGACAAACAGTCTAGACAAAGAAGAACATTGTGTTACTATTACCGAGTTTTCTCGGAAAATAATGGAAATTCAAATATGAGGTGATATAGCGTATATTGCGAAAAAATTAGAACCATCAAATTATTGATTTTACCTTACCCTATAACATTTGTTGTGGCCAAAAATTGACCGGGACCGAATGAGCGTCAGTTGGGACCGAATGAGCACGCGAGCAGACCTGCAAAGCACAACACGAGCAAACGGTGACGCGCCGGGACCCCCGAAGGGGGCTTCGGCGGAGAGTCTCCGATGCTTAAGTCAGTCAACCATTTTGAGAGAGTAGCTGAGAATATTATAGATAGTCAGAACTTACCATATTCCTCTTTTCCACTTCCATTTTATAGGAATGTATTAAAGGGTCGGTTACCTCCCTTTCATGAGGAGTTATTAGATTTATGAGGAGTTAATTGATGGGTGATTATTACCCATAATGGGAGAGTGGGAGAGTGGGTAAATGCCACTTCCCATCTCTCAAAAAGTCACGGGCAATTTCAGAACTCTCTGGTTTGTGACACGTGTTGCTCTCCCACAAGTGTATATTTTTACCCATATCATTTGCCCCCCATTCCATGTTCTTTCTGAGAAAGAATGTGGAAGCAAGATAATTGACTTAGCATCAAATTTTGGACCCTATTAAGGGGTGCTCCGCGTTGGGAATTTAACCAAAGATGATATCTTTAACTCATTGGTAGAGTGCAGAAACTTTTGGTTTGGCAAAGGCGGGCTTGTCTACCCGGCCTGCCGAATACAGGCTTAGAAGGGCTCGCCTACTCGATTGGCAGAGTAGAGGCCTTAAATGTGCTCGTCTACTCGGCTAGAGCAGAGGCATGGGTCTGTGTGCTCGTCTGCTCGGCAGAGGCTAAGACCAGAGGGGCTCGTCTACTCGACTAGAGCAGAGGCATGGGTCTGTGCGCTCGTCTGCTCGGCAGAGGCTAAGACCAGAGGGGCTCGTCTACTCGGTTAGAGCAGAGGCATGGGTCTGTGCGCTCGTCTGCTCGGTAGAGGCTAAGACCAGAGGTGCTCGTCTACTCGACTAGAGCAGAGGCATGGGTCTGTGCGCTCGTCTGCTCGGCAGAGGCTAAGACCAGAGGGGCTCGTCTACTTGACTAGAGCAGAGGCATGGGTCTGTGCGCTCGTCTGCTCGGCAGAGGCTAAGACCAGAGGTGCTCGTCTACTCGGTTAGAGCAGAGGCATGGGTCTGTTCGTTCGTCTGCTCGGCAGAGGCTAAGACCAAATATGTCATCTACTCGGCTAAAGCAGTGGCATGGGTCTGTGCACTCGTCTGCTCGGCAGAGGCTAAGACCAAATACGCTCGTCTACTCGGCTAGAGCAGAGGCACGGGTCTGTGCGCTCGTTTGCTAGGTAGAGGCTAAGACCAAAAGTGCTCGTCTGCAAGGCCTAGTGAGTAGAAGCTTACTCTAAAGGAGCTCGTCTACTCAGTCTAGGGAGCAGAGGCCTTATAGAGGATTCGAGTGAAGTAGTGTGTCCACTCGATTTTATCGTTTCTATCAAGGGGGTACAAAGGTAAGTTGCCCCCCGTTATGCTGATCGAATGGCGCCACATGGTGGTTGTCCTAAAGGTCATGAGATCATGGCTATTGGATTACAATAATATCTCTATATAAGGAGAACTTATTTTATTTAGAGCGAGAAAGACTTTGAAAGGCCTAAAGGAGCTCGCTTGCTTGGATTGGTGACGTAGGAGTCCATCGGAGTTCTTCAGCTCGATTCGGCAAGTAGTGAGCTAGGAATTCGAAGAATCTCTGCTCTACGAGGCTTACGCGACTTCTCGAGAAAGAGTATGAGTGCTTAGCTGGGCCAAGGTTTAGGTGGCTCTTTATAGAGATGAGTACGGGTGTTCGGCTAGACCAGCGGTGCTGGATGATGACTGGCACTGTCATGCTGAGCTTCTCAAAGTGTCGGTCATAAGAGTGGCTAGAGCTCGGTTGAAACACTTATGAAGTGAGCCTCGTAATATATCTTCTTAGGTCGTTTATTCTTTCAATGATGGTACTCCTTGTCGTCTAAAAAAAGTGATGTGGCCATTACAATGGTCTTGGCCTTCTTTGTGATGCCAATGGTGAGAGTATAAATTCATCGTCGGGTGACCTTAGACGTTGTTTACAAAAGCTCTCAGCATAATGATGAAGAGGTTAGGTGAGGCATCATTTGAATAGGTTGACTTTGACAGGTGGTGGTTTTGTAGTGCTTGATACATCCGAGAAGGACGATTGATCAATGCTTGTAACTGCTTGATAGATTCTTATGTGGCATGAGTGGTGACGAGCAGGTCGTGCTGCTCAGCCATCGTATGACGGGGAGTGCAAGCTCTGTGTCAGAGGTTATAATCTCATGTACATGTAGCCCCCCTGACTAAGAAGGCATAGATGCATATGTGGCTTCTTAGTCACTGTGTAAGGCATGTTCTTAAAAAGAATAATTGTTTGCCGGCTCGGTGAGACAAGTAAATAAAGCTAGGGAGTGTGGTCTATCTGTTCGGCTGGATGAGCAGATAAAGTTAGAGGACCATGGTCTGTCCAAGCAAGTAGCAGACGTGGAGTCCGTCAAAGCAAGATGCCACTAGATGACTAACAAAGACGTTGCAGCATTTTGCCGATACGCTGTGCAGTGATGTGCAACAGTGTGGCAAGTGAGAATACGGGCATGGGATCTCAAAATCTGCTAGACGTACTGGCCAAGCTATAATCATAGGCTGTGACGCTCTCACGGTTATCAGATTAGTGTTAGCATGCACGTCTCCATTTCACAAGTCAACATGTGACGCTTGGCAGGTAGGATGTTGCCTTTTAAAGCTCTTAGCGCAACTAAAGCAGCAGGGGCTGCGAATTTTCTTCAAGTATGAAGTGGGCTGCCCTTCTTCTAGCGCCAATTTATTCATTAGGTAAATATAAAATAATGCGTACTTAGATGGCCTGAAGGCGCTTTGCCAAAAAGTGAACACGTCTAGGCCATAATTTTTAAGCAATACAAAAGTGCATGCTAAGCATGCTGGGGCTAGAAATCATAGCTCTTATTGTTAGCGACGAACATGTGATAAACACGTTAGGCTACAACTTTGTGGGTGTAATGTAAATCCTCGTGGCAGGAGAAAACATGTTACGGGAAAATATAACGAGAGAGTGCATGAGCTGATAAATGCAACTACTTTTTAGCACTAAACTGGTAGTAATCATATTCTGTGACACCATTATTACTCTGTCAGTTAGACAGTTGTGTCATATTGGATGACGCAAGCGAGGCATAATGAACAATTATTAGCATTCAGATGTACTGAAAGTGTTTAGTCAATTGAAGCAATTGGGCGACGCTAGACCAAAGAATGAATAGGTCTAGGCTAAAGTTTTTAAGCAATATGCATGCATATGTTGAGCGTGCCGATACTCGAAATCATAGCCGTTTAGTATTATGTCGTGTACAAACAATTTTGTGCATACAACGTTTAGCTACGAATATGGCCATTCATGTGCAGGCTAATATGCATAGATAAATCACATTATCAGATTGAATTAAATCTTGATTGTGGGTGAGCACTAGAAATATGCAAATTTATAGGGTTAAAACATAATTTCATAAGAAAGAGAGTGCACCTGATAAAAGTAGGTTTCTCTTTCACCAAAGGGGGCAATCAGAGAACTGCCGAAGCGTCGGCGCCACCGAAAGTGCCATCTGCCGGTAGTTTGGCGCAGAGGGAGGTAGATCCGGCCTCCAAACCCATAGCAGTGGGTTACAAATCCGAGGAGGATGTCAAGACAGGCAAAGGCCGTGACGGTGCGGGCATAGACGCCACGGCTGCTGAAGGTCTGCCGCTCGATTGCGGCAGGCGCTGTTCGGTGCAGATCCACAGCGCTGGAGCGTTTGGTGCAACCATGACGGCCCGTCGGCAATGTACAGCAATTGAAAGCAACAACAGCCGCCAATGGTAGCGTACAACGGCGGTGGAGCTGCTACCAGGCGCGACAGCGGGGAGTTGGCCTGAGAAGTGGTGGCAGCTCCGCTTGGATGCGACTGAGCGTGATTATCGAGACCACGACGGTGGCACGGCGGCGAATGGGTCGAAGGCCCATTGTGGCGGCGGTGATGAGTCTGGATCTGGCCATTTTCTCCTTGGGGACGTCGATTATAGGCGAAGGCCGTTTGTTGACTGGTGGACATGGTGGAGGCTTGGGCGAAACACCGACGGCAGAGGCGCGTGCCCGGCGATGGCGGAAAGTGAGCCGGAGCGATGGTGGCCTGTCGTACGGTGGCGCTGGCGTGCTTTTTTCGTGACCGCAATTTGTAGCGGTTAGTCTATGATTGGTGTCACTGGCTTTAGTTTCCCTTTCGTGAACAATGGGAGCTATAGCGTCACTAGTGTCGCCGCCCCTATAAGGGCCATCTGCCGGCGAGTTAGAGCCGAGAGGGACAAATCTGGCCACTTTTGCCGACGTTAAGATAGTAGAGGCTCAGATGAAATGGTAGAGACAACCCGCCGATCACCTGTGACAGCTATTTTGGTTATAGATGTGGAAGGCGCTGCTGATTGGAGCTCAAAAGCACTGCTGGTCAGAGATCAATGACGCGGTTTGTCACAGCCTTCAAGATTTTGGGCGGTGGCGCATATGCTCTGCGGCAGACCGGTCAGGGATTTACCCTCCCTCTCGTTGCTCGGGTTCGTTCGAAAACTGTAGTGCAGGAGATTCAGAGAGGGAGCCTTTGGTTGCAGCTCATAATATGATCCTATCCCACGCAGCTGCTGTCAATACTTACCGAACCAAGTATCAGGTACTCTGGATTGAAGCACCTGATTAAATCATTCTCTATTAGATTCTTTCCTTTATAGCTAATTTCAAGCGAACTCATAGAGCTAACTGTTCTTCCAAGCTTCCAGAATGTACAAAAAGGTAGCATTGGAATTGTTATGAATGCCATATGGTTTGAACCCACAAGCAATTCATCAGAAGACAAGTTAGCAGCTGAAAGAGCCCAATCCTTTTTTATGAACTGGTAAGCACAAATCTTCATGTATTCATCCATTGTGCAAGCATGGCAGAGCAGCAACCGTTCAATCCGAAGCCTGTAACACCTGTTTCAGAAGCTGTATATGCTTTCTCGTTGAACAAAAAGGGTGTTATTCTCTTGCGAGAATGCTGGCCGATACGAATAAATTATTATACGCCAGAAAAAGACCGATGGGTGTGATCAGTGAAGGCGCCGATTGCGGTAACCCCTTGTTACCGGCGAATCTAGTGGCGCAAAGGCGAGAAGGTGAATTGCAGCGGCGTGGCGTTGGCCGAAATAGATTTTTGCGGGGAGTTAGCCGAAGTGGTGCCGGCAACTCACCATTTGCTGAGACTAATTGGCGATCGCAGTTACTGTCATGTGATCGCGGTGGTTATCATTACGTCCTGTAATGGTTGTTGGGATGCCTAGACTGATGGTAACGGTCCATTGAGCGGTGGACAATAGAACGACAGGAGATGGTGGTAGCGACAGTTGGGTTTAATGGCAGACAAAAAACCCGCGGCGCTGGATGGACCCATTGCTATGTGTGGTGACGTCCTAGTTGCCGAAGCACCGCCGGACAGAAACATCGGCAATTGTGTGCGGCGATGTTGAAAATTTCTTTCTCGACGATGACCGAATTGGCAGTGGAGGCCGTAGTTCCGGTGGCACCGCTGTGCTTGGTTGTCGTGGCACTGTTGGTTGGCAGGGGTTTTATCCAGATTGTGGTTGGCAACAATGGCCACCGATGGTGGCGTACAGTCGCAGTGCTTCTCCGTCTTGTGTTCCTTTTCTGTGTGATTATGCGGGGATCCGCGGATACGTTAATTGTTGTGCGGATGATGGTGCGAGGCACTGGGCATCATTGGGTGGTAACGCTGTTGATGATTACCGATTGTGTGCTGACCATCACGAGCGCCACCGGTGCTGCCTTATGGCGTCCTGAACTCCCATGCTATTCTTTGCTGGCATGTTTGCTTCCAAATCTACCTATCTAGTCGGGTCCCACGGATGGCGCCAAAATGTTGTGGCCAAAAATTGATCGGGACCGAATGAGCGTCGATTGGGACCAAATGAGCACGCGAGCAGACCTGCAAAGCACAACACGAGCAAACGGTGACGCGCTGAGACCCCCGAAGGTGGCTCCGGCGGAGAGTCTCCGATGCTTAAGTCAATCAACCATTTTGAGAGAGTAGCTGAGAATATTATAGATAGTCAGAACTTACCATATTCCTCTTTTCCACTTCCATTTTATATGAATGTATTAAAGGGTCGGTTACCTCCCTTTCATGAGGAGTTATTAGATTTATGGGGAGTTAATTGATGGGTGATTATTACCCATAATGGGAGAGTGGGAGAGTGGGTAAATGCCACTTCCCATCTCTCCAAAAGTCACGGGCAGTTTCAGAACTCTCTGGTTTGTGACACGTGTTGCTCTCCCACATGTGTATATTTTTACCCATATCAACATTAAATCTAATTTCTTTTGTGGCAATTGAAAAATCATGCTTCATCATCCTGATATGTTCTCTTCTTTATTTATTTCATATATATTATGGCTTTGGTTTGACATGCTCGAGTAGGGGACTTAGCATAACAAAGTAATTAAGTTGCTTGACGGCCCAAATGAGGCACAATCTATCGTTGGATCACAGTGTCTAGCACGTTTTGTCACGCCCGACGGTACCTTATATCCATTATAACCTTAGAAAAATAATCAAGCAAAATATGGTTGGGTATGAGAATTCCACACTCAATCTTCAAGACAAATTATGGACTCGTTTAGACTTGGGTTTTTGTTACATTTGACCAAGGTTACATTTTTAAGGTCAATCTGAAGCTGATACCGCTAGTGACCAGCCTTATTTAGTGTTATTCAAACATTTTGCACCCCTTAACACTTGGTTATGATTTAGTGTCATTTAAACATTTGGCACCCCATGTTATGCAGGCTAGAGGGAAAAGTCGCACTGATAACAGGAGGAGCTAGCGGCATTGGAGCATGCACCGCAAAAATCTTCGCCCAACATGGAGCCAAAGTCATCATCGCCGATGTCCAAGATGACCTGGGTCGGTCAGTCAGTGAGTCCCTAGGCCCATCAAACTGCACCTATGTCCATTGCGATGTCACAAATGAAGACCACATAAAAAATGCCGTAGACAAGACAGTTTCAACCTACGGAAAGCTTGACATAATGTTCAACAATGCTGGGATATCCGACCCCCCCAAGCCTCGTATCATCGATAACGAAAAAGCCGACTTTGAGCGTGTCCTCGGTATCAACGTGACCGGAGTTTTTCTAGGCATGAAGCACGCGGCTCGAGTCATGGTGCTGGCCAGAAGTGGTTGCATCCTTTCAACTGCTAGCCTAGGCTCCAATCTCGGCGGGGCAAGCTCACATGCTTATTGCTGCTCAAAGCATGCTGTTGTAGGCCTTACTAGGAATTTGGCAGTTGAGCTCGGGCAGTTCGGGATAAGGGTGAATTGCCTGTCGCCTTACGCGCTCGCAACACCTTTAGCAACAAAATTCGTAGGACTTAACGACGAGGATCTTGAGAACGCGATGAACGCACTTGGGAACCTTAAGGGCGTGACTCTTCGGACAGACGATGTTGCGAATGCAGCGCTTTATCTGGCAAGCGACGAGGCCAAGTACGTGAGTGGACACAACCTCTTCATAGATGGAGGTTTCGGCATTGTTAATTCTGCATTTAAGATATTTCAGTATCCAGATGCTTGAGTTTATTCATCATAGTCATACTATCAACAGAATCCAGATGCTGGAGTTTATTCATCTTTTATGTGTTTGTCCAAAACACTTTGTTTCCATGGCAAAGGGTGTATGGAACCAAAGAGGATCAAATGCACCCTTTTAGCGTCAGTTGGCGCTTCCTTTAAGTGGTGAACTTCATCTCATAGTATCCCCTGTTACTGTGAATCGCAGATGATCCAAATTGAGTGGACTCATTTTGATAGTATGTGTGGCAGACCACTTCGCTTTTCTAATGAAATTTCTTGTTCTGCATTGAAACGGCTTGCGCCATGGAAGGCCAATAATGGATTCCTCGGTTTTAAGCTCAATGAAAAGGACAAGAGAAGTAAAAGGTTTGCATAAGATGACACATAGAAATAGGCACTGTTTACAGCTATAGTACTATACTAACCACAGTTATCAAGTTACAGATCACCTTAAGCATTATAAAGTAAAATAGTTCAGCTTCTCGAATCTCTGTTATCGTCTTTTCCTTTTCCTTTGCCTCATTCCAAATTTCTCGTTAAACCACTCGTGATGCCTTGTCGTCAGATTCTGTCCAATAATAAACCCAACTATCAGCCCACTTCCCAAGCCCATGGAGATGACGATACAATCAACTCCATCTAGGAAACTGGAAGAACCGTCTCTTGTTTCAGTGGTTAAATGTGGTGTAGGCGCCTGACTTGCACATGCATTGGATGAAGGCACTCCACATAGTGCGGAATTTCCCTCGTATGAAGCCTTTCCAAATGTACTAAATTGGTTCTCTCGTGGTATGGGGCCGACGAGATGGTTATGTGAGAGATCTATAAAAGCAAGAAAAGTTAGCAGTGTTAACTGTTGAGGGATCTCTCCGGATAGCTTGTTTTGTGAAAGGTCCAGAGACTCAAGCTTTGTTAGGCTCCCCAAGGATGGTGGAATGCCACCAGTAAGATTGTTGTTTGAAAGGCTTAGCAATTGAAGCCCCTTCAGGTGCCCAATAGATTCTGGAATTTCCCCTCTGAATTTGTTGCTAGAAAGATCAACAGCTGTGAAGACGCCCAAAATCCTCTCATATATTAATTTCACTCCTTTGTTTGTCATGGTCATGGAGTATAGATAACTCTCCTCCCACTCTACCCCCCCTTGTACCTCTATAGTTACGTTTGCCTGCAAGTATGCTGACAATTTCACTTCAACAGTTTTCATTGAACTCCATGTTTCAAAGTATCCCAATGGCAGAACACCTGAAAAGTTATTGTAGGATAGGTCGATGATGTGCAGCTTTGGGAACTCTCCGTTCTTTTTTGGACTCCGTATTGCACCATGAAATTTGTTGGAACTTAAAATTAGAACCCGCAGCTGGGGAAGATCTCCCAGCCAAAAGGGGAAAGTATCCTCTATTTTATTATCTCCGAGATTAAGAACTTCAAGTACTCCACAATTTGCTAACGATCTCGGTACCTGCCCTTCTAGGTGGTTTTGACTTAAGTCAATCATCCTAATGTTGTTTCCTTCTGTGTATATTTGAGGAATGGTGCCACTGAAGTTGTTGCCTTTCAGGTTCAGTATTGAAAATGAATCGCTAAAGTTGCCCAAGCATGGAGGGATTGTGCCATTCATGTCGTTATTAGACAGATCCAGTATAGAGATAGAACTCTCTTGGCAGATAAATAGTGGAATTTCTCCAGTCAGATTATTGTCGGAGAGCCGATAACTTAAGGTGCTTGGTGGGGGAACTTTCAGTGATCCATTCAGCATGTTGTGTTGAAAATTAAGACTGACCAGTTTCTTTCACTTCACTATTGCCACTGGGATCTGACCAGAAAACTGATTGAAGCTTGCATCAATTCGCAACAACATTGAAGCTTCAGATATTCTCGTTGGCAGCTCACCAGAAAATCGATTCTTATGCAGTATAAGCAGTTGCAAAGCCTTGGCTTCACCAATGTTGGAGTTCACCGGCCCTTCAAACTGGTTCATAGCGAGATCAAGTACAATTAGATTTGGCAACCCCCAAATCCCGGCTGGGACGGTACCGGAAAGAGAATTGTTTTGTACACGTAAACGAGTCAATGACAAACATGTTGCAAGGTTTCCGGGTATCCCGCCACTTAAATTGTTCTGGATAAGTAGTAGCATTTCCAATTTTCCTTTCTTGCACATATCAGGCGGTATAGGACCAGTTAAAAAGTTTTCTGAAACATCGATGAACATAAAGTCGGACCACGACCCAATCTTTTGCGGGAGAGAACCAGTGAGCTTGTTAGCATAGAGTGAGAGGCTTTGGAGGGACTTGAAGTCCCCAAATTCAAGCAGAATTTCTCCGGAGAAATCGTTTCCAAAGAGCTGCAGTGATTCGAGCTGGGTTAAGGTTCTTAGCTGCGAGAGGTCTCCTCCAATCCTGTTTCCAGAAGCGTCGAGGTTAACGAGACTCGTGAGGTTTCCAAAGCCCATCGGAAGGTTTCCTGTGAACTCATTGTCATAAAGTTCAAGCTGGCGAAGTTTCGTGAGCGTAGAGATTCCGAATGGGATTTCTCCAAAAAGGTAATTAGATGATAGCTCAAGGTTTTCGAGCAACGTGAGGTTTCCGATTCCGTTGGGAATATGACCTTGGATGCTACAGTTTGAGAGGTATAACCAGTATAGCTTGGTAAGCTTTAGTATTTCCAGAGGAAATGTGGTGTTGTCAAATGAGTTGTTAGAAGCAACTTTGACTCAATTTATTAATAGGGTTTCAAACCAAGTTTTGGTTAGGAACAAATTAATTCATATTCGTCTATTGGAATAGATGATCATGGTATATTCACATGTTTAAAACAAATGGAAGGTGAATGATAAAATTGAAGTTAAAGTTGGTGGTTCAATTTGAAGAGAACAGACTATCCCACATTGAAAAGATAAAGTCAAATTGTCTCCTTATAAGGCTTAGCCTTGAGTTAAGGGTTGGGCTCCTTGGGGGTACTCAAGTTTTGTAAGGAGGGAGGACCTAGGTTGACCCAAGGTCCACCACGCGCGCCGCCCGTCCTGGTCCGGGGCTTGGGCTTGGGCCCATCAGGCTTTATTCTTTGGGGACAAATAAATTTTATTTATTTATTTTCTTTTCCGAAAAGTTGTAATCTTTCCAACCAGCTGTGAAGAGTTGCACCCCCCAGTGAATACTCACCGTATAAAAACCGAGTCAGTTACAGTGTATTTCAATAACTGAATCCCGAAATCAATTTCTGTCTCTGTTCCTGTGTCTGAAAGAGTTCTGTGCCATTGTTTTGGTTCGCCGGGTTTGCAATTTGGAGTGCTCCTATTTCAGACGTATTGCCGTTGTATCCTGGGAGACTGTCGTCAAGAACCGTCAGCACCGTTGCGGGACGAATAAAGTCTTAAGGACAGTGAATCAAATTCACGCATCGGTTCTCCATTGCCGTTTGTCTGATTTTGCTGTTTGTCTGATTTTGCTGTGAGTTCATTTTAATTATTCTTGCAAATACTGTTTGTTCTGTTTAGTAATTTACATTTTAGTATTTTCGTACTTAATTGTTTTCTGCACAAGTATACACAAAGTATATATGTTCGACAACAATCTTAAGACTTTGTTCGCACTTTGTGTTGCATGTGTAGAATCATTGTTTTCGAATTTCGTAATAGTGTTTTCAAAACAGTATTCTCAAAACAGCGTTTTCAAAATTTCGTTTCTTATTTGAGTCTGTCAATCTATACTAAAATTATTTTCAGATTCTGAATTTAATTTTAGTGATACTAGACTATGTTTTATACTATTGTGATAGACTGGACTGTTTATTAATTGTTGTTATATTCTATTCATAGATATAACAATGGCTACTAGTGAAACCAATTCGGAAACTGAACGGGTTAATCCCAACGTGCAACACAGTGGTGGAACTGTGTATGCGACGCCTTATGTGGCACCTAGTCATGGTTCTGTTGGACTTGGTGAAAGACCGGAAAAGTTCAACGGAAAAGATTTTAAGAGGTGGCAACAAAAGATGTTGTTTTACCTGACCACTCTTAACTTGGCAAGGTTCTTGCAAGAGGATGCACCAGATCTTGGCGAAAATCCTGACCGGCAAACTGTGGCTGCCGTGGAAGCTTGGAAGCATTCAGATTTCTTGTGCAAGAACTACATCCTCAATGGATTGGACAATGCGTTGTATAACGTATATAGTCCAATGGTTAATGCGAAAGCATTGTGGGAATCCTTGGAAAGGAAATACAAGACGGAAGATGCCGGCTCAAAGAAATTTGTAGTCGGCAAATTCCTTGATTTCAAAATGGTGGATTCTAAGACAGTGATTAGTCAAGTCCAAGAGTTTCAGCTTATTCTACATGATATTCATGCGAAAGGGATGGTACTTGGAGAGTCTTTTCAAGTGGCTGCTTTAATTGAAAAATTGCCACCTACTTGGAAAGATTTCAAGAACTATTTGAAGCATAAACGCAAGGAGATGAAGCTCGAGGATTTGATCGTCAGATTGAGGAGGATAATCGCCAGTCCGAGAAGAAGGCCGGTAATTATCATCAAGAGGCCAAGGCAAATGTGGTCGAGCAAGGTCCATTAAAGAGGAGGAAAATTTCCGATTCCGATGGTCCAAGGGGAGCAAGCGGCTCAAATTTCAAAGGCGGTGAGAAGAAGAAGTTCAAAGGGAACTGCTTTGGGTGCGGCAAAGCTGGCCATCGTGCTAAGGATTGTCGCAAAAACAAAGGAAACTTTAAAGGAAAGAATTCTCAAGCCAATATGACCGAAGTTACCAAAATCACCGAGGACGTGACAGATTTGAATTTATCTGCGGTGGTATCCGAAGTCAACTTGGTTGGAAATCCCAAACAGTGGTGGGTAGACACAGGCGCTACTCGACATGTGTGCTCCGAGCGAAGTATGTTTACTACATATGAGAGCGCCAACAACGAGAATCTGTTCATGGGAAACTCTTCTTCTTCAAAGGTGCTAGGAATGGGCAATGTGGTCTTAAAGATGACATCCGGAAAGGAATTGAGTCTCAACAATGTGCTTCATGTGCCAGACATTCGGAAGAATCTAGTGTCAGGCTCATTGTTGAGTAAGAATGGTTTCAAGCTAGTGTTTGAGAGTGATAAATTTATACTCACTAAAAGTGGGATGTTTGTAGGAAAAAGGGTACTTATGTGATGGTCTGTTTAAGTTAAATGTAATGACCATCGTGCCTAAAGTTGTACCAAATTCCGATATTAATAAAAATATTTCTTCTGCTTACTTGTTGGAATCTCCTAATTTATGGCATCGTAGATTAGGTCATGTAAATTATGGTTCCATACAAAAGCTAGTGAAAAATGGTTTTTTGCCTAAAATGGATTTTGACTCACATAAAGCATGTGAAATTTGTGTTGAAACTAAAATGGCAAAAACGTATTTCAAGTCAATTGAAAGAAGTACGGAACCTTTAAGTCTAATTCATAGTGACATATGTGACTTAAAGGTGGTACAATCTAGATGAGGAAAAAAGTATTTTATTACTTTTATTGATGATTGTACGAGATTTTGTTATGTATATTTGCTTAGAAGCAATGATGAAGCCTTGGAAGCATTTATGCAATACAAAATTGAGGTTGAAAGTCAACTTAGCAAGAAAATCAAAGTACTAAGAAGTGATAGAGGCGGAGAATATGTTTTCCCTTTTGAAAAATTTTGTGCCGATCACGAAATCATTCATGAGACCACGGCACCGTATGCGCCTCAGTCAAATGGAATTGCTGAGCGAAAAAATCGTACTTTAAAGGAAATGATGAATGCTTTGTTGATAAATTCTGGACTACCGGATAACTTGTGGGGGGAGGCGGTCTTAACCGCAAATCATATACTTAATAAAGTACCTCACAAGAAGTTGCAAAAGACACCTTATGAGCTATGGAAAGGTCGTCCTCATTCCTTCAAATATCTTAAAGTGTGGGGGTGTCTAGCAAAGGTAGCTATCCCACCACCTAAAATGGTCAAAATAGGAACTAAAACGATCGATGTGATTTTTATTGGATATGCAAGACATAGCTCGGCATATCGGTTCTTAGTGCATAAATCTGAAGTTGACGATATACACGTCAACACCATTATGGAGACAAGGAATGCACATTTCTTCAAGGATGTATTTCCTTGTCGAGTGGCACAAGAACGAAGTTCTTTAAAAAGAACTAGTATGAACCAAGAACCCTCACAAGAGGAAGATGAGCCAAGACGTAGCAAGAGAGCTAGAACGTCTACATCTTTTGGTCATGATTTTCTAACATATTTGTTAGAAAATGAGCCTCGTACTTACAGTGAAGCAATGTCGAGTCCCGAAGCTCCTCATTGGAAAGAGGCTATTAATAGTGAAATAGAATCCATCATGCAAAATCATACATGGGAACTGGTGGATCTTCCTTCTGGAAATAAACCATTAGGGTGTAAATGGCTTTTCAAGAGAAAGATGAAAGTTGATGGAACGATCGAGAAATATAAGGCCCGACTGGTTGTCAAGGGTTATAGACAAAAGGAAGGCTTTGATTATTTCGATACATATTCACCAGTTAAAAGAATAACATCCATTTGAATAATGATAGCTATTGCAGCTATTAATAATCTTGAGATACACCATATGGATGTGAAAACAGCTTTCCTAAATGAAGATCTTAATGAAGAGATCTATATAGAGCAACCCGAGGGGTTTGTAGCTCCTGATCATAAGAGGAAGGTGTGCAAGCTTGTTAAGTCACTTTATGGACTAAAACAGGCTCCGAAACAATGGCATGAAAAGTTTGATAAAGTCATGATCGAAAATGGCTTTAGAATCAACGAGTGTGATAAATGTGTCTATATTAAAGGCACGGAAAAATGATATGTCATTGTTTGCCTTTATGTGGATGATATGCTCATTATCGGGAGCAATAATGAATTCATTAAGGCTACAAAGAAAATGTTGGCCAGTAAATTTGATATGAAAGATATGGGTGTGGCTGATGTTATACTTGGTATGAAAATTACCAAAACATCAAATGGACTAGTCTTGTCACAATCTCATTATATTGAGAAAGTGCTAGACAAATTTAAAATCTATGATAATAGTCCGGTTAAGACACCGCTAGATGTAAATTTACATATAACAAAGAATACTGGAGAAGGAATATCTCAATTAGAGTATTCACGTATAATTGGTAGCTTAATGTATATCATGAATTGCACGAGACCCGATATAGCATATGCTGTCAGTAAACTGAGCAGATATACTAGCAATCCGGGGAAGAATCACTGGATAGCTATTGTAAGAGTTTTAAGGTACTTAAAATATACCTTAAACTTTGGTCTGCTTTATACAAGATATCCAGCTGTATTAGAAGGATACAGTGATGCCAACTGGATATCAGATTCTAATGAAACAAAATCCACAAGTGGATATGTGTTTACATTAGGAGGAGCAGCTATTTCTTGAAAATCCTCTAAACAGACATGTATTGCCAGATCCACTATGGAATCTGAATTCATTGCTTTAGATAAAGCAGGAGAAGAAGCGGAGTGGCTTCGTAATTTCTTGGAGGATATTCCAAATTGGCCTAAGCCTGTGCCACCAATTTGCATACATTGTGATAGTCAATCTGCAATTGGAAGAACACGAAGCAGTATGTATAACGGCAAGTCTAGACACATACGTCGCAGACACAATACCGTTAAACAATTACTTTCTACTGGAATTATCTCTATTGACTATGTCAAGTCAAAGGATAATATTGCGGATCCGTTAACGAAAGCTTTGACTAGAGAGAAAGTAAATGTGTCATCAAGGGGAATGGGTCTTAAGCCTATGAACTAAAGAGTTGCCATAATGGAAACCCTACCTAGCTGACTGGAGATCCTAAGATCTAGGTTCAAAGGAAAAACCGAATTATGTAAATGTGACTCAGACAGAGCACTGTGGGGGGGTTAAAACCCTCATAGCCATTCCTATGATGAGAAGACAATGGCACCTACAAAAGGTTAGGTTAAGCTATGCTTTTAATGACTCTTATATCTTGGAAATCTAAGTGGGGGTGCGGTAGGAACCTCTTAATAAGAAGTCACCTATGTGAGTAAGAAGTGGGGCTGCTTCTATGAGAATTGTAAGGCTGAATTCTCAGAGAGTACTCATGAAAACCAGGAGTTGTTCAAGGCCAAAATGAACACAACAATGAGAACCTCAAAACAATGTTTTGAGCGATACTGTGTGACGTTCTATTGTCTTGGTTTACATTAAATGTTGAACAGTTCAAGACATCACGTTCACTGGTTAGCCAAAAAATCCGATAGTTCTCACTAGGGAAGGTTCAAGGCCATCGGCTACCTATCCCGATGCAGTGTCGTTCTAAAGAACTCTTTCTTATGTCAGTGTTTCTTTGCGTTTAGAGTCCAGTCAATTTTCTATTCATGTGGGGGATTGTTGGAATTGGGTTTTAAACCCATTGTTAGAAGCAACTTTGACTCAATTTATTAATAGGGTTCCAAACCAAGTTTTGGTTAGGAACAAATTAATTCATGTTCGTCTATTGGAATAGATGATCATGGTATATTCACATGTTTAAAACAAATGGAAGGTGAATGAGAAAATTGAAGTTAAAGTTGGTGGTTCAACTTGAAGGGAAAAGATTATTCTACATTGAAAAGATAAAGCCAAATTGTCTCCTTATAAGGCTTAGCCTTGAGCTAAGGGTTGGGCCCTTTGGGAGTACCCAAGTTTTGTAAGGAGGGAGGACCTAGGTTGACCCAAGGTCCACCGCACGCGCGCACCGCCCGCCCCGTCCCGATCCGTGGCTTGGGCTTGGGCCCATCAGGCTTTATTCTTTGGGGACAAATAAATTTTATTTATTTATTTTCTTTTCCGAAAAGTTGTAACCTTTCCAACCAGCTGTGAAGAGTTGCACCCCCCAGTGAATACTCACTGTATAAAAATCGAGTCAGTTACAGTTTATTTCAATAACTAAATCCCGAAATCAATTTATGTCTTTGTTTCTGTGTCCGAAAGAGTTCTGTACCATTGTTTTGGTTCGCCGGGTCTGCAATTTGGAGTGCTCCTATTTCAGACGTATTGCCGTTGTATCCTGGGAGACTGTCGTCAAGAACCGTCAGCACCGTTGCGGGACGAATAAAGTCTTAAGGACAGTGAATCAAATTCACGCCTCGGTTCTCCATTGCTGTTTGTCTGATTTTGCTGTGAGTTCATTTTAATTGTTCTTGCAAATACTGTTTGTTCTGTTTAGTAATCTACATTTCAGTATTTTCGTACTTAATTGTTTTCTGCACAAATATACACAAAGTATATATGTTCGACAACATGTTTGTCAACATTGGATTTGAATTTCATCAGGACTTGAATTTCTGTGGATTGGGATGGAAAGATCAGGGAAAGTAAGGTGAGGGCAGTGAGAAGTTTCGGAAAATACCAGTCCCTGGAAAATGGTTTGGTAGACATGGTGGCCGGAAGATCCTGGTGAACTTTTGATGCCAAAGAAAGTGGGTTCGTACTTACGTGGAGGTGCCACAAAGGCTGCAGTCCGTGTCAGCTTCCAAGTATGCAAAGTGAGGGACAGCAAGGACGGAGTAAGGGCTGAGAGCAAGGCTTCCCAGACAGGCCGTGAGGAATGGCAGTGCTGTGAAGGCAAAGCTAAGACAAACAGGGCCGGCAGTCGATAGTCCAAGTCAGGGTCCGAGCCGAGGTCCAAGTCAGGGTCCAATGTTACGATCTTAAGTTATGTCCAATTTTGTGTTTCTCTCTCTAGAATCCAAGAGCTCTCCAATTCTAGAGTGAGAAAGTGATTTTTTGTGAGAATGAAGAAGAAGTCCTTTTTTGAGTTGTAAAGTTTGCTATTTATAGAAAACAATGTGCTTATGTCATAAAGTGCCACGTGTCGTCCCCCGGGAGTGACACGTCACCAGGGGGTCCCAAAATACCGGTTCTCCATTGGACTACCGGTTCCCAAATTCGCGTTGCCTGCCTCGCACAGCGTCGCTCTGCCTATCCGAGAAGACTGACCATACCATGACGGCATGGTCAGAGTAAACCCGTTGCCCCAGCCACCAATCCAAGCCCTTACTGAATCCCATGAGGTGCGTCAAGAGACGCGCAGATAACCTGACAGTGGTAAGGGTTACCCCTGTAGCCAACTATCAGGCAGACTAGGCGCGATGCCCTCCAAGGACCTGCTCCCGTCCCGGAGTGACCCGGGGGTCATTGCCCTAGTGGTGTCGAAGATCGACAGTAACATGAGTGGACATGCTCGCAGCTCAGTGCTCAGAGTCCGCTGCGAGGGGTCCTTGTGCCGGAGCCCCCCGTGACTGTGACGGCGATGGCTATGAGGTTGTGAGCCCATCCCAGTACGAGGCCGAAGCCCCCCTTGTGATTGAGACGGCGATGGCTATAAGGTTGTGAGCCCATCCCGGTACGAGGGCCGAAGCCCCCCTTTGATTGAGACGGCGATGGCTATAAGGTTGTGAGCCCATCCCGGTACGAGGGCCGGAGCCCCCCCTTTGATTGAGACGGCGATGGCTATAAGGTTGTGAGCCCATCCCGGTACGAGGGCCGGAGCCCCCCCTTTGATTGAGACGGCGATGGCTATAAGGTTGTGAGCCCATCCCGGTACGAGGGCCGAAGCCCCCCCTTTGATTGAGACGGCGATGGCTATAAGGTTATGAGCCCATCCCGGTGGCATGCAACACAATTGTGGCACATGGGCGAGGTGCCTATAGCACGATACAATACCTGGTGCCGGGGGTGTTACGAAAGTGGCGCGGCGACGATCGTCGCGAACCAATACTTGGTGTCGTGGCACGTATCATGATGATGGCGCAAGGGCGCGGCGACGAATGTCGCAGAGCAATATTTGGTGCCAGGGCACCTATCATGAGAATGGCGCAAGGGCGCGGCGACGAACGTTACGGAGCAATATTTGGTGCCCGGGCACCTGTCATGAGAATGGCACAAGGGCGCGGCGACGAACGTCGCGGAGCAATATTTGGTGCCAGGCCACCTGCATGAGAATGGCGCAAGGGCGCGGGTCGTGTGTCCCGAACACAGGATGTGAGCTAAGTGTAGCTGTCATAACAAGATAATGAACGCAATATGTAGTAGTGACAAAGTTGGGGAGTGATGGCATGCGGTTGCCAATGACGGGTTGTTCGTTGGTGGCGTGCGACTTTGGGTGACGGGCGTGGGTGACGGGCATCGCGGGAGCGGTGCGTGGTCATGGGCGTTGGACGAGAGACGTCACGAAGTTGATGTATGAACGTCCGTAAACATCGCGGAGGTGCAAAGACTCGAGAAAGTAAGTATGTGGGAAAGGGGTGAACCACCGGGGGAAAGTGGCCAAGGCCAAGCCCCCCAGGAGGCCGAGGCCGACCCCTATGGCCTGGGGAAGGCCGAGGCCGACCCCTATGGCCTGGGGAACTCCGTGAAACGCCGCGGAGGTGCAAAGACTCCGAAAGTAAGTATGTGGGAAAGGGGTGTACCACCGACGAACGGGCCAAAGTGGCCAAGGCCAAGCCCCCCAGGAGGCCGAGGCCGACCCCTAGGGCCTGGGGAAGGCCGAGGCCGACCCCCTGGGGTTGGCCAAGTCCAAATGGCCAACTCTCCTGAAGGAGCCCAGGGCCACTCCCCCCTCTTGGTGAACTTCGGGCACGCCGACGGTAGGTGTTTTGATGGGCAAATACAAATCCGAAAGTTGCATCACGGTGAGTGTGTCGACACGAATCGTACCTACACGACGAACGAGATGCCAAAGTCACGCACAAATCGTACGAAGCGAAAAAAGTACGAAAAAGGGGTTGCGCGGAGGGGTGAACCACCGGGGGAAAGTGGCCAAGGCCAAGCCCCCCAGGAGGCCGAGGCCGACCCCCTGGGGTTGGCCAAGGCCATTTGCCCCTTGACCCCGTTTCTCCAAATGTGCCGTCGGCTGATGTTTTTGATGAAAAGGTCTTCGGATGGTCTTGGCGTTACGAACGTGCTAGCGTTTTAGTGACGTCGACGTGAAAATAAGATGTCTAAGTCGCGCACGAAGCGCGCGGAACGAGAAAAATACGTGTCTCGGGCGCACGGGCGCTGACCGGTTTGACGCGTTGAAAAATTGACCGTTGACAATGTTGACGTGTTCGCGTGAAATGGGACCCCTATTGGGCCCTTGGGTACGACCAGAATAGGTTGGGAACAACTTTTAGTCAGGTCTATGCTAATCATATATGTGAGAAAGGAGACTAAACCAGCTATGAACACAGCCAAGTCCATTCCATTTCCATGTGAGAAGACTGTTACTTCTACATCATACCCCACACGTATTCTTCTGCTAATAAAGATGAATATTTCACTCAGGTCAGGAAGAAGATTTTTTGAAATCGTGTGTCACGCGATATTTTTAGGCTTCAATTTGTCTGTATACATGTCATCTGGTTAGGCTGTAATGACATGGCCATCTCACCAAAAGGAGCTTTCATTGGAGCTGTTGAACTTGTCAGACCAGTGTCACAATCATCTTAGATAGATATGAAAGAAAACAAGAGAAAGAAGAACAGAAGGTGGTGAGGGTAAACTTTGTCCTCCATTTATGCGCCAAACCGAAGTCAGAAAGGATGAAGGGCAGTCAGGGGGGCTCTCAAGTGGGAAGAGTCTCTTTACTCTCTTATGCCCCACAGAAACTTCCTTCACTCTTTCCTTCTGATAATTCACCTTGTACAGGACATTTGGTCTTGAGCAAACCGTTTTTGAGTGTGATGAGTACACACTTGTTTGTGGTATGAAGTTGGTGGCGTAGTAAATTAGGAGTAAGACCTTTTTGTGATACGTTCCCTCCCATTCTATAGCCCGGATCCCAAGTTAATACACCACGTCATCGGTCTCACCCTCGTTAAATATTTCACTCGCTTCCCTTTAGTGTCTGTAAAGGCCATATAAAATCCTTTTTTGTGTCCAAACTCAACAATAAGACTTCTAGCGGTTGCAAACTTGAATAACTGCTCAAAAAAAAACCAGAAACTCCCCTTATGTTTGGTCATGTTGAAGAACTTAGATATTACACAAAAAACTAAGAAGAAAAATTAAAATCTTTTCTGATGATTATTGCGGTTGCATATGAGCGGAGGCGGATCCAGATAGTCTAATCGCGGGGGGCCAAAAAGTAAAAAAAAATTAATGGCTCACTTAAATTTTTTTTAAAAGGTTCAAATTTACACAAAACATGACAAATCATAAACATAATGTAATTAGCATCACTATATACAAAATATATGCTCTATTTGACTACTAATCATATAAATTTACTATTTAAAGTGATTTATTTAACTTGGTAAAATTAGTAAAAAGTACTAAACTCCCACGAAAGAATTTACTAATGTTATTATCAATTGTATGAGTACAATAGTAACATATAAGTTAATATATGTATACAAATTTAAACTAAAAAAAAAAAGAACTAATCTTGACCTACTCTTTTCTTTCTCTTTTTTTTTTGTAATATGATGTTTTAGAATTTAGAAAAGTGAAGATCGAACAAGGAAATGAAAAAGACAAATATATGATGACCGGTCGCACAAAGAGTAAACAACACAACAAAATAAAATCTTAATTAATTATTATAACGGCATTTTTGTAATTTATTTAAATGTATTTATGCACTATTTATATATCAAAAAGAAAATTTTCCAAAAAAGGGGGGGGGGGGGGGGTGCCATGGCCCCCACCGGTCAGGTGGGTGGTCCGCCCCTGCATATGAGCTTCGTCTCAAATTAAATCATGAAGCCCTTGCCTTCTGCGATTCCAACGACTCCCCAAACTTTTCCCAAATCACTTCCCTGTGATGATTATTGCGGTTGCATATGAGCTTTGTCTCAAATTAAATCATGAAGCCCTTGCCTTCTGCGATTCCAACGACTCCCCAAACTTTTCCCAAATCACTTCCCTTATCGAAGTACCAGAGTTTACGCCGCCTGCCTTCTGTCGTGTATCTTAGAAAAAACCCAATTACCCTGGCTGTATTCCTACCGAATCTGGTTGGGGTTTACTTTACTCCTTTGACTTAAAGATGGCCAACGATATTTTTTCACTATTAAACTGCTGAAAACATTTCTTAATCACTTTCAAATCTTCTTTAGTTCATGCTCTTGAAAGGTGACAGGATATGGTAATTAGAAGTTTCAAAGCACCTGCCAAAAGTCCTCCGTCAAAAGTCTAAGTTTGCTGCCTAAGGAAGCAAAATAGACCAAATGAAAGAGACGTTTAACCTTACCAAAAAAAAAAAGAAAGAGACGTTTAGCTTGACCTGCTTTGGTTTGACAAATATAGCCAAGCATCATTTCATATCAACGTTGTTTGAATATTAATCGATTGGTCAATTTATGAGCGCAACACAAAGCCACCAAATAAGACCAGAAAAAAATATCTATACTACGCTGTGCAAACTGTCAAAAAGACTCAAGAAAAAACAGCCATATAGAGATACTCTTTGTCCCTGTAGGATTTCTGAGGAAGTGAACTCCAAGATTTCAACTCAGCCTTAATCGAGACCAAAAATCCTCTCATTCCTCTCCTATTCACTGGATCAACCCTACAGCCTTCATTATGGTAGGGTTTACAATACTAAACCCTCCATCAATTACAAGATCGAGTCCACTAACATAACCCGAATCATCACTAGCCAAGTAGAGCGCGGCCTTAGCCACATCACCAACCCTGAGAACCTTCCCCTTCAGACTTGACCCCTCAAGCAGACGCTCTTCAATTTCCTCTACAGTGAGTCCCATTCTGGCGGTCGAGCCGGTCACCATCCCCGAAGGCGAGATACAGTTTACCCTTATGCCGTGCTGCCCGAGCTCGGCTGCCAAATTTTTACATAATCCCACAATTCCATGCTTTGAGATTGCGTAAGGGTGAGTTGACATGCCTGCAATCAACAAGAGTGTTAGCAAGTGACATATTTTGAAGTATCTCCAAAAGGAAGTCCTAGTTTATTTTTCAAAAGTAACTCATCAATTCTCTTGGTATATTCCATTATAAGAGAAAAGATGGCTACTGTTTTTATAGGGACGAAGTACTCGACCACTTTTGTAGGATTATATTTTAGTTAAGAAAATTGGATTCAACCCCGTAAAGAGAGCTGTCGGGTATAGCGACGCTGACAGTAATGCCAAAAGGCCAAAAGTTTAGCTACAAAAAAGTTTGTCGGGATACACAATATGCAAACTTTGCCCTTGCCTGCAATTGATGCACAAGCACTAGCCGTGAATAGTATGCAACCCTTGCGCTGCGGCACCATGACCCTAGCAGCGTGTTTGGCTCCTAAAAAGGAACCAACCACGTTAACGCAGAGAAGCCTCTCTAGGTCTGATTTTGTAGAATCCAAAATGCTGCCGAAGGGGCGGTCCACAATGCCTGCATTGTTGAACATTATGTCCAGGTGCCCAAACCTGGCAACAGTCGTGTCGATCAGATTAATTATATCTTCTTCATTTGATACATCACAGTGGATGTAACACACATTTTCGCCAAGCTTACTGGAAATGGCCAGACCAAGTTCATCTTGGATATCAGCAATGACTACCTTGGCACCGTTTTCCCAGAACAGGTGCACGGTACTTTCTCCGATTCCACTTGCACCACCAGTAATGATGGCGACTTTGCCTTCTAAACTGGAAACAGTTTGCAATAAACCAGGTTATTTGACCGAATTTTGATAAGATAAGAGAAGTTGAGCAATCCAAATTTGTTTCGAATGCTGAATTCTTTCGTGGAAATATGATAACAGCAAAAACAAGATGAAGAAGGAAAGACATTGCCAAAGAAGGTTGCGGCGAGCATTCATACGGTACAGCTCTGCATGATTATACTGTTCATTGCATTATGGATAAGCTGAGCTTCCAAACCATGCTTAGGTGCTCAAATTTTAACTGAGAAATTTGGTAACAAGCCCAAGGGACTCTAACTTTGGGACAACAGAAGAAACACTATCTGCAGAAGAATCATCTATTCAACTTGGAACCTTCCAAGTGCATGCAGAATTCGTTGGCAACAAGAAGAAACTAGTTTCTTAAAATTCCTTACGTAAAACGTATGGAAAGAGTAGGAAGAACATGCAATTACCTGCTGCTGGAGGGAGCCATAGAAGAAGAATGTCCCTTCTTTGTCTGTGAAGAGAGAGCAAACGCCTTGTTCGTACTTTTGCAATTCCCTTGCTTAATGTTTTATAGGCCTCTATAAAACGTATTTCTTACTTAAGGAGGTAGGATGGTGAAGTAAAAGAAAAGTATACCCTTTGAGCAAAAAACAAGTCTACCCCCATGTTTCAAACTTGGCGTCTCAAGATAACAATATAATAATGTCTTGTTACAAGAATTGGTAATACAATATTAAAACAATAAGTAACAGAAAAATAGGAAAGACTATGTATCAGTATGCTAATTCCCTTATTGTTAAAAGGTCAACATTCGTCTCTAATGCATTCTTTAAGTGATATTGCATATAGATTATCGTTTATTTAGCAATCATTAATTGTTTTGTATGTGTTATTTTATTTTTTATTTTTTTTGGGGGGGGGGGGGGGGGGGGGGGGAGGGGGTGAGTGGGGCGTCAGTTTCAGTTTTGTGCTATGACTTGGACAATAGCCAACATTTCTTCTGCCATCTTCTACTGCATTCATGACCTATGAGTCTTCCCTTACCGCTAGTTTACGTGAATCATAACTTCATACAGTAGAAAGCAAGATAGAATTACAAGCTAGAAAATTTTTACTAAATAAACAAAACTAAGGACTTAGCAAGTGAATACCTTGACAGTTTATACGCCCAATGGAACGCGAAAAGCCGGTTCTTGTTTTAGCCGCTCTCGGATATTCAAGTACGCCTGGCTATGTGCCGGTCCTTGTCTGTGGTTACATTGCAGAAGAAGCAGTCACCTCTAATTTTTCTTTTTATTGTACTCTATCTTGTACTGCTTGCTTATTAATGATATTATTAGTGATATGATTTTTACCTACAGTAAAAAAAAAATTTAATATGGAACGCGAAAAACCAAGCTCAATCAGCCCCAATAAACGATCAATACTAAAATGAGAAGTTTTAACAAATATCTTTGCCTTTTTTTTTATTCTACCATGTACTTGTAGCATCGAATGAGTTTTGCTAGAAAGCGAAATTCAAAAAGACGTCGTTGTGCAGAGATTGGTTCTCTATTCGCCGCTCCACTATTGATTTCAAAGCCGTCAATTTGAAAGGCAAGGCGAAGGATTCTTCAAACCCGCGCCTATTCTGCCACCCAATTCCTAAATGCCAAAAAAACAATGCCGCGAAAAGAGAGCTTTACTTGAGGCGGACATGGTGATCAACTGATCATATCTTGTCTGCCCAGCATCGAAGTGATGACACACCATACACCTAATTAAACAGATATTATAAAAAATGACACACCATACATCCTAAATGATATCCGCTTCTTCGTTGAGAAACACAACGAACATGCCATAACATCTGCTTCATCATTATATTTTTGACTTTGGTACAATTAAACGCCTGTGTTATATGTGCTGTCACATGAGGAAAATTATCTACAGATCAAATGTAGTACAAGACTTAATTTGTCTTGAATTTAAACCTGTAATCCATATGGATAGATGTTAAGATGTTCCCTCCCTTTCCATGTCTATCATGAAGCTGCAGACACAATTGTCTTTGCTCAATGCTTCACATTCAAGCAAAGGCAATATATTTTTAGTGGGTTCGGCAATCCTGATCCGACACTTGATGCATCACTTTGAAGCAGCCTGCGGACTGTGTGTCCAAATCAAGCTGATTCTGATACCAAACTGGCTCCATTGGACGCGGTTACAGCGGACAAGTTTGACAACGCCTACTTCACTAACATTTACATCCATATTTGATGACTCACGCTCAAGAACTTGCGATGTACAATTCTGTTGACAATTGCTTTCTCATGTTGTCAGAAAAAAAAAATCTCTTAATTTAACATGAATTATTGGCTCAACTTGTTTTATATACAACTTAGAAGTTACAACAAGAATCTGAAAGTGTGAAAGGTATCTAACACATCAAGACCCATCAAACGGTGGTAGATCTAGGAGATGAAGGCGGCGGGCCGGTAGATCTGCCAGAGACACGAGATGTAGACGGCGGCGGCGTTGCGAGATGGGTTTTTAAAACTAGAGAAAATAGCAAATCTGGGTTTTTGAAAATGGGCCTCCTTTCCACAACTCATGGCCTGTTTTTGAAAACCAAAACTGAACCAAACACCCCAAAAAAGTTGGGCTTTTAAAAAATTTAAAATTATGGGCTGAAAAACTGAAAACCAACTACATTTCAAACTGACCCTTAGATTTAGGGAACTCAAGCGGAAATTGCATGGGCCTATGCCTACAAACAGAACCATCATAGGATGAAACTCTTGCATCCATTCAGTCCATTGATGGCCAGCAACCAAACGTTTACCAAGACTGTTATCTTTTGGAGTCAAAATTCCTCCTTTTGAAGAAGATTTCACATCTCATATTTCAAATATGCCACAAAACAAGGTAATAAGACTGAAAATTTTGATGACTGAGCCATGTTTAAAGAGCGGTTTTGCTAGCTACCTACCAAACCAATTACGGAAAGAGGGGCCGGTAAAAGTTGTTAGTGATAGTGTGTTGTAATACTCCCTACTTTCAGAGGTGTCAAAAATAATTATATGTTGTTCAAATAGAATAAAAGGATGATTTTTAGCGACAATCGGGTAGGGGACTAAGGTGAGAAAGGCTAAAATTATTTTGGGTGCAAAATATAATTATGAAGTTTTGGGGTTAGTTTATAACTATGAAAACTTTTGAGGCTATTCTGTAATTATGAAATTAGACTAGGGTGTACTTGTGTAAAATGTTAACAAAAAAATGTCATAATAGATTGCCATCTCCTACTTTTTTAAATGGCGACTAATCAAATTTGAGTACAAAATAATGGATAATTTAAATCTCTAGGACAAAGAAAGGAAAGAGGAAGAAAAGAGAAAGAAAAATCAGAGGGAAATTTCGACAGAGCGAGGGGGAGAGAGAGAGAGAGAGGATGAGGAGAAAAATTGGAAGACATCTCTTGGCTTTATTTTATAATGTGAAACTTTCAGTATTTGTGGGTGTCTTTCTAGTGTGTGCTCTTGGGGTTGTAGGTGTATTTTAATAGGATTTAAGGAGTGTGAAATAGTGAGGGAAAAGAGGGGTGTGCTGAGCCATTATGGGTGTGTTTTAGGAGTGTGCAGGGTGTAGTTTTAAGTGTGAGCGTGTGTGTGTAACACTGCTGCTACAACAACAGTATTGCTGTGTGTGTATTGTGAGAGCGTGTCGTGTGTGCTTGAATGTGCAGTGTGTGCGTGTTTAAATGTGTGCGTCTGTGAATCAATGCAGAAGCAGCAGTAATGGTGCTGCATGTGAGTGTGTGTAACTGCTGCAGTAGTGGTGGTGTTATGTCTGCAGCAGCAGCAATAATGGTGATGTTTGTGTTTTAGGGGCTGATCAGTGGCGCTGTTTGTGTTTTAGTGGTTGCGGTTTGCTAGCCCAAAACTATAAAGTGTCGCTATAACTCGCTTGTTATCGAGCGATTTAAAACCCTAGTTTAAAAAGACAGTTTTTAAGCTGATTTTGGCTACGTGCAAAGAAGAAACCTTAGTATTTTGGAAAAACTACAATGTGAGAAAGTTTGATTTTTCGTGGTTCGCAAACGGCGTTAACTGATTGTGTCTGAAAAGAATTCACGGCTTATATAAAATAGCAAATCAATGCATTTTTGTCTAGAAATTTTATGAGGGCCCTAAAGTATTGCGATACTTCATTGCCTAGAGTTTGAGGCATTTCAATACCAATAGTGATTTGTAACAATATTTGCTGTTTTGAGTTCGTTCGGTTATACGCCCGGGGCATTTAGGTAATTTTTCCTAATAAAATGCCCCGACGGACTTAATCATCTGAAAATATGTGTAGTGCATATAAGAAGTTGTTTTAAAGCGGTTTGGGGGTGTTAGTGCTGTAATGGCCATCCGAGGGTATTTTGGTAATTTTTCATGTCAGCTTTGAATTTTTGTGAGCGAGCGCAATTAAGATTCAAGAGTAACCGAAATCGAGGGACGATGCTTGTATGCCTGAAGCTAAGGAGTTTAATATTGCCAATGCGTTGATAAGGGCATGTTAAGGATCCGATTATAATATCGGAATAACTAGCCGTCGTAAAATGCTATGAACAATTAAATGGTAAGGGTAGAATTAAGCGGGTGTATATGTTTGAATGGTATTTGACGAGCAAGGTCTTCTTTGACTAGGGGATCCCGCTCGTTGCAATCAGAGGTTGTGAGTTCCGTCGGCTAAAAGCCAATCTGGTAAGGATAATACGGTTCCTTGTATGCTAAGACTTGATTCGATTAGCCTACCTGTCGTCGATGATGATGTATTGGAGAGACTGTTGTATTGTTGTTCCGGGAATTATTGATAACCGATATTTCTCCTATTAATTAAGAACACCTTTGAAGACTTGCGGTGAAGTTTCTTTCAAGTCTGCCCTGTTGTTAAGCTATAACGTGGTTAGAGACAAACATTCTATATGAGTTCCCCTCTCGGTGACAATGTCTCTTCTAATTACATGAGACTGAAATGAACACCCCATATAACGAGACGCCAAAATGAGGATGGCATGTGAAATTTGATCACTGGCAAAAAAGAGGTATGGCGCTAAAGTCTATCGTGTCAGTTCGAGTCTAGTCTGAGTCTGCATCATAATCACTACAAGAAAAAAAGGCTTTTAGCGACGGGAAAATCCGTCACTAAAAGCCTATATTCCGTCGCTAAAACAATTAGCGACGAATTCACCGTCGCTAAAAGTCCCTCGTATAAAAACCCGTCACTAATAGTTTAGCGACGGAATTTTGAAATCCGTCGCTAAATATGTAATTTTTTTGCGAAGGATTTATTTTTAATTAGCGACGGAATATCCGTCTCTAATTATATTTTTAGTATTTTAATTTATTTTCTTTTTTGTCAAATTAGCAACGGAATAATGTTTTAGCAACGGAATATTCCGTCACTAAATAAGCTTTTTACAGACGAAATATTTCGTCGCTAATAATGTTTTAGTCAAATTTTGACTTTTGGTTAATTAGCGACGGAATATTCCGTCGCTAATTAACCAAAAGTCAAATTTTTTTTTAAATTTTCAATTACCCAGACCTGTAATACAATTTTCATTTCTCAACAACAATGCACAATAATCTATACAGAAAGAAATATATATAATCAATTATAAAAAATATTTTAATATAAAAAAGACTCATATGTACAAGTCGGGAACCGGCTACTACCGGTGAGGGGAGGGGAGAAGAGTGCAAGACGGGCGCGGGGGGCGGGGGGGGGGGGAAGCTAGGAACGGGCACGGGAAGGGGCTCATCAGGGGTCGCCGAGTCCCGGATCTGGATCCTGCTGATCCGGCGCCGGCTCGGCATGTCCAGCAGTGCCCTGCTCCCTGATCATCCTCACCACCACTGTAGCAATGCGCTGGATCTCCTCGTCGTCCAACTGACGCTGAGGAGCCGGTGTCTGTGGAGGGGCAGCATGGGGTGAGGACGCTCCTATCACGGCACGAGCAGTTGTGCTAGGCAAGCCGCGTATGCGGCCTTTTGGCCGATTCACGACCTCCGGCATATCCAGCCATCGCTTCAACCCCCCACTACTCGCAGCCGTACTAGTGGACGCTGATGGCTGTCCGGACTGCTGCTCGGACCCCCTTAGATGTTCATACGAGGCCTACAAAAATAGTGGTTTAACGATATGTTAGGGCATTAATTAACGAAACGGACATTGAGGATAGAAAGACAAAACATTAACAACTTAAACAAATTGACTCACATCGATCCGCCGGGCAATATCTGAAATATAGTTGCCCGCCCGGTGCGCCTCGTCCTTGTCCTTCTTCCGCACGTACGTCTGACTATAGGTCAGAGCTATAAACTCATCCTCCTCCAGATCCGGGTGCTCGACTGCGTTCATGTGTCGGACGATGTCGTGTGGCACCGACCCCCCCGTGTGCGTCGGATCTCTGTTCTGTCTGTTCTCGGCCCCGCTCTTACTCTTGGCGTCCCAGCCTGGATCCGCAGCCCACCGATCTATCATCTCCCCCCATACACGGTGAGATATCCAATGTGGAGGATATCTCGTCATCTCCGTCATCGGGGCACCCTCGGGCAGCAGCTTCTTTGCCCGGTCCCGTGCGTCGTGGAGCCATCGGTGGTAATTCTTGCCGATGTAGGCAAAGAAGGCCTGCTGCCCTAGTGCCTGTTGCTGAGGCGTGTCAAACGCAAACCCCTCCTGTAAGGCATTCAATAACACAAATTATGACCAGAAAACAAACTGTAATTAAGCATTTACTAACGCTGAAAAAAAATACTTCACCATACCAGCCACTCCTCCCATAAGGCCTCCCTCGCAGCGGCATCCCAGTCCTTCCAGTACAGGCGTGGCTCGAAGAATTGGCCCTTCACAAGAACGCCGATCTTCGTCCTCGCCAGACTCTCTAGGATCCTGCCAAAGAAGTAAATAAATAAATTAATACAGTTCAAATATAAATTAACACCCCAAAATTTTAAACATAAGGTATGAGGTGATATTTTTAGTACTTACAGGCCCTCATGCGTGAGCGTAACTCTCTGTTTACGCTGGGGGTCGATACGTACCCCGCGTGTCGGACCACGGCCTCGTCGAGATCCTACAAAACACAGACATTAATACAGTTCAAATATACTTTAAATATAAGGCTAGCGAAAATGTACTAAAACTATACCTGACGTAGAACCCACGGAAGATGGAGAATGCACGCACGTGTGGGATGAATCTGCGTCGGGCTGGGGCGACGGCTCGATCAGACGTGGTGTCCGTGTCTGCGCTAACTAACGGGTATCTCAATCCAATTGGGTCCCATCCTCCGTCAACAACCTAAATTCCGACACATCATATAGGGTGTCGATATGGTGTCCGATACGTGTCTGACACCTCCGGACACGTGTCCGACACATACCGACACGTGTCCGACGCCTCTGGACACGTGTCCGACGCCTCCGGACACGTGTCCGACGCACACCGACACGCACCTCCAGACACATCGGCATATATTAATTTGTTTTTTAAATGTCGGATACCGTTGATCAGACGTGGTGTCCGTGTCTGCGCTAACTAACAGGTATCTCAATCCAATTGGGTCCTATCCTCCGTCAACAATCTCAATTCTCAATTCTAAAATGCTCAATGCAATAAAAATTAACAAAAATCACACATTCAATCCAATTGGGTACCATCCTCCGTCAATAATCTCAATATCTCAAATGCTCAATGCACAATTAACAATCTAAAATCATCAATTAACAACCTAAAATCATCAATTAATAATCGCAATTACTTCAAATGAACAGCTAATAACCTAAAATCAGCAATTAACAACCTAAAATCACAGATCAATAATCACAATTCTCAAATGCACAATTAACACCTTAAAATTATCAAACAAATTATCAATGTTCAAATAGGAAAAAATTGTTCAAAATGCACATATCCGATGCGCTTGAATTATTTCAATTTAGGAGTCGATTGTATTAGGGCATTCAATTTAGGGTTCAATTAGTTTAATTTATGGTTCAGTTCGATTAGGGCATTCAATTCAGGGTTTAATTAAGGTTCAATTACATCAATTTAGGGTTCAATTAGGGGGTTCTATTGATTCAATTTAGGGTTCGGTTGATTTGGGGCATTCAATTTAAAGTTCAATTAGTTCAATTTAGGTTTCAGTTAGATTAGGGCATTCAATTTAGGGTTCAATCAGTTCAAATTAGGGTTTGATTCAATTAAGGCATTCAATTTAGGGTTTAATTAGGGTTCAGTTACTTCAATTTATGGTTCAATTAGGGGGTTCTATTAGTTCAATTTAGGGTTCGATTGAATTGAGACATTCAATTTAGGGTTCAATTAGGGGGTTCAATTAGTTCAATTTACGGTTCGATTGGATTAGGGCATTCAATTAGTTTAATTTAGGGTTCAATTCGATCAGGGCATTCAATTTAGGGTTTGATATTTTAGATAAGACTTTTAGCGACGGGACTAGGCCGTCGGTAAAAGTCTGTCAGTAATGCCCTGCTTTCACCGACGGAATAATTTTGTCGCTTATATATTTTTTAAAAATCATCGAAAATTATAAAATTTTATAAAATATTTAGCGACGGTACTAATCGTCGCTGCCACCATCAATGTAATGGTTGCCACTGTGATAATGTTAATACTGCCATCAGCACTGCCACCACCGATTATCACAATTATTGTAGATATCACTTTCATCCTATCAACCACGGACACCTCAAATCACTAGTACCACCACAATTACAATATCATGTGCAACATCACTGTTACATCTACCTGATCATAACGCTACAATTGCCATTGTCATAGGTTTCACTATCACGTGCAACATCATTGTCGCCTTCACTGTCTTCCCAACCCCAATAACTACTACCAAGAGTGCCACCGCCGTCTTGCTAGCACAACTACCATAGCTCTACTCATTTACCTTTCCATTTGTGTCATTCCCAAAACTCATTGTATTCACCAAGAATCTCCAAGATCCTTTGATTTTGAAGAGAATTGCTTTCGAAGAGAGTGCAACATGCTAGACTTAGAACATTGGTGCATAAGATTATGAACTTTGGCGAAGCTTATGAAAAAATAAGAGTCCTCTAGTACTTACCTTTAGCATACAATAATATATATTGCTTAGCATTTAACTCTTTCGCATGCAGTTGCTAAGTCTTGTTCTATTGTCCAATACATTTTTTTAAGAAAAAGAATCTCCCTATGATATTATATTTAGATATAATTTATTGTAACTACGTCTAACAATACTAAAGGACTAAAACCGAATCCCTAAACCTATATACCCAGTAAAATAGTAAAGGACTAAAACCGAATCCCTAAGAATTATACAGATTCAACGCAAAATCAAGCATGAGCAGAAAATTATGAAACAAATTTGTAGGGTAGAAAAAATAATTAGGGTGTTGGGAACTTACCTTCTAATAAAGAACGCACAATATCCGACAGCAGTGGAGGGCGGCGGCGTTGGTGGCGCGACGATGGTGCTAGGCTTTTCACGCGGCGGCAGTGGATAGCTTTTCACGCGGGGGCAGTGCAGTGGAGGGGTCACCGTGGAGGGGGATTGCCAGAGGTGGGTCACCGTGGAGGGGATCGCCGAAGGTGGGTCACCGTGGAGGTTGGTCGCCGGAGCTCAGAACATCAATGGGAGTTTTTTCAGAGAGAGAAACGGGGGAAGAGAAAGAAAGGCAGATCTGTTTGTTTTAATCGAGGACTTTTAGCGACGGGACAAATCCGTCGCTAAAAGTCCGTCGATAAATCACGATATTTATCGGCGGAAGTTTTAGCGACGGATTATTCCCGTCGCTAAAACAATTTTATAAAACTCTCGAAAAAATTAATTTTGTAAAAACGTTTTAGCGACGATAATTCTGTCGCTAAAAGACCGCCGCAAAAACATTG
>JAVXUO010000782.1:5000-209829 GCA_033065855.1 Escallonia rubra | reverse complement strand
GAACATGCAATTACCTGCTGCTGGAGGGAGCCATAGAAGAAGAATGTCCCTTCTTTGTCTGTGAAGAGAGAGCAAACGCCTTGTTCGTACTTTTGCAATTCCCTTGCTTAATGTTTTATAGGCCTCTATAAAACGTATTTCTTACTTAAGGAGGTAGGATGGTGAAGTAAAAGAAAAGTATACCCTTTGAGCAAAAAACAAGTCTACCCCCATGTTTCAAACTTGGCGTCTCAAGATAACAATATAATATAATAATGTCTTGTTACAAGAATTGGTAATACAATATTAAAACAATAAGTAACAGAAAAATAGGAAAGACTATGTATCAGTATGCTAATTCCCTTATTGTTAAAAGGTCAACATTCGTCTCTAATGCATTCTTTAAGTGATATTGCATATAGATTATCGTTTATTTAGCAATCATTAATTGTTTTGTATGTGTTATTTTATTTTTTATTTTTTGGGGGGAGGGGGGGGGGGGGGGGGTGAGGGGGTGTGTGGGGCGTCAGTTTCAGTTTTGTGCTATGACTTGGACAATAGCCAACATTTCTTCTGCCATCTTCTACTGCATTCATGACCTATGAGTCTTCCCTTACCGCTAGTTTACGTGAATCATAACTTCATACAGTAGAAAGCAAGATAGAATTACAAGCTAGAAAATTTTTACTAAATAAACAAAACTAAGGACTTAGCAAGTGAATACCTTGACAGTTTATACGCCCAATGGAACGAAAAGCCGGTTCTTGTTTTAGCCGCTCTCGGATATTCAAGTACGCCTGGCTATGTGCCGGTCCTTGTCTGTGGTTACATTGCAGAAGAAGCAGTCACCTCTAATTTTTCTTTTTATTGTACTCTCTCTTGTACTGCTTGCTTATTAATGATATTATTAGTGATATGATTTTTACCTACAGTAAAAAAAAAATTTAATATGGAACGCGAAAAACCAAGCTCAATCAGCCCCAATAAACGATCAATACTAAAATGAGAAGTTTTAACAAATATCTTTGCCTTTTTTTTTATTCTACCATGTACTTGTAGCATCGAATGAGTTTTGCTAGAAAGCGAAATTCAAAAAGACGTCGTTGTGCAGAGATTGGTTCTCTATTCGCCGCTCCACTATTGATTTCAAAGCCGTCAATTTGAAAGGCAAGGCGAAGGATTCTTCAAACCCGCGCCTATTCTGCCACCCAATTCCTAAATGCCAAAAAAACAATGCCGCGAAAAGAGAGCTTTACTTGAGGCGGACATGGTGATCAACTGATCATATCTTGTCTGCCCAGCATCGAAGTGATGACACACCATACACCTAATTAAACAGATATTATAAAAAATGACACACCATACATCCTAAATGATATCCGCTTCTTCGTTGAGAAACACAACGAACATGCCATAACATCTGCTTCATCATTATATTTTTGACTTTGGTACAATTAAACGCCTGTGTTATATGTGCTGTCACATGAGGAAAATTATCTACAGATCAAATGTAGTACAAGACTTAATTTGTCTTGAATTTAAACCTGTAATCCATATGGATAGATGTTAAGATGTTCCCTCCCTTTCCATGTCTATCATGAAGCTGCAGACACAATTGTCTTTGCTCAATGCTTCACATTCAAGCAAAGGCAATATATTTTTAGTGGGTTCGGCAATCCTGATCCGACACTTGATGCATCACTTTGAAGCAGCCTGCGGACTGTGTGTCCAAATCAAGCTGATTCTGATACCAAACTGGCTCCATTGGACGCGGTTACAGCGGACAAGTTTGACAACGCCTACTTCACTAACATTTACATCCATATTTGATGACTCACGCTCAAGAACTTGCGATGTACAATTCTGTTGACAATTGCTTTCTCATGTTTTCAGAAAAAAAAATCTCTTAATTTAACATGAATTATTGGCTCAACTTGTTTTATATACAACTTAGAAGTTGCAACAAGAATCTGAAAGTGTGAAAGGTATCTAACACATCAAGACCCATCAAACGGTGGTAGATCTAGGAGATGAAGGCGGCGGGCCGGTAGATCTGCCAGAGACACGAGATGTAGACGGCGGCGGCGTTGCGAGATGGGTTTTTAAAACTAGAGAAAATAGCAAATCTGGGTTTTTGAAAATGGGCCTCCTTTCCACAACTCATGGCCTGTTTTTGAAAACCAAAACTGAACCAAACACCCCAAAAAAGTTGGGCTTTTAAAAAATTTAAAATTATGGGCTGAAAAACTGAAAACCAACTACATTTCAAACTGACCCTTAGATTTAGGGAACTCAAGCGGAAATTGCATGGGCCTATGCCTAAAAACAGAACCATCATTTCATAGGATGAAACTCTTGCATCCATTCAGTCCATTGATGGCCAGCAACCAAACGTTTACCAAGACTGTTATCTTTTGGAGTCAAAATTCCTCCTTTTGAAGAAGATTTCACATCTCATATTTCAAATATGCCACAAAACAAGGTAATAAGACTGAAAATTTTGATGACTGAGCCATGTTTAAAGAGCGGTTTTGCTAGCTACCTACCAAACCAATTACGGAAAGAGGGGCCGGTAAAAGTTGTTAGTGATAGTGTGTTGTAATACTCCGTACTTTCAGAGGTGTCAAAAATAATTATATGTTGTTCAAATAGAATAAAAGGATGATTTTTAGCGACAATCGGGTAGGGGACTAAGGTGAGAAAGGCTAAAATTATTTTGGGTGCAAAATATAATTATGAAGTTTTGGGGTTAGTTTGTAACTATGAAAACTTTTGAGGCTATTCTGTAATTATGAAATTAGACTAGGGTGTACTTGTGTAAAATGTTAACAAAAAAATGTCATAATAGATTGCCATCTCCTACTTTTTTAAATGGCGACTAATCAAATTTGAGTACAAAATAATGGATAATTTAAATCTCTAGGACAAAGAAAGGAAAGAGGAAGAAAAATCAGAGGGAAATTTCGACAGAGCGAGGGGGAGAGAGAGAGAGAGGATGAGGAGAAAAATTGGAAGACATCTCTTGGCTTTATTTTATAATGTGAAACTTTCAGTATTTGTGGGTGTCTTTCTAGTGTGTGCTCTTGGGGTTGTAGGTGTATTTTAATAGGATTTAAGGAGTGTGAAATAGTGAGGGAAAAGAGGGGTGTGCTGAGCCATTATGGGTGTGTTTTAGGAGTGTGCAGGGTGTAGTTTTAAGTGTGAGCGTGTGTGTGTAACACTGCTGCTACAACAACAGTATTGCTGTGTGTGTATTGTGAGAGCGTGTCGTGTGTGCTTGAATGTGCAGTGTGTGCGTGTTTAAATGTGTGCGTCTGTGAATCAATGCAGAAGCAGCAGTAATGGTGCTGCATGTGAGTGTGTGTAACTGCTGCAGTAGTGGTGGTGTTATGTCTGCAGCAGCAGCAATAATGGTGATGTTTGTGTTTTAGGGGCTGATCAGTGGCGCTGTTTGTGTTTTAGTGGTTGCGGTTTGCTAGCCCAAAACTATAAAGTGTCGCTATAACTCGCTTGTTATCGAGCGATTTAAAACCCTAGTTTAAAAAGACAGTTTTTAAGCTGATTTTGGCTACGTGCAAAGAAGAAACCTTAGTATTTTGGAAAAACTACAATGTGAGAAAGTTTGATTTTTCGTGGTTCGCAAACGGCGTTAACTGATTGTGTCTGAAAAGAATTCACGGCTTATATAAAATAGCAAATCAATGCATTTTTGTCTAGAAATTTTATGAGGGCCCTAAAGTATTGCGATACTTCATTGCCTAGAGTTTGAGGCATTTCAATACCAATAGTGATTTGTAACAATATTTGCTGTTTTGAGTTCGTTCGGTTATACGCCCGGGGCATTTAGGTAATTTTTCCTAATAAAATGCCCCGACGGACTTAATCATCTGAAAATATGTGTAGTGCATATAAGAAGTTGTTTTAAAGCGGTTTGGGGGTGTTAGTGCTGTAATGGCCATCCGAGGGTATTTTGGTAATTTTTCATGTCAGCTTTGAATTTTTGTGAGCGAGCGCAATTAAGATTCAAGAGTAACCGAAATCGAGGGACGATGCTTGTATGCCTGAAGCTAAGGAGTTTAATATTGCCAATGCGTTGATAAGGGCATGTTAAGGATCCGATTATAATATCGGAATAACTAGCCGTCGTAAAATGCTATGAACAATTAAATGGTAAGGGGTAGAATTAAGCGGGTGTATATGTTTGAATGGTATTTGACGAGCGAGGTCTTCTTTGACTAGGGGATCCCGCTCGTTGCAATCAGAGGTTGTGAGTTCCGTCGGCTAAAAGCCAATCTGGTAAGGATAATACGGTTCCTTGTATGCTAAGACTTGATTCGATTAGCCTACCTGTCGTCGATGATGATGTATTGGAGAGACTGTTGTATTGTTGTTCCGGGAATTATTGATAACCGATATTTCTCCTATTAATTAAGAACACCTTTGAAGACTTGCGGTGAAGTTTCTTTCAAGTCTGCCCTGTTGTTAAGCTATAACGTGGTTAGAGACAAACATTCTATATGAGTTCCCCTCTCGGTGACAATGTCTCTTCTAATTACATGAGACTGAAATGAACACCCCATATAACGAGACGCCAAAATGAGGATGGCATGTGAAATTTGATCACTGGCAAAAAAGAGGTATGGCGCTAAAGTCTATCGTGTCAGTTCGAGTCTAGTCTGAGTCTGCATCATAATCACTACAAGAAAAAAAGGCTTTTAGCGACGGGAAAATCCGTCACTAAAAGCCTATATTCCGTCGCTAAAACAATTAGCGACGAATTCACCGTCGCTAAAAGTCCCTCGTATAAAAACCCGTCACTAATAGTTTAGCGACGGAATTTGAAATTCGTCGCTAAATATGTAATTTTTTTGCGACGGATTTATTTTTAATTAGCGACGGAATATCCGTCTCTAATTATATTTTTAGTATTTTAATTTATTTTCTTTTTTGTCAAATTAGCAACGGAATAATGTTTTAGCGACGGAATATTTCGTCACTAAATAAGCTTTTTACAGACGAAATATTTCGTCGCTAATAATGTTTTAGTCAAATTTTGACTTTTGGTTAATTAGCGACGGAATATTCCGTCGCTAATTAACCAAAAGTCAAATTGTTTTTTAAATTTTCAATTACCCAGACCTGTAATACAATTTTCATTTCTCAACAACAATGCATAATAATCTATACAGAAAGAAATATATATAATCAATTATAAAAAATATTTTAATATAAAAAAGACTCATATGTACAAGCCGGGAACCGGATACAGCCGGTTAGGGGAGGGGAGAAGAGTACAAGCCGGGCGCGGGGGGCGGGGCGGTGGGGGGGGAAGCTAAGAACGGGCACGGGAAGGGGCTCATCAGGGGTCGCCGAGTCCCGGATCTGGATCCTGCTGATCCGGCGCCGGCTCGGCATGTCCAGCAGTGCCCTGCTCCCTGATCATCCTCACCACCACTGTAGCAATGCGCTGGATCTCCTCGTCGTCCAACTGACGCTGAGGAGCCGGTGTCTGTGGAGGGGCAGCATGGGGTGAGGACGCTCCTATCACGGCACGAGCAGTTGTGCTAGGCAAGCCGCGTATGCGGCCTTTTGGCCGATTCACGACCTCCGGCATATCCAGCCATCGCTTCAACCCCCCACTACTCGCAGCCGTACTAGTGGACGCTGATGGCTGTCCGGACTGCTGCTCGGACCCCCTTAGATGTTCATACGAGGCCTGCAAAAATAGTGGTTTAACGATATGTTAGGGCATTAATTAACGAAACGGACATTGAGGATAGAAAGACAAAACATTAACAACTTAAACAAATTGACTCACATCGATCCGCCGGGCAATATCTGAAATATAGTTGCCCGCCCGGTGCGCCTCGTCCTTGTCCTTCTTCCGCACGTACGTCTGACTATAGGTCAGAGCTATAAACTCATCCTCCTCCAGATCCGGGTGCTCGACTGCGTTCATGTGTCGGACGATGTCGTGTGGCACCGACCCCCCCGTGTGCGTCGGATCTCTGTTCTGTCTGTTCTCGGCCCCGCTCTTACTCTTGGCGTCCCAGCCTGGATCCGCAGCCCACCGATCTATCATCTCCCCCCATACACGGTGAGATATCCAATGTGGAGGATATCTCGTCATCTCCGTCATCGGGGCACCCTCGGGCAGCAGCTTCTTTGCCCGGTCCCGTGCGTCGTGGAGCCATCGGTGGTAATTCTTGCCGATGTAGGCAAAGAAGGCCTGCTGCCCCAGTGCCTGTTGCTGAGGCGTGTCAAACGCAAACCCCTCCTGTAAGGCATTCAATAACACAAATTATGACCAGAAAACAAACTGTAATTAAGCATTTACTAACGCTGAAAAAAAATACTTCACCATACCAGCCACTCCTCCCATAAGGCCTCCCTCGCAGCGGCATCCCAGTCCTTCCAGTACAGGCGTGGCTCGAAGAATTGGCCCTTCACAAGAACGCCGATCTTCGTCCTCGCCAGACTCTCTAGGATCCTGTCAAAGAAGTAAATAAATAAATTAATACAGTTCAAATATAAATTAACACCCCAAAATTTTAAACATAAGGTATGAGGTGATATTTTTAGTACTTACAGGCCCTCATGCGTGAGCGTAACTCTCTGTTTACGCTGGGGGTCGATACGTACCCCGCGTGTCGGACCACGGCCTCATCGAGATCCTACAAAACACAGACATTAATACAGTTCAAATATACTTTAAATATAAGGCTAGCGAAAATGTACTAAAACTATACCTGACGTAGAACCCACGGAAGATGGAGAATGCACGCACGTGTGGGATGAATCTGCGTCGGGCTGGGGCGACGGCTCGATCAGACGTGGTGTCCGTGTCTGCGCTAACTAACGGGTATCTCAATCCAATTGGGTCCCATCCTCCGTCAACAACCTAAATTCCGACACATCATATAGGGTGTCGATATGGTGTCCGATACGTGTCTGACACCTCCGGACACGTGTCCGACACATACCGACACGTGTCCGACGCCTCTGGACACGTGTCCGACGCACACCGACACGCACCTCTAGACACATCGGCATATATTAATTTGTTTTTTAAATGTCGGATACCGTTGATCAGACGTGGTGTCCGTGTCTGCGCTAACTAACAGGTATCTCAATTCAATTGGGTCCCATCCTCCATCAACAATCTCAATTCTCAATTCTAAAATGCTCAATGCAATAAAAATTAACAAAAATCACACATTCAATCCAATTGGGTACCATCCTCCGTCAATAATCTCAATATCTCAAATGCTCAATGCACAATTAACAATCTAAAATCATCAATTAACAACCTAAAATCATCAATTAATAATCGCAATTACTTCAAATGAACAGCTAATAACCTAAAATCAGCAATTAACAACCTAAAATCACAGATCAATAATCACAATTCTCAAATGCACAATTAACACCTTAAAATTATCAAACAAATTATCAATGTTCAAATAGGAAAAAATTGTTCAAAATGCACATATCCGATGCGCTTGAATTATTTCAATTTAGGAGTCGATTGTATTAGGGCATTCAATTTAGGGTTCAATTAGTTTAATTTATGGTTCAGTTAGATTAGGGCATTCAATTCAGGGTTTAATTAAGGTTCAATTACATCAATTTAGGGTTCAATTAGGGGGTTCTATTGATTCAATTTAGGGTTCAATTGATTTGGGGCATTCAATTTAAAGTTCAATTAGTTCAATTTAGGTTTCAGTTAGATTAGGGCATTCAATTTAGGGTTCAATCAGTTCAAATTAGGGTTTGATTCAATTAAGGCATTCAATTTAGGGTTTAATTAGGGTTCAGTTACTTCAATTTATGGTTCAATTAGGGGGTTCTATTAGTTCAATTTAGGGTTCGATTGAATTGAGACATTCAATTCAATTAGTTCAATTTACGGTTCGATTGGATTAGGGCATTCAATTAGTTTAATTTAGGGTTCAATTCGATCAGGGCATTCAATTTAGGGTTTGATATTTTAGATAAGACTTTTAGCGACGGGACTAGGCCGTCGGTAAAAGTCTGTCAGTAATGCCCTGCTTTCACCGACGGAATAATTTTGTCGCTTATATATTTTTTTAAAATCATCGAAAATTATAAAATTTTATAAAATATTTAGCGACGGTACTAATCGTCGCTGCCACCATCAATGTAATGGTTGCCACTGTGATAATGTTAATACTGCCATCAGCACTGCCACCACCGATTATCACAATTATTGTCGATATCACTTTCATCCTATCAACCACGGACACCTCAAATCACTAGTACCACCACAATTACAATATCATGTGCAACATCACTGATACATCTACCTGATCATAACGCTACAATTGCCATTGTCATAGGTTTCACTATCACGTGCAACATCATTGTCGCCTTCACTGTCTTCCCAACCCCAATAACTACTACCAAGAGTGCCACCGCCGTCTTGCTAGCACAACTACCATAGCTCTACTCATTTACCTTTCCATTTGTGTCATTCCCAAAACTCATTGTATTCACCAAGAATCTCCAAGATCCTTTGATTTTGAAAAGAATTGCTTTCGAAGAGAGTGCAACATGCTAGACTTAGAACATTGGTGCATAAGATTATGAACTTTGGCGAAGCTTATGAAAAAATAAGAGTCCTCTAGTACTTACCTTTAGCATACAATAATATATATTGCTTAGCATTTAACTCTTTCGCATGCAGTTGCTAAGTCTTGTTCTATTGTCCAATACATTTTTTTAAGAAAAAGAATCTCCCTATGATATTATATTTAGATATAATTTATTGTAACTACGTCTAACAATACTAAAGGACTAAAACCGAATCCCTAAACCTATATACCCAGTAAAATAGTAAAGGACTAAAACCGAATCCCTAAGAATTATACAGATTCAACGCAAAATCAAGCATGAGCAGAAAATTATGAAACAAATTTGTAGGGTAGAAAAAATAATTAGGGTGTTGGGAACTTACCTTCTAATAAAGAACGCACAATATCCGACAGCAGTGGAGGGCGGCGGCGTTGGTGGCACGACGATGGTGGTAGGCTTTTCACGCGGCGGCAGTGGATAGCTTTTCACGCGGGGGCAGTGCAATGGAGGGGTCACCGTGGAGGGGGATTGCCAGACGTGGGTCACCGTGGAGGGGATTGCCGAAGGTGGGTCACCGTGGAGGTTGGTCGCCGGAGCTCAGAACAGCGATGGGAGTTTTTTCAGAGAGAGAAACGGGGGAAGAGAAAGAAAGGCAGATCTGTTTGTTTTAATCGAGGACTTTTAGCGACGGGACAAATCCGTCGCTAAAAGTCCGTCGATAAATCACGATATTTATCGACGGAAGTTTTAGCGACGGATTATTCCCGTCGCTAAAACAATTTTATAAAACTCTCAAAAAATTAATTTTGTAAAAACGTTTTAGCGACGATAATTCTGTCGCTAAAAGACCGCCGCAAAAACATTGTCGGCAAAAACTTTTGCCGACACTAACTTCGTCGGTAATAAGTTTTTAACGACAGACTTTTACCGACGGTAAAATCTGTCGGTTAAACTAGTTTTACCGACAGATTGTCGTCCGTCGGTAAAACTCCGTCGCTAAAAACGTGTTTTCTTGTAGTGAATTGACTTTTTGATATTAATGATTTTAATTATTTGTATGTCATTGATGTTTACTTTTTTGAAATTATAAATTTAGTGTCCACTTGCATTGTCACTCAGTCTGTCTTGTTCATGAGGCGGTGGCAATAATGTTGTTTTGTTGGGCCTTGAAGCCGCTCAGTCTAACTAGAGTTGTCAAACGGGCCGGGCGGCCCGCGGGCTGGCCCGACCCGGCCCGGTTTTGGCCCGGGCTGGCCCGGCCCCGTGGATGAACAGTAGAGGCCCGCACACGTAGGGCCTGGGGCCTGGGCCTGGACCAGGCCTGAAGAATCTGGAAAACGGCCCGGCCCGGCACGGCCCGGTTTTGGCCCGGCCCGGTTTCGGCCCGGTTTCGGCCCGGTTTCGGCCCGGTTTCGGCCCGGGCTTGGCCCGGTTCCGGTTACCTGGCCCGGTCTGCGGCCCGGATTTTGGCCCGGTTTTGGCCCCACTTTTTTTGAATCTTTTGCTTTTCCCCCCCTTTCTTCTCCCCCTTTTCCAAACTTCCACTTTTACCCCCCCAACAGCTATATAACGGCTAGTTTGGGGGGTATTTTAGTCTAACCTATATTTTTCAACTCCTTTACACTCTTACCCTCCCCAACAACTATAAACGGATAGTTTGTAGGGGTATTTTGGTCTTTTGTGAAGTTTCTAAAATCTATAAATTCACACCATTTCTCTCTAATTTTTCACACCAATCTTCTTACTCTCTTCTTACTCTCACAACAAGCTTTGCTACTAGTTTCCTCTCCAATTACTACTCTTGCTAATTACTACTAGTATTTAGTAATTAGTACTCTTGTTTATTAATTACTAGTCTTGCTAAATTCTTTTTAATTACTCTTACTCTCTAATATTTGTTACTCGTTCATTCTTTTAATTACTACTAGTATTTACTAATTAGTACTCTTGTTTATTAATTACTAGTCTTGCTAAATTCTTTTTAATTACTAACTCTCTAATATTTGTTACTCGTTCATTCTTTTAATTGTTATTTCTTATTACTACTCTTATAATTGTGTATTTAGTTACTCTTACAAAGTTTAGCGTGAAATATGTCTGGATTATTGAACAAAATGAGGCGTGCAACGTCATCACGAAAGAAATCATCATCATCGCAAGCACCACCACCAGCACAAGCGCCAGCGCCACGGCCATCAGAAACACCAATCCAAGCACCAACACAACCATTCGTTCGTGGACGAATGAGTACAGGCTCTATGATAGATACCCAAGCCAATTGGGAGTTCAATCAAAACATTCCAGATTTTGAATACACGCCTGATGAAGACCCCCCGCATTATAGTCAAGGACGCAGCTCGGTTGGCGAAGCTACTACTCAGTGGCATAATCTCAACCCTATGCCTGGTCATGATGAAGAAGGGCCGAGCAATGCCTCCGATAACGTGCCAGAAGTCCAAAGGGGGAAAAAGAAGAAAGCCGAGTGTTGGAATCATTTCGACTTAATTACGGTGGACGACATCCGAAAAGCTCAATGTAAGTACTGTCTTAAATTATTTTCGACTGGTAGTGGTAATGGACATCTTAACAGGCATTACCCTCAGTGTGCACCTCGACAAGGCCACGTCGAACCTACCCAAACGCAATTATCTTTTGACGGTAAGTTATTTGTTTATAATCAGCGAGAGCAAAGAGACGGTCTCGCTGAATTTGTTATTCACGATGAACAAGCCTTTTCTTTTTCCGATAATCCTAAGCACTCTAGATATATGAACACCTACGTTCAACCTTTGTACAAAAAGGTTCATAGAAACACAACGAGGTCCGATGCACTCCGACAGTACAAGGCTGCCAAAGCACGCCTTATCGATTATTTCGATAAATTTGACGGTAAAGTTAGTCTTACTTCTGATATTTGGCAATCTCCTTATACTTTTGTTAGTTATTCTTGTGTGACCGCTCATTGGATTGATGCAGATTGGGTTATGCACAAGAGAATCATCACTTTCGAGCACTTCCCTTATCCGCACGATGGAATGAACATTGCTACTCTTATATTAAAAGCATGCAACACATTTAAAATTAAGGATAAGATTATGAGTGTTAGTTTTGATAATGCTTCTAATAATAAAGCTGCTGTTGCAGCTTTAAAGGAGACGCTTCAACCTGTACTTGATGGTGAATTGTTTCATGTTCGTTGTGTTTGTCACATTATTAACTTAATTGTTCAAGATGGTTTAGGTGCTGCAGGAGATATTCTGCTCAAAATGAGGGGTATGACAGCGTATGTTAATGGCTCGAGTTTGAGAACACAACAATTTAAAACGTTGTGTGTTCAATATAATATGCCTCGCAGGAGAGCAGTTACAGATGTGGTCCACAGGTGGAACTCTACATACCACATGCTTTTACACATTCTGGCATACCGAGAAGTCTACACGCATTTTCTACTAACCCAGTTCCCAGCCGGCTTGCCAACTCAAGAGGAATGGCAGATGGCCACATACCTAGCTGAATTTTTGGAGGTATTCTACACGTCTACCAATTTATTGTCTGGTACGTACTATCCCACCTCTCCTCTCGCTGTAATAGAAATTCTGAAGATGGCTACAATGTTAACAAAATGGAGATATATAGGACCCTTTAGGGAAATAGTACAAGTGATGGATCAAAAATTTAATAAATATTGGAGGAAACTGCCTGCTATTTTTACTGTGGCTACTTGTTTAGATCCTAGGTTAAAGTTGCATGGCGTGAACGCCTCGATACAAGAGATATCGAAATTAATGCGCTACACAGCAGATGACACAACCTTGCTCACAGCAAAAGTGAGCAAGAGGTTTGAGGACTTGTTCAACCTCTATCGTAATTCTGCTGACGTGCGCGGGCGAGCTACATCATCATCCACTGCTGAGAGGTATTATGCGCCATACCTTCAAGGCTTTGAACATCTAGTAGCAAGACAACTACCAGGTGAAGGTACTTCTAATTCGGGAGGTTCGTATAATTTTTCCTCTTTTAATGAGATTGGTGTATATGCAAATACTGATCATTATTCTGATTTATCAAGGCAAGAACATATTAATTTTAATTTGTTAAATTTTTGGAAACAAAATCAAAACATGTATAAAACTTTATCCCAAATTGCACGGGATGTACTGCCAGTGCAAGCCTCCACGGTTGCTTCAGAGTCGGCATTTTCAGCAAGCGGGAGGGTTTTGGATGACAGGAGGAGTCGTCTTAACCCCGAGTCGCTCGAGCTATGTGTATGTTGGAAGGATTATCTTGATGCGAAATACCGCGAGCAAGATAAACCGATTGATGATAGGAAGAGCAGTGACTCGGATATTGAAGTACTTCCGGATGATTAGGTAATTTGTTTTTATTTTCCTCTTTTGATCCTTTTGGTTGACGTTGCAGATTTCTTGATCTTTGATTGCTGATATTTTGGATATACATGCATTATTATTATGATTTTTTGTCTTCTAAGATTAAATTTTTTCACAAAATATACTTTTTTCCATATATATAAAATAATTTTTTACATGTAATATATATATTTTTTCGTATATATAAAAAAATAGGTAACTTCGCCTGTTTGTTTACAAGCAGCCGGTCCCAAGCCCGGATAAAAGGAGGAGGGCCTATGAACACATTTATTATTTTTCTATATAAATTGTTATGTGTTAAGATTTTATTAATAAAGCTCACCAAGAAGAGTATGAAAATGTTTAACATATTAATAAAGCTCACCAAGATTAGGTTCGTTAAATTGTGAATATTGCCTAGAGGCTAGAGATGAAATTGAATAATAAGAAGGAAAAAAAAAAGTTTTGGGCCCGGGCCCGGCCCAAGCCCGGCCCTAAATATTGGGCCTAGGGCCAGGGCCTGGACTGGGCCTAGGTTTCCCTTCGGCAGGCCCGGCCCGGCCTGGCCCGGTTGGCAGCCCCACTGGCCTGGCCCCACAGCAGGCCCGATGGGCTTGGGCTGGACCGGCCCAAGCCCGGCCCTTTGACAACTCTAAGTCTAACGAAAGAAAAAGATTATTTGACAACTTCATGCTGAACATATTTTTGAGTTCCTGATTCATTGTTATCGCTGAAATGATCATTATTCCTCCAAGACTTCCGAATCACTTATACACGATATCATCGTGTTGTCTTTGCTGGCGCGAATTCCTTAACTGTGTTGTTTCAGGTTATAAGATTGATCAAGGAGAAACATCTAGGAAGGGAAAGGAAAATTACTCTCACGCGTAGAGAAAGACGTAACATGGTGACAACCGTGCTTTTGATTATATTTGTTTTTGTGCTAAGACTTCCGCTGTATCATGCTGAATGTTTTGAAGAAATTTTTTTCAGGGATGCATTTTGAGGTTTATGTAATTAGAGTTGCTCTGTATTCCGCACAAGGTTGTGATGTGATTATGATAAACAACCTAACTCGGGGTGATGTCACCAGGGTTAAGGGCATCGTAAGGTTGTATCAGAACATAGGCATATGATCTTGTAGACTTTAGGTAGAACGTTAGGTATCTATGATCAAGGTAGTTATGCAATTGATATATATAACCACGTTGTAAGTCTATTTCATTCTGTGTCCTGCATACGATGTCAGGAATAGAAGGATGGCTAGAAGAGAATATGATGAACGGGTTCGAACCAGAACACCCTTCTACTGATGAGATAGAGGAGGATCTTGAAGAAGATCCTATTGACATGGAAGAAGATCTGTGGCCCATATACGAGGAGCAAGATGAGATAGACTCAGATGGACCAGAATAAGAAGAGGAGGAAACCGAGCCCAATTCCCTCATAGACTTTGAAGGGAACAGTGAGGGATTGAGTAAGGTACTCAGGTTTAGAAATTTTTGGAAAAGGAAATAAATTAAAGTGGTAGGAGAGAGAGACTGATTGGTAAGCCAGTTGGAAAAGTTGAATATCAATGAGGGCCAAGAAATAAAAAGGCTGGAGAGGGATTATAAAGAAGAAAAGAAGCCGATGAATAGGACGGTGAAACAAATAATAGCTGCTAGAGAGAAAAAATTTCGAGGAATGCAGAGGTGGTCCGAGATAATCACTGCGGAAAAGCTATGTCGAGTAAGAGGAGGGAAATGCTCCTTGATGAGGACTATTGGTGTACATAGTTCTGTAGGGAGCGATAATGGGTTCTTTTAGTTGAGGGTGGGAGGGAATTTCACAGTGTATAATATGCGTAATAGAGAACAATTGTATGTACATGTTGTTTGTAATAATAATGTTAAGTTGTGTAAATTATAGGTGTTGAGTTTAAAACATTGGTTAGGTTATTTTCAGAATGGCACGTCAATTGAGAAATTGTGTGGTCCCTCCTATTGAAAGACCTCCTAATCCATGGGAACTCTATCCTAAAGCGTCTTCAGAAAATGTTGAGGGTATAAGTATTGGTAATAATGATGGTGGTGTTGTTATTAACTGGGAGGATTTAAGGAAGGAAATAGTCAAACTTTTACGGGAAGTCGTAGGAACTACCGTAGTACAACCGGCGGTTGATGTTGCACCAGGCCCTGGTATAGGAAACTAGGGAGTGTAAATCTCGGGATTTCCAAGAGGTTCGTCCTAGTGAGTTTCACGGGGGCAATGACCCAATCCGAGCAGTGACTTGGATTAGGGAAATGTAGAAAGCTTTTGAAGTAACAGGGTGTGAAAAATACCAAAAAGTCATTTTTGCCACTCATATATTAAAAGGAGCAGCAAGATGTTGGTAGGATGTGCAAAAACAAGTTGAGGAAACAATAAGGACCAACCAAAGCTATATTACATGGAACCGATTCAAACAAGTTGAAAAATGAAAAAAGGCCGATGCACCTTTAGATCTTGTTATATTTTGACGTGATGTGTTCACCTCCCTATGACTTTTTTCATGACACTTCGTGTCGTCTCCACCATCTCCTCCGCTCTCATTGCCTCATTATTCGTCATCTGCTGCTCTTGTTGGTGCATATGCATCTCTTGACCTCTGGTACAACCGCGTGGGATACTTGTTTACAAGTGTTGTCTCTCGAGTTTTGTCTAGGTTTTCAATTGCAAATGACAAAATGAAAGTAGTATCACTGTGAAGCTTGCCATTTTGGCAAAAGTTATCGTTTATGTTTCAGTCTTCTCATGAAATGTCATTCAGTCCTTTGCAATTAATGTACAATGATCTATGGGGGCCCGCTTTTGTTGTCTCTTAAGGTTTTCGTTATTATGTTTACTTTATTGACGATATCAATTGATGCGTCTCTCAAGATCAAGTATGAGGTTTTGCATGTTTTTTATTCAATTTAAAAAGTTAATGAAAAGTAAAAGAGGCCGTAAATTTTGTATTATCCAAAGTGATTGGGGGTGGTGAATATTGTCTTATTAAAAACTTCTGCAAGCAAAACAACATATTTTGTCGCCCTCGTGCCCCCACACCCATGCGCAAAATGATAATGGCTGAACGCAAACGCTAGCATGCTGTTGAAACTGGCTTCTCACTTCGTGCTCATGCGCATCTCCCTCTGCGGTTTTGGGATGCTGCTTTTAGCACTGTTGTATTTCTCATTAATAGCCTACCCTTCCCCCACTCAAATATTTGTACCCTTTGGAAAAATTATTTCCTATCCCTTCGGACTTTAACCGCCTAAAAGTTTTTGGATGCTTGTGATATCCGTGTCTTCGTCCCTGTAATTCCCATAAATTGGAATGTCGTTCCAAAGTCTATTTATGTCCTGGGCACAGTCCTATTCATAAAGGTTACAAGTGCATAGACACTATTACAGGTCGTGTATATATCACACGCCGTGTTTCTTTAGTAGAGAATATTTTCAGCCCTTATATCAGCTCGTGGGGCCCACAATTCTCAAAACACCATCTTTTCTCTCTCTTCCCCTAAACCTGGCGGCCCTTCCCGATTCCCACTACAAAAAAATAAGGTCGATGGACTTATTTTCGTCGCTAAAGTCAAAGGTCCGTCACTAAAATTCATTTGCCGATGGAATATTCTGTCGTGAATAACGACGGAACTTTGCCGAAAGACTTATAGTGAAGGCATATTTTGTTGCTAAATTCTATTTTCCAAATTTCCCCCTCTTTTTATCGCTTTGGTTTTTTTGCAAATACTTTTAAATTAACTTTTAACGATGATAATTTTTTACTGGCGGCTTGAATTCAAGCCATCAGTAAAATTCTATCCTTCTTTTTCTTTTCTCCATGTCGCTCACATCCTCGTCTATATATATATATATATCCTTTCTCTCTTACCCTCGGTAACCCCCACCTCCCACGCACCGACCACCACCCCAGCAGCCGCACCCCCACCCCTACCGCCTCTGCCGCTTGGTGGTACATCCCCTATGCTCACCTCCCACAAACCCCACGCCCTCAGTACTGCATCGGCCCCATACCGCGTCCGTCTTCTTGCGCTATCAACCACCCAACACTGCCGTCAGCCACAGCACGCCAACCACCGTCTGCCCCACAACCCTTGGACACTTCAGACCAAATTAAACAATATGTTTTGACTGCCCATATTGTTCATTGAAATCTGGTATATACTGAGCACCTATGTTTCATCTGGATAATTCTTGACTGCTAGAGTTGCTTAGAAATTTAAAAGGTGGAAGGACCGTTCACTTGGATTCTTATACTGGATTTGACCTATTCAGTTCACATACAAAACTATATTATCTTGTTTGAGAACATATTGTCTCTAGTTATACAAATTAGAATTCCTGCAGAATTTGTCACTGATCTGAAAATGGTTGACTTGGTTTTACGTGCATGTTGTGGTTCATTTCATCACAAGTCAAACATTGGCAACATTTCATATGTTTGACTGAGACCTAGAAACCAGGAGATTGTGATTAAAATTTCACATGTTAAATTACTCCTAAATCGTTTTGTGATCAAAATTTAACATGTTTTACGGCAAAGAAGTATTTTTTGTAAGTCGGTTGGAAAATATCGAGGCAAATTAATACACCAGCTTTAACTTAACACTTATCCCTTTTTCGATCTAAAACACATGATTCCAGAGCCTAAACTTTTATTTTTAGTCTGTTTTCTAAAATGTATCACATACATTTTGTAAAAGTAAATTGGAGGATGTTACTTGTGGAAAGAACAATGACTGTTGAAAAGCAACTTATTCACTAGAAAAAGGCAAATACATGACTTGATTTGTAGAATACAAGATATATGAAAAGTGAACATTTAAGGTGTTATTAGACAAGTGTAAGCGTACTTCAAAAGCTTGCAATCAGTTCATCACATGCTGAAATCACTCGAAATTAAACACGAATATATCAACGTGCGATAACAATGTATATTGGCCACAGTTCTTGGATAATTATGCGGCATCACATCTTAAAAAAGGAGGTCCTATCCTAAGTTCTTGTCTTCCACAAAAGTACTAAAAAACATACAGCTTGAGTGCAACTTAGTCCTATCTTCCATTCACCCCATTAAAATTCACTTTCAGAGGTCGTTTTCCCCTCTCTCCCCTCTATCTCTGGCCAACGCTTTCATTTCTCACATGAACGCTTTAAAAGACAATCAATTTATGAATGGCAAATGGGTGTCTGGATCTTCATGTGAGATTTTCCTATTTACAAAATGCAAGTTTGGGAAGAGTGAGTTGCCAACAATCTAAAAACAGCCCAGTGTAAGATTAAGGTCATTTACCTGAAATTATCGACTGAGTGAGCACTCAGATCCTCATTAAATGTCCATCAACATACCATTGCGATCAGATGATCGAGTGTGAAGAAAAAGCAGTGTGTTGATTATAATACTGCCATCTGTTTGGAAGGATTTAAAAATATTAGGCCAAAATCCAACATATATCAGAAAAAGCATCAAAGTAGAAAGAAAGAGTACAAACCTGAGTCATGGTGGTGGAATGCTTCCCCCTTACGAATGCAAAAAGATAAAGGGCTTGGGGACGGAGAGCCGCGTTACTCGGAGGTGTGCAAGAGTAGCGATGATTCTCGCCTCGATCTTGCATCCCTTCAGTTTTTCCTCTTTTTTTTTTCTTTCTCAGTTTTTTCGCGGGAGAAGAATGAGGCGCCTTTCTCCTATTAGTATTTAAAATAAATTATATTTATGCATGAAGAATATTTTCTAGATACAAATGTCCCAAAATTCTTCATTCTTTAAGATAGAGTGATTAAAGATACATAGAAAAATGTGATGGCATGCATATATTGGTTACGAAGAGTATTTGAAGGCCATGCTAACACATCTAATTTTAAAAGTCATTTTTTACAATTCAGGTATAATCATATATCAAAACTAGAGTTGCTCAAACTTGCATGAAGTAAGGGAAAGGAAATCCGCACGTATTATAAGAAAAGGTCAACGCTATTTAACAGCAACCAACAAAACTTAGTATGAAGAAATTTCATCAAAAAGATACAACAACACTTATTTATATTAATTATAGCAAATGTCAGCTACATATATAGATACAACAACCATTAGGCGTAAATAGAATGTAAACTAATTATGTATAGCAACAGCAGTTAAAGACCATCTTGTTGTTCCAAACTCATACCTATGATAAACAAAAATAGAAAACATTTTTAACATCAATATTAAATATATAAAGCTAGTGTTATGTAAAAGAGCTGCTCCTACCTTAAGTTTAAATGCGATAAACGAATTTCAAAATAGGTTAAAAATTTTGAGAAGGTCTCTTAGTTGTTAGAGTGATACCATGGTTTTGAAAATCCTGTAATTACGTGAAAAACATATTAGGTCTGAGAAGCTATAAATAATAATAACCATACGACAGAAACAAGTTTTCTTTATTACCCTTTGCTTCTTATTGATTTTCTCACCAGTATGCTCTTCTCCATTTGAAACCTCGACCCGTGCATGCGAGTGAGTTGAATTTTTTTTTCTGACAAATTGAATGATGCGAACATTTGCACTAATAGGCTGATTGAACAATTTTTTTTCAAAATTTCTGCTCCTGCCTTGTAAAGTGCCCATAATTTGATTCAACTTTGAGACTTTGAGATTAAGAGTCATCACATTTTCATGAATATCTTGGCGAAGAATTGGAGAGTCGAGCGTCACAAAATACAAGGTTCGTCCCAAACATTGCTTTACTTGAGAAGAGGTGGTTACAATGCTTCTTTCAATTTCTTTGCGCCCCTCTTCTATGGTGCAACATAATTTTCTATTTCTTTTGCTACATATTTTTCGGGCTTGGTCCAATACATAACATGTGGGGCATGCACCACAGAACTTTGTCGTTGCTTGCACATTTTTTTTAACTCTTTTTTGCTGCAACAAGTTAGCATGATTAAGATGGAAAAACGCTAAATTAAGTAGTTCCAAATAGTGTGTGAATAAGAAAAGACCATAAACGAAATAAATGGAATTACCTGATACTGGATTTTTATTTATGAAAGATTTAGCAACAGAACTACTCTCCTTGGATGGAGAAACACAAGATTTTTCTTGTCCATTCTAAATTCTGAAAAGGTTTACACTGATAAGGCGCAATTAAAAAAAAGGATTAAATCTTGCAACGCGCAATGGGAGATTGAATGCGACAAAAGAATCAAAACTAAACTCATAATTAAGATCCAAAGAATTGATGTTTTAATTTATAGATAGATGGAATGGCGGTTGTTTTGTACCGTTAGTAGCGATCAACCGCTTCGCTTCATACGGGAAAAATGCGTCATTTGATTGAAGACATTGAAGCGTTGCAATCCACATGAACGAGATGTGTGAGTGTGTGTGTGTGCGTGAGAGAGAGAGAGAGAGAGAGAGAGAGAGAGATGGTGGGTTTGGTTTTGGCAGATAGGGATGGTGGGTTTGTTTCTTTAGGTTGGCTGTTTGGTTTATTTGGAACCATAATAGGTAAAATATTCTATATCATGAACCCACAAATAAGAAACTTAGATCACAATAATAATATAATTCATGTCCGAGAAATTTATATATAATTCTTTGTGAGATCTCAATTTTTTATACTCCCAAGTATATAACTAATTCATTGATTTTTTTTAATTAACAACTCTAAAACTAGTTATCAGTTGAAATTTTATTCTTAAAACTTGTAAGTCTTTCTTTTTCTAAAGTCGTTATATATATTTTAAAAAATACTTGCAGTACAAATAGTAGCAAAAGAGCAAGAACGAGTTAGGCCAGTGTTTTTGAAGTACAAAACAAAGCATGCGAACAAAATGAACCAAAACCGTTTGGTGTAAAAAGGGGCATGTTATTTGTAGTTTTTTTTTTTTTGTGAAAATAGCAAAGTACTCGTGGTATGCACAAAAAAAAACCTTTTTTTGGCAATTATGGTGAAAACTAATGCGTAGCTATTTATACTGACACTTGGATATTTATCTATTTCTTTCCTATACAACATATATATATTTTTTTTGGGCAAGTTTTCTCAAATATCTTCAAATGCTTTCTTCATGTGTATCGGAACTTTGTACTTCACTAACATGAGGAAACTAAAAAAATGAAACAAGTAGAAAGCAAATCACTGCTAGTCATGCATATTGCGTCTGGCAAATGCATTTAAAACTAAGTCAAGTGCTCTTTACGTGAGAAAGTGAAAAAGTACTTAATACAAGCTTAAAAATCAAGATAGAGGAGGCAAGGTCTAAAGAATTATGTAATAAAAATATGATCTATCAAGAACAGTACTATCATTGTTTGAAAGACAATAGTAGAATAGGATTACAATAGAGATCTTCTAGCAAATCATTCTTTCTCAACCTTAATGGCTTTGAACTTTTGATTCTTCAAGCTAATATTTTCATTCTGGAGACCGGTTGTTGTATTTTTTAAGTGAATTACCCCTTTAGCGCCTTTCAAGCTCACCCCATCTCCATCTCTATGTACTTCTTCGGCAATCGGCCTTTGCCCTATGCGATGACTTTTCTGATCAATCTTCACTAAGAATTTGTAAGATAGGCCATACTGATGTATTAAGTCCTTATAATATTTATTGTTCGTGCCCTCCTGCGTGAGAGAAAAAACAATATTAGTTCAAAGTAATATAATATCACGGCATAGTCGTTATAAGGTGATTTTTGAGGATTCACCCTTTCCTTTGAATTTATGAAGTCATATACAAGACAATTAATAATTATTTCGGCTGCCTCAAACAACGTCACATAAACATTTCGAACAACATTTCCTACAATTAGCTTCAGCATGAACCTGGTAGTGGATATAGATATACTTATTAGACATACATATATTAGTACAAATACATGAAGTTTTAAAGCTATCAAGGGACAAAATGACATCCTAATAAGTATATAGAGTACATGCTAATATTTCCACTTTCACCAAATCAAAAGGACTGTATACGCAACCTTAATTTCCCACATCAAGTTGTTCGACATAAGAATGGAAAAATAGTACACAATTGTAATCTAATTGTGAAAAAGGAGCCCAAAAACAATCAAACAACTATGATTTGTCACTTTCCTTCAATGCCTCCTTTGCAATCTGGCCCCATGGTCATAGCTATTATCATATGGACATCGAACTTTAAGTTGATGAAAGCAGAGAAATAAGCATCCCTCCATAAACTATGGAACAACAATGTGGTGCTAACTGCCACAAACCATGTAGTGTATCCAAGCCCCATTTTTAACATAGAGCCACGGAATGCCATTATTCAATTACTAAAGCCAGAACCTTAAGTTTTTTAAAATTGTTAATTGGTATCAAGTATGTGCTTGTTGTCTGGTAGCATTTCGCTAAAAAATGTTCTTTAAAAGTATGATAACTCGAAGGTTCTTGCGACCCATCAAAATATTGATAGCCCCTCTAATATTAGTAAGGTTGTTGTTGAAAAGTGAAAGGTATAACAATGATTGTAGTGTAAGCATGGTTACTGGCTAGTCAAATAGCAATCAGGGACTTGCTAATTTTTCTGAAAATAAATAAACATTTGAAGGCCAAAACTTCTGGGAAATAGATAAATGGACTCTTGATCCTATGCATGCATCTGATAAATGATGCCTCTTAGATGCTCTTCTTAAAAACCACATTATCATCATTGAAGAATGAATAAACGATGTGTACTAAGCACGTAATAAATCTCAATCGCTTGGTCCATTAGTTGATGTACTTTTAGCAGAGTTCTCAAAATAAATTGAAAACACTAAAGAAATTTAGAATTTGTCGATGTACATTCAGCAAGGTTCGTTTTCAAAATAAATTGAAAACACTTCAGAAATTTAGGACTTGTTACCTCAGGAATAATACAAAACCTTGTTAGTACCAGAGCACCTATACCCGTGTCATTTTGCTCCTTGTTCATGATTTTTCTGTTACAAGTTAGATCACATGAGTTATATTACGAGAAAAACAGTTAGTACATGTAATTTAGGCAGATACAACATAACCAATTACACATGCTAATTAATAATTAAACACTTTAAAAAGCACATGGAACTCATATAGAGGTCGTTCGATTAGTTGTTCAATATTGACTCGTTAAGCATTTTGAACTTTCAAGCCCCGTAAAGGAGTTACACTTTCATGGTTTGCATTATGGCTGCAACCAGTAGTATGTTAGATTCATAATCAACAAGTACGTCGTAGCATTTATCAAGTAAATATATTTAGTATCTTGTCTTTCATTGCAAGTGTTTTATACATACCATGCTTTTAATGCTTCAACTTCTGGCAAAGCTGGATTTATATGGAGTGTCGTAATGGAAAGTGTGGACAGAGATATGACACCTATATTTTAAGTAAAACATACATAATTAAAAGGGAAAAAGTGGTTTTTGCTTCAACTTTGTAGAAATTGCAATATAGAGTTCATTATCTAAGAAAAATGCACCTCCATATCATGTTACTTTGGCTTATCATCTGCTAGCTCTGATAGAACATTGCCTTCATTTTTAGCCAAATCGGCCCATAATGTTATGACAACAGTGTCAGAACTAAAGTAGATTAGATACTTCAATGTTAATATTCTTTGCTAGTAATATGAAAGAAAAATAATCCAATGAACATGGAACATTACTCTGTATTTGTGAGTATCATATCCCACCACCTCCTGGCTTCTTGAGCAATGATAGGTTGTCAATATCTCCCATTAAGCCAACCCCATCTAAAATGGAGAAGATGGAATATATATTAGGTAAGTTTAAGGTAAACTGTAAAACTGATACATAATTTGTACAACATCTCCTCTAACATACCAATGGCACCATTGTCTTCAACATGGTGCTTTAGATTCTTGAATGAGACAAATCGCAATCAAAGTTCAGCTATATCGATGTTCGTCTCAAGCTCCTTCACTTGAGTACTGAAAGAAAATGTTAGTTCAAACCTATTGTGGGCACTGTTAAATTGTGGGTTCCCTGGTTTCACGAGTCCGGTGGAAATCAGATATGTTTTATCCTTTTGAAGAGATTGTTGTAACATATCGGCAACATCATTGAATACGACAGCCTGTATTTTTGTACCCTGTGTAACACCCCAAAATTTCCGGAGCGTTATCCAATCAATCGATCAAAATATCAATTATCTAATCCATTTAATACTACCAAAGAAACTCAATAACATCCATATCAGAGCTCTACAATTCATCAACTGTCTTAACATACCATTCTCATCTCAAAGCAAATGTAAGGTACTTAATTTATTCGGTTACCCTCGCAGGGGCTTAAACGACAATAATGAAAATGCTAAGCTATTCCATAATCAAGCTCATTGGTTCCAAGCTCTTACTGTCTATTATTTCCTGCAGAAGGGAACAGAAAAAGGGAGTAAGCTTTTGAGAACTCAGTAAGGTCGCTCAAAATTCAGTAGAGAATACAAACGATTTGGAAAATTCTTTTCAATGGCAATATGGGAAGAGATTCATCTCAATCCCTCAAATCAAATAGACATAATCAATTTCAATTACACTGAAAACAATATCAACCGGGATTATGCAGATGTTAAATAAGTGCTTAACTTTAGAATCTTGATAGCCCATAACAAATGCCATGCACATGTTAAATAAGTGCTTAACTTTAGAGTCTTGACAACCCATAACAAATGCCATGATCTATTTCCCTTCCTTCTTGTATAGCTTAAGTTTTGGGCATAGTTATAGGATTTCCATCTTTTACAGCTTCATTTTAGCCCATAGAATTAGTTCTTCAGTGTATATATATAGTGCTACATGTAAATGAGATACAACACAACAATTGATACCATTTTTGTCATGGTATCAGAGCCTAATATTTCCACTTAGCCCTCTTTTCTTCTTTTTTTCTCTCCTCGTCCGGCGTGCATCCTTCCCGGACCACTGCCACTCGGCTGCGTCAAATTCCAGCCTGTAGCCCATAGAACCAGCCTTCGCTTCATCGGACTCTCAGGTCCCATATACTTCTCTGCTGGTGTGCAAGCAATCTGACAACTCTCGGCAATCACTGCCGACGCATTCAATCAGACCCGCAATCAAGGAGCGGTGTGTTTCCATCTTCATTGACATGGCCAAGGACGCAGAAACCTCCAAGCCCAAGCACCTCGATCCAACTTCAGAATAGTACTTGTCCAGTCAAGCAAACTCAGATCCCCCTATCCGTGCCACTGTGTCACGACATAATAAGGACAACAACAGCCCTTCTCTCGGCCAGGCACAGGCCGCCGCCACTTCCGCTCTTCCAGGCCTGACACTCGAGCAAATGCAACGCCTCATCACTTTTCTAGAATCCTCTCCATCGGGTACATACTCTCTCGTAGGTAAATCTCTGCCTACTACACATACTTGGTTGATTGATAGCGATGCCTCGCACCATATGACGGGGAACTTGAATTTCTTTTCAAGTATTTGGGATATTTCACCTTTTCCGGTAGGCTTATCGGACGGTCTTCAAACTAATGCCATCAAAGCAGGCAGTGTCTCCTTGGCAGACGACATCACTCTTCGCCACGTGCTCTATGTGCCAAACTTGGCTGTTAATCTTATTTATGTCTCGTGTTTAGCTACCGACGCTAATTGCTTTGTGAGTTTCTCCCAAGATATATGTGTATTGCAGGACCGCACTTCGAAAAGCCTGATTGGACTGGGTAAGATGCATCGGGGGGTGTTCATGTTTCAGCCACTCTCTACTGCTACAGTGGTCGCCGTCTATGAGTCTGAGTCCTACGAGCTCTGGCATCGGCGCATGGGGCATCCCTCCAGTCAGCCTCTTATTCATCTTCCTATAGTTTCAGTTGTTTCCCCTTCCCTTAAAACTATTTGTGATGTGTGTTGTCGTGCAAAGCACACTCGGACTGTTTTTCCTGATAGTACTAGTCGTGCTATGGATATTTTTGGATTGATACATTGTGATATTTGGGGCCCCTATCGGGTAAGCACTATTTCTGGTGCAAAATATTTTTTGACAATTGTGGATGACTATAGTAGGGCTGTCTGGGTTTATTTAATGCATGATAAGGGTCAGACTGGTACCTTGCTTCGAAACTTCTGCAATATGGTCCATACCCAATTTGGCAAACTTGTCAAAATAATTCAGAGCGATAACGGTCATGAATTTGATTCCCAGTCCATGACCCAATTCTACAATGATCACGGTATATTACACCAAATCTCTATGGTCGATACACCCAAACAAAATGGGAGGGTTGAGAGGAAACATCGTCATATTCTAGAGGTCGCCCAAGCCCTACGTTTTCAAGCCAACCTACCTATTGAGTTTTGGGGGGAATGTGTACTTATCGCTGCTCACCTCATAAACCGTACTCCTTCAGCCATTCTCAAACACAAAACACCCCATGAACTCCTCTTCCAAAAGGTCCCATCGTATTCCCATCTTCGGGTCTTTGGGTGTCTTTGTTATGCTCACACAAAATTCGCAGACAAATTTGCCCCTAGAAGTAGACGCTGTGTTTTTCTTGGGTATCCCCGGGGCAAGAAAGGTTGGAGGGTATATGATCTTGAAACTAATCAAGTCTTCTTCTCCCGAGATGTGAAGTTTGAGGAAACCGTCTTCCCATTTACCACACCTCTCGGTCCTTCTCCTACACCCACGACCACCACTTTCTTCCTAGCCTGGGACTGTGCCGAACATCCTATGGCATCCCCTCTGGTGATAGGGGGAGACACACCACCAGCGACAGGGGGAGATCCGCCACCCTCACCGGCTGACACTCTTTCCCCTGGTCTGTCAGGTATCACTGCGGGTCCTGACCCCGAGATCTCCTCTCCGGCTTCTCCACCGAGCTCTCCTACTGCTCCGTCTCCCACTCTTGGTATTGGAAAGCGACAAAAAAAAGCTCCTTCTGTTCTCAAGGACTATGTATGTCACACTGCTCAAGTTCTTTTCCCCCCCTACATCTTCAACACCCACCAAAGGCTCTAGCAGTCCCAGGTATCCTCTGGCTAATTTTGTATCTTGTAAGTCATTTTATGCTGCGCACACTCAATTTTTGGATGCAGTTTCTTCTGGCTCTGAGCCACGTTCCTACAAGACTGCATCCCACGATCCAAAGTGGTGTGCAGCCATGTGAGCAGAAATTGACGCTCTTGAAGCAAATGGTACCTGGACTATTGAAGACTTACCTCCTGGCAAGAAGCCCATTGGCTCAAAATGGGTGTACAAAATTAAATTCAACTCTGACGGGTCTATTGAGAGATACAAGGCCTGGGTTGTGGTTCGAGGGGATACTCAAGTTGAAGGACTTGACTATACCGAGACTTTTGCCCCAGTTGCCAAAATGGTAAGCGTCCGAGTATTCTTAATAGTCGATGTTATTAAAAATTGGGAGCTCCATCAAATGGACATAAACAATGCCTTTTTGCATGGTGATCTCCATGAAGAAGTATATATACGGCCACCTCCGGGGTTCTCTCCTTCTAGCCCAAATAAGGTTCTCTGTTTGCGCAAATCTCTCTATGGTTTACGACAGTCACCCCGCAACTGGTTTGCAAAGCTCTCCACCGCCCTACGTTCTTATGGCTTTCTTCAGTCCCATGCCGATCACACACTCTTCACCTACCAGAAAGGGGACGTCTTTCTCTCTGTCCTTGTGTATGTGGATGATTTGATACTCGCTGGGAATAACAGCACCGCCTGCTCTTCGTTCAAATAGTATCTTAATGACTGCTTTAAGCTCAAAGACCTCGGGCCTCTCAAGTATTTTTTGGGCATCGAAGCAGCACGTGGACTTCGTGGCCTCTTTCTCTCTCAGTGCAAATATGCACTGGATATCCTCTCTGAATTCGGTTTATCTGCGTCCAAGCCCGCTGCATTCCTTATGGAACAAAACCACGGTCTTGCTCTTGCTGGCGGTCCTCTCATTTTCGACCCATGACCATATCGGCGGCTCATTGGTCGCCTTGTCTACCTCACCATCACTAGGCCTGACATTTTCTATGCGGTCCATGTCTTGTCCCAGTTCATGCAGTCTCCTCGTTCCCAACATTGGGACGCCGCACTTCCGGTTTTACGGTATCTCAAAGCCGCCCTGGGCCAAGGCTTGTTTTTGCCGACTAATAGTCCTCTTCAGATCTATGCCTTTTATGACTCGGACTGGGCCAGCTGCCCACTCACTCGGCGTTCCGTTACCGGATATTTTGTTTCCTTGGGAAATTCCCCCATTTCATGGCGTACCAAGAAACAACCGACAGTTTCTCGATCATCTGCTGAGGCAGAATACCGTTCGATGGCGGTAACCACTTGCGAGCTCACTTGGCTCAAATCCTTTCTTCTCTCTCTTGGCGTTCACCATAATCGTCCCATGAGACTCTTCTGTGACAATCAAGTGGCATTACGTATTGCTTCGAACCCGGTCTTTCATGAAAGGACCAAGCATATTGAGATTGACTGTCACTACGTTAGAGAGCAGCTACTTGCCGGTAACATTAGTACCCCACATGTTCGCACATCACAGCAGGTCGCCGACATCTTCACTAAGGCACTTGGGCGTCACCAGTTTCATTATCTTTGCGGCAAGTTGGGCATTCGAAATCTCCATGCTCCAACTTGAGGGGGAGTATCAACCGGGATTATGCACATGTGAAATAAGTGCTTAACTTTAGAATCTTGATAGCCCATAACAAATGCCATGCACATGTTAAATAAGTGCTTAACTTTAGAGTCTTGACAACCCATAACAAATGCCATGATCTATTTCCCTTCCTTCTTGTATAGCTTAAGTTTTGGGCATAGTTATAGGATTTCCATCTTTTACAGCTTCATTTTAGCCCATAGAATTAGTTCTTCAGTGTATATATATAGTGCTACATGTAAATGAGATACAACACAACAATTGATACCATTTTTGTCAAACAATGCAGATGATATTGAACATGAGTGATATGCAAAGCCACATCGGCAGTGCAGGGTAATCACTTAGCAAAGCCACAAAGGCGATGCTCAATAACACTGTGGTTACATATGCATATGAACACTAGCTAGACCCTTAAGGTACTAGCATCTCTTGACAATAACAGACCATACTTACATCACCCTTGATACAGACCATCCTTATAACTCCTCGATACACTAACTCATGTCAATTTACAGAATGCAATGATCGATAATGCAACGAATAAATAGATGCCCAAAGAGTAATAAATACCGAGCATCAATGAGGATTTTAATTAAACACTTAAGGCTCAAGAAAAGGTATTAAAGTCAAATAACGCATTCTCATAACAAATATAACAGAGTCCAAAGAAATAACGACAGCAAATAAGAATAACATATGAATCAAATAGAGGAGTTAGGTTCGGATGAAAATTCCTTACCTCGATCCAAGCGCTGAAGCTAAAAACGCTCTCGATCAAATCCTCGAAGTTAACCTAGGTTGGCAAAGTCATTTGACAGAACATTATTTATAGCTTAACCTACCCCGTGTGGGAAATTTCCCACACGGCCAACCTACCCCGAAACTCGTCACACTCCCCGAGACTCAGAAATATCCCAAATATATTTATAACGTTCATTAAGCATTATTTATAGCTTAATACAGAATATGGAATAAAAATATAATTTTTGAATAATTTTTATTAATTTTGAATTAAATATAATTTCTTTAAATACACTAAAAACAATTAAATTGCCATAATTGCTTCTAGTTGAAAATAAATACTCGTAATTTTTTTAAAAAGCCTTAATATATGTATACAAATTATAGAAATAAAAATCAGAATTTAAAAGGTACTGAAACTATTTCTTTCTTTTTCGTTTTGCTAAATTTAATGCGATACAAAAAATTATAATAAATCAACTCCAAAAACTACCAAACATTTACTGAGTCTTTCTTATACTGTAAAAGCATTACTCTAATTTTCCCAAAACATTTTCATGGGTGGAAAGGCTCCAAAATATTTTTATAAATCTGAACTTGCAGAAAATATATCAGAAAAATATGAGAATTTAACAGAAATGCTAGTATTACCCTACGACTCTTCCTGTAAAGTTTCAACATTTTTAGACTAGTGTACAATATCCACAGTGGATTTTCAGTTTCTATCTCTTCCTTCACTCTTCTCATCATTTCAGCCCAACACATCACTTTGCTGTTGTTTCTCTTTTCTCTTTATTTCGTTTGACACACACACACACTTATATACATATATATACACTCACCTCACTACACTACACACACCAGCACCCATTTCCTGTTCCACTTACACAGGTTCACAAAAATATACACCATTAACTCAGTTACTTTCTTGCCTAACACACACTTCACGCACAGCCTTCTACCTCTTCCAACTACTGACATGTACACACATTCCATTCACAACCACATTATGATCCCACTGACTTAACACACAATTTTCACACACTTCCTCACCCACATACTCACACACTCACTCACACAATACACCCTTTTTTAACACTTCCCTCACTCATATCTCTTGACATTCTCAAACACCCCACATAAGACACTCACAGGGCTGCCTTCTTCCTCCTTCATTATTCACCCACTAACTCAAACAACTCTCACTCGAACACCTCACATTTCGACGGTTTCTCTCCATTTTCAGGCACTCACACACACAGCACTACAGCCCACACACACGCAATCACCTTGCCACACACTACACACATCACACGCAGCAATACACACACTCTCACATATGGCTGCCATTCATTCCCAAAGCCATTCTCTAACAGAAAATAGCACACCTGCATTTCACGTATCTCACATTCACATGCACAAACTCACCACATATTCATACAACACTATCACTCACAGCTGTTTCGGCAGTTTCACGCACACAATACACACGCACCCACACATTCAAGCACACAAAAGTACACACGCACATAGGCTGCCCATTTCTATGTACAAAAACCTGTGAGAGACCCAAAAATGGAAAAAAATTTGCTGCACACCAAGGAGCAGCGTCAAGCTGCTACCCCTCCACGTGGCAGCGTGTGGTTGGTCCACCGTCAAGGCCATGCTCATCGGACGTGAAAGAACTCGCTGGAGAAAGGTAACGGACGTCAAGCTGGTTCCTGAATTTTTGGAAGAGAAGATAATCAGCAAGCTATATTTTTCTCTCTCTATATCTCTCTCTCTTAATCACTTTGCAGTTTATTTCTCTCTCTATGTCTCTATGTCTCTCTTTCTATCTCTTCCTTCCCGTAATCTTCCTCCCCACCATAGCTCAGCCAGTTCACGTGGACAAGGATTGCTCATATCATCCGTTACCTGCGTCACCTTTGTGACTGCATATCCCTTATCTCATGCCACCATCTCCTTGTCCAAGAGCAACAAAACAGTCTCGTGGAGATTACCTGCGTCACCTTTGTGATTTGATAAACAAACTGATTTGATAAACAAAGAAAGAGCGGGATAAAGCAGAGGAAAAAGTTGCATCTATTTCAACCAAATGACATCATTCTGGGTCTGCAGCCTGTTTGATTTACCCCTCAATAAAAAGACCAAGTTCTTTTGTTATTTCTTTTTCGGTTAAGATGAATAAACTCTCTTTCCACATAGTCCATCCAAAGCTAACACTGCCCTTTCCCTTAACTCGCAGTACGTACCACAAGATACAACTCTTTCCCTTAACCCACAGTCCAAACACTTTTTAATGATCAAGTTCCACACAACCGTAGCTTTCACACGCATTTCATCGAACACGTTCAAGGCATCACCAACTCTATGGTTTTCTACATAACTAGCTGATATGAGTAAAAAATATCACTATGACACTTGTCACCATCTGGAGAAGTTAAACCTGCCACAATACTCATGAATAAAGGTAAAGTGGGGACTAACTACCTTCCCACCATTTACACCATTCATTAAGGCATTAACCCCCCCCCATTCAAGACAATTAACTACCATTAGTGGGAGTAACCTCTCATTAATCTGGTAACTCCCTAGCCACATTTCAAATAACCACGTAAATGACTCATATGTCTCATCTCTAAGCAGGGCAAAGCCAAACAAGATTGATTGATAGTGGTGGTTCACATCGATAAATAGAGCAAAAGGCATAGAGTACTTATTTGTACAGTATGTGGTGTCAAACGTCACAACATCGCCCAAGGTTTGGTAATCAGCCCTAGAACGAGCATCCACCCAAAATATAGTACTAATGCGGTTCTCATCTTCCAGTTGGATACTATAGAAAACCCCAGAATTCTCACCCTGAAGGCACTTAAAGATATCAAGCGTAGCTTGAGAATCACTCTTATTGAAAGCCTTTCTCCTCTGAGAACGAAGTTCATTTCGAAGGTCTACCTCGTTTAAACTCAACTTGTCAACTCCCCCATGGCTTTAGAAAACCCCCATCCTTGTAAAAGGTAGAATTTTAGCGTTATCCATCGTAAATATCAATTGTCTGTGCGCTGAGCTTATTTATCGGTTTGAATGAATTTGACCGACCTTGCTAGAGGTCATCTATTGATGATTATGGCTCAACTCGACTCCCGTCACAACCTAGTGGTTTTCATTTTTCCGGTGTACTACATACACATGGGCCTTAGACCCGGTACCCAAAAATATGTCCCTTTTTTTTATTCTCATTGGCCCTTCATCACTGATCTGAACTGTCGGAGGTACGTGTGGTGCTCCTTTATGACACTCAAATAGTCGGGAACAAATTGGGTCTGTTTTGGCCTATTTTCTAGTCGTCTTAATTCTAACACCAAAACTAAGCTTTTTCGAATATGCTCTATAGCATGCTTCAACTTCGTCCAATTTTAAAATTTTTTACTTTTGTAAGGTGGATCAGAATCTTCACAAAAATTATTTCCTCCAATTGCATCCATATTTCATGTTGAAATCTACAATAATTTTTTTTATAAATTCTCAACACATCATAAAATTAAATGAAATTGAATTTAAAAGTAACTGAAATGAATTGAAATGAAATGAAAAGGAAAAAAACTTACTATGTCGTATTGTTGCTTTCAATTATCTCCTTCATGATAATTGCTCCAACTTTGGATGAACTATCTTCAAGATAATACAAGTAAAAACTTAGTAAATCTAATTGAACTTGGATTCTTGCTAAAGACTTAAAGTTTGTGATGGTGGAAGAATTTAATTGAGTCTTTGTTTAGGATTGATGGAAGATTGTAGTGGTGAAGATTTCAATTGGGAGTTTAAGGTTTATGGAGGATGAAGAAAGGGTTAGGGGTAAAGAGTGAAAGGAAGAGAGAGAGAGTGTGTGAGAGATTGAGAGTCAAAAGGAGAGAGAAAGTGGGTGGGGGTGTAGGGTAGCCCGTCTAACCACTACAAAGAGTAGCGGTTAGGGTGTGTGGGACCCACACTGACCACTACTCTTTGTGGCGGTTAACCGCTACAAAGAGTAGCGGTCAGTGTATTTTACACTATCTCGGGGCTCGCGAGGAGTATTTTGGGCCAGTTTCCCAACCGCTTGTCTTAGTAGCGGTTAGCTAGCTAAAAAAAAAAGAGAGAAATCTGGGCCATCCACGAGTACACGTGGACGACCTGATATGTGGTGGAGAAATATTTCTCCACCGGTAGATAGCGATTGGCTACATATATATATATAGACGGTCAGATATGTGGTGGAGAAATATTTCTCCAACAGTAAATAGGGATCGGCCCCATATATATATATATATATATATATATATATGGGAGCTGATCCATTGCTCGCGCTAGCAAATGGTGTTAAGTTGCTAGCGCGATCTGGCCGTCCACGCGCGATCTGTGGACGGTCCAAATCTTTTTTTTGCGTTTTTTTTTAAATCATCCGCTTCATAATGTAGCGGACCATTTTTTTGACGAAATTGCCCTTCAATATCCATATTTTATATTTTCCAAAATATTGTCCGCTACATAATGTAGCGGACAATATTTTGGAAACACACACCCACGTTCAATCTCACTTCTCACTTTTCTCTCTTTAGAAAAAAAACCCACACTCTTTCTCTCTCTCTCTGTTCATCGCTAGCACATTCGTTTCCCCAACCCCAGATCTATCATCATTGGCATCACATCTGTAGCCTTGGTGTCGCCGCCGTAGCCTCGGCATCGCCGCCGCCGCTGTAGCCTCGGCGTCACCGCCACTAGGCGGGTGGGGAAAGCTACCGCTTCGTAGACAAATCCGCTACCGGCGACGACAGAGGAAGGAAGCAATCCACCTGCTGTGGCAACCCCATTTGCTTTCGAAATAAGATCGAGAAAAGCTGATGTGTGGTCCGTCGATCTGACGTTGATGAGCGGTGGTGCTCGGCGATGGCACGATAATGGGTATGATGTTTATGGTGGTGCGTGCATGTGGGTGGTAGTACGGTGGCGGTGGTTGTGGGTGGTAAAACTGAAACCCAATTGGAATTTTGAGAATTTTGAGACTTAATTCTTCATCTTCTCTCTACCTCTCTCTGTTTAGATTAGTTATTTATCTTGCATAGAGATTTGGGATGGTGGAGGTTTGAATGGTGGTGGTTCGGGGAGGCAGAGGTTCGAATGGTGGTGGCGATGGGTTCAGTGGCGGTGGCGATGGGTTCAGTGGCGGTGGCGAAATGGTGGTGGTTGTGGCATCATTTGAGTTTAATTTTTGTTGTGGTTGTGGGTTCATTCGAGTTTAATTTTTGTTGGCTCCGAAACAACAGAGCTGTGACAGTGCTACGGGCATGGTTGTTTGAACATTTTCTTCATCCCTTTGAGAAGCTTTTTGCACTTGAATTTTAGATTGTGGAACTCCATTGCCTTTTCTAGAAGAGCACGCAATAGAACAAACTAATAACAAACAGAACACAGTGTGTTTACAGACTGTTGAATTTTTCCTAAGATACGTCCGATACATTATGTAGCGGACAGATACTGCACCAAGGCACTCAATTGGATATTGAAGGGCAATTTCGTCAAAAAAATCGTCCGCCACATTATGTAGCAGACGATTTTTAAAAAAAAGCAAAAAAACGATCTGGACCGTCCATAGATCGCGCGTGGACGGCCAGATCGCGCTAGCAACTTAACACAATTTGCTAGCGCGAGCACTGGATCAGCTCCCTATATATATATATATACCCTGTCTACCGGTGGAGAAATTGTATTTCTCCACCCAAAATGTAGCCGTCCACGTGTACTCGTGGACGGCTCAGATGTGTTTTTTTTATCTTGAAAAAGTAGCAACCGCTACTCTTTCATGCGGTTGCAAAATTTGACAATAATGTCCTTCAACCCCAACCGCAAGAAAGAGTAGCGGTTGGGGACCCACGCCAAAAACCCCAACCGCAACACTTTGTTGCGGTTGGCATTATTCCAATTTTTTTTTCATGCCAAAAATCCCAACCGTAACAAAGTGTTGCGGTTGGTATTATTTTACCTAAAATGCATGCTGTCCTTTCTCCCCCCCCCCACGGCCCCACATGCATGATGTCCTTTCTCCCCCCCCCCCCCACGTGGTGTCCTTTCCCCCCCCACCCCCACCTTGTCCTTTTTCCTGTCCTTCCCCCCCCTGTCCTCTTTCCAGAGCCAGCTCAAAGCTCGGCCGCACAGTCTTCTGCCATTTTTTTTCTTTCACAGCCTTTGACTACTGCTCACTCACGGATTTTTTTTCTCTGTCTTCTTTCTTCTCTCTCCCTCACTTTTCTCTCTTTATAAGCCGTTCTCTCCGAACCCTTTCTTCCACTCTCCATCATCTTTACCAACTCTCTTCATACTCCATATCTCACCTACATAATCTCCACAACAATACAAACAAAACAAATTTACGCTAGAAGATCGGTGGATTTTTCTTTAAATATATCAAGTTCAAACAAGTAAGTATTTTAAATTTTCCTATAATTCAATGTTAATTTAAAATTGTTCTTGCCAATGGATTGTTTAAATTGTGTTATGCTTAAATTGTTCTTACCATAGTCTAAAATTCATATTTTTTGAGAGTTTGAAATTAGGGATTGAACTAGTGTTTATTAGTGAATATTCATTCGAAGTCCAAAAATAGTCATTATAGACTCAAATCGAAGATAACGAAAATACAAATTGAACGAAATAAAAATCAGATCAATCGGAGATCGGATGAGTGAGATATGAATTGGTAAAAATTTTTAGATAAAAACTTAATAGTACGAAGATCGATAAAACTTTTTAAAAGAAATAGTCACCCGGAAGTGACACGTTGCGTGTCCTTTCTCTATAAATTCTGAAACCAATCCCTCGCGAAGGAAAACTTATAAATTTGACCATAAAAAATGACAATTGTCCTTTTCTTTAGAGAAAAGGCGAAATTCGACAGCTCGACTCGACTGTTCGCAAGGATTTTATATATATTTTTTAAAAAGTCAAAGACCGATTGAGGGATTGGTTGAAGGAAGAAGACGCTTTGTGTTCCTAAGGTGTAACACTATGTGTGTTTAATGTGAATACGAAACGTAATTGTCGCTAAAGGTGAAAACTTAATTAGACAGTTTTTCACGAATTTATAAAAAATAGGTAGAGCTAGATTTTTTCAAAGTACAAAAAAGAGACCCTAGTTATTTTTAAAAGATCTATATCAGGGAACAATTTCAGATATTTCCAAAGACGGGAAAGGGGTCAACTGATACGGGGAACCTTATAACTTTATAGTGTAATTTAAAAAATCAAGCTAGCGCAATTTCCCGCGAAACTTTTATGAGAACCCTAGGATGTTGGGAAGTTCTATTTCCCAGGAATTTGCACCATTCTGAAGTCGTTAGCTATTTTTTTCGCCAAACGGGCTTTTTAGCGCTCGATCCGGACACGGGTTCGGGATATTTGGACGAAAAATCCGTAAAATACTTTTTAGATCAAGAATGAATTCAAGAAGCTTAAAATAGCATTTCAAAGAACTTTTGAGATTTTCTGATGCCAGGGGGCATTTTGGTAATTTGCCACCCCGAGAAGGGTATTTTGATAATTTTACAATGTTAAGTTTTTCAAACGACTTTTTAGTCCAGAAATGTAAGTAAAACACCTAAAAGGTTGTTTTGAAGCTGATTTGGGGCGTTAGGGTGATAATGAACCCCCGGGGGGATTTCGGTAATTTACCGCTCAACGAGGGTATTTTGGTAATTTTTCTGTCAAAATTTTTCGAATGGCCTTTAGTTCGGGAAGGGGTGTAAGACACCTGAAAATTTATTTTAAAGTTGTTCTGAGATTTTTTCAAAGACTGGAAAGGGGTTAACTGATACGGGGAACCTTGTAACTTTGTAGTGTAATTTAAAATATCAAGCTAGCGCGATTTTGCGCAAAAATTTTATGAGAACCCTAGGATGTTGGGAAGTTCCATTTCCCAGGAATTTGCGCCATTCCGAAGTCGTTAGCTATTTTTTTGGCCGAACGGGCTTTTAAACGCTCGATCCAGACACCGGTTCAGGATTTTTGGGCGAAACTTTTGTAAAATACTTTTTAGATCAAGAATGAATTCAGGAAGCTTAAAATAGCATTTTAAAGCACTTTTGAGATTTTCTGATGTCAGGGGCCATTTTGATAATTTGCCACCCCGAGAGGGGTATTTTGGTAATTCTCCCGGTAAAGTTTTTCAAATGACTTTTTAGTCCAGAAATGTAAGTAAAACACCTGAAAGGTTGTTTTGAAGCTGATTGTGGGGCGTTACGGTGATAATGAACCCCCGGGGGCATTTCGGTAATTTGCCGCTCATCGGGGGTATTTTGGTAATTTTACTGTCAAAATTTTCCGAATGGCCTTTAGTTCGGGAAGGGGTGTAAGACATCCGAAAATTTATTTTAAAGTTGTGCTGAGATGTTTGTTGGGGCGATGGCTGCCAGGGGGTATTTTGCATAAGTTGGGGGTGTTTTGGTAACTTTTCCCTTTAAAATTTTTTGAAGAAATATTTGGTATATAATTGATGTAATACATTTAAAAAGTAGTTTTATAGCGGTTTTGAGGTGTTGGTGGTGTAGCGGCCATCGGGGGGGGGGGGGTATATTGGTAAATTGTCACGTTGGCTCTAAATTTTAGGGAACTAGCGTAATTAAGCGTTCAGAGTGGTGGGAAGTGAGGAATGGTGTTAATACATTGAAATAATGAGATAATGACTATTGCTAATGCGTTGGTAAGCTAGGTTAAAGATCCAGTTATAGTTTTCGAATGTTAATATTATGGACGCTAAGTTGGTTTACGATTATATTTTGTTCTTAGAGATATGGATTTCAACCCTGGACCTCATGATACATCAATCCTATACGATGACGATGACCACGTCGCGAGGCACGTATTTGACGGTGTCGAAAGGGGTGTTTTGGAAACAATTCAAAGCACAAGTCACCTTGAATAGTGGGTACTAAACGAGGAACAAATACAAAATATTACACCGTCAAAATTTATCTATGTTCTCCGATTGCGGGATTTGGTCGGCACGACGATTGCCTTATATCCGCTCTAGTTGAACGATGGAGGAGCGAGACGAACTCATTTCACTTCTGGTTTGGTGAAATGACTATTACATTAGAGGACGTCGGATTTATACTTGGAATCCCATGTCACGGCAGACCCATTACTTTGAGCAAAACGACTGCATCCATAGCGAATATGGCTAGGCAGTATTTTCCGGGAATTCCGAGGGAAGCTCTTACAACAAATAGCATCAAACTTAAATGGCTGAGAGAGCAGTACGGCGTGCTACCGGATGAATACACTCCTCATGATTTGGTGACGTATACGAAGGCATTCCTTCTGTATATTATTGGAGCTATATTACTTCCGACGCATTCGAAAAACACGGTGCATCCGAAGTATATGGTGTTCTTGGAGGATCTTGAGGAGGTATACTCGTATTCGTGGGGTTCAGCTGTCCTTGCGCACCTATATCAAGCACTGCACAGAGCTACGAGAAAGGGTGCCAAGTCCATTGCCGCCTGCCTCACTCTATTACAGGTTTGAGCATTTATTTTCTTGGTTGACGTGTCAATATATTCGTGATTAATTACTAATTCCATATAATGTTTGCATTCACAGGTTTGGTCTTACGAGAGGCTACCCACGGGTCGTCCACAACCGCGGGTAGATTCCGATTAGTCGTGGCCTAGGGTGTGGGCCTGGGGGCCTACGACCAAACAGAGGAGGAGACGGGTAGACCCTCACCACCATCTAAAGTTCTATCGGGGGGAACTAGAGATACTGGATGCATCCCAGGTGACGTGGCAGCCATATTGCAAGGTGATGCATCGGTTGGATGAGTGGTGTTGGCAACTTCCGATGTCGTACGTGCTTGCAGGTTTGGTTCGGGTGCCGCTTATTCACTTCGAAGTATGTGAGTTTCAGATGCCCGATCGAGCTATGAGGCAAGCTGGCTGTCTACAAGGGATACCAAAACCAGCGGTAGACATGCGGCCATACAGGAGTGGTCGAGGTCCGAACTTCGAGGTGCCTGATGCCTTGAATTTGTTGAGAAACGAGGTACAACAGCGGAATACTTAGCAAGAAACGTATGATAGCCTTGTATCGCTGAAGGACGACAGCATCAGTATCGAGGTGAGGAAGACATCGTATGCGTCCTTCCCAGGTGAGGAAGACATCGTATGCGCCACGTGAGGTCTATGACCAGTTCTGGGCATTGAACATTGTAAGTCATGCTAGTATTGTTTCAATTTTTATTTGCGTACCTTATCGACCATGCCTGAAATGATTAGCCATATTTTATATGCATGTTTTTTAGGTTGACCAGGGCACTGAGGTGTTCAAGCAGCTGGAGGGGTTTGACTGGTTTGTCGCGCAGGCTCCTGACAATCTCAAGAGGTCCGTTGAGAGGTACAAGACTGAAGTTCACAACTTTAGTGTTGCGTACCGGGGTTACCAAGGGGAGCCGTCTAGTCACTTGCCTCCTGACGCTTACGACTCTCAGCCCCAGAGTCAGGTGTAGGAGCTGTCTAGTCGCTTGCCTCCTGACGCGTACGACTATCAGCCCCAGAGTCGGGTGCGGGAGCCATTTAGTCGCTTGCCTCCTGACGCATACGGCCAGAGTCACGTGACCCAGGTAGGAATCCAAGCGTCGCGCCCAAGCATCCGGTCGGATAAAGGACAACCGACGAAGCCATTGAGTCCTGCCAAAGGGGATTGGATCGACCGACACTACTTTGGGCATGAGCCAATCGCTACTTCAGACTTTCCTGTTTCGGGATTCCTAGGTCACTCTGATCTAAGACTGTTGGCGCCGGACACAGATATTTCAAACTCTATCATGGATGCTTATATAGATCTGCTCCGTGTTAGAGAGCTAAATTATAACCCCTGCCAAACTTTGAAGCTCAACATGTATGCCTATTTTGTTATCCCCATCATGGTGAATAGCATGAAGGAGTTCACAGAATTGAGGACGATGCGAGGGACAAGCAAGGGTGAATGGTGACCATCTGCAAACGTGCTTTCCTACTTGAACGCGAACTTCCAATGTCACGCATCTGAGGCGAACCTAATCATGCTACCTGCTCTTCATGCAAGCCACTTCTTCCTATTAGTTCTCTTTCCATAGAATAAAGTGGTCCACATATACGATAGCCTAAGGGAAGACGGACCTGGTCGGCAGCTGGCGCAGATGTACTCCACGTACATCAATGCGATGGTTAGTTTATATTTCTTGACCTTCGCTCATAGTCTATTCTGCTTGTTACATAGGCTTGATAACCATTTTTATTGTTGGATGCAGACTACTATCATTCCACTAGCGTGCTGACATATTAAGGGGGAAGTCATCACCAGCAAAACAATGATAGAGCCTTAGACGGTCGTGATGATACAAAACCGACCAAAGCAATATAACAGTCATGATTGCGGGATTTACGTCCTCAAGTACATGGACTACATAGCTCGCTCGGATGTGCTCGAATATACGTCGTGGTCTCGAACGGATGCCTTGACGTTTAGATATAGGATAGCCTGAGAACTGAAAAAGGTGTAACTAGATGCCTTCCTTACCATTCCCCTGAGATGTAGTAGACGTTCGTATGAATTTATGATATTAAGGTTTGAAATTGAATTAGCCTTATTATTACTATTGTTTTATTTTGGACAATGGGCTAATTAGCGTGCATAAGGTGCAATGAGTAACAAAAAAGTGAAAAAAATAGCGTGCCTAAAGTGTGCGCGAATAGGCACGTCGTAGGAAAACCCAAAAAAAATTGTCTCGATTTTCGCCGAAATTCATAGAAATGGGCTAATTAGCGTGCCTAAGGTATATTGAGCAAAAAAAACTAACAAAAAATATACAAGATTTTTCGGAAGTTATGAATTGGGCGATAAAGTGTGCGCGAATAGACCTTTCATAGGAAAATCAAAAACATTATTTGTCTCGAATTTCACTAAAATTCATAAAAATGGACTAACTAGTATGCCTACGGTGCAATGAGAAAAAAAAAAAGAAGTGATAAAAAAATTACAAGATTTTTCGGAAGTTATGAATTAGGCGCTAAAGTGTGCGCGAATAGGCCATTCATAGGAAAACCAAAAACATTATTTGTCTCAACTCTGCTAAAATTCATAAAAATGGGCTAACTAGCGTGCCTACGGTGCAATGAGAAAAAAAGAAGTAATAAAAAAAATTACAAGATTTTTCAGAAGTTATGAATTGGGCGCTAAAGTGTGCGTGAATAGGCCCTTCATAGGAAAACCAAAAAAATTATTTGTCTCGATTTTCGCCGAAATTCATAGAAATGGGCTAATTAGCGTGCCTAAGGTGCAATTTAAAAAAAACTGACAAGAATCCACAAACCAAATCACAAATTTAAACATTATAAAAGTTCAATTTAAACAACTGAAACATTAATTTAAACAACTGAAACATTAACCCTAACACTCTTCCTCATCATCGTCCTCCTCGACCATACTGCCAGGTTCGATACCTAGCACTTTATAATGGTTTCTCTTGTCATGATCAGTCATCTTATTGCACAACGCACACTTTCGCAATTTTTTTTGACCCGTTGCTTCTTCAATCGGATTCTTCATACGTATTGCACGTTTTCACCCTTTTGTTTGAGAAATAATTGGATCAAAAATATCATCCTCCTCACCTTGCAGGCTAGTGCTGTCAATGACTAGCTGTGAAGCTCGATTGAATCTATCGGCTGGAGTCGTCCGAGTAGTCGGATTGTCCTGTCTTTCTGGTAATGCCATCCTAAATTGTGCAAGGTTAGCCTTATCCCGTGCGGCTGCTTCAACTTGATACATGTACCCATCAAATGTTGACGCTGTATCCAATGATAAACCGTGCATGATGTTACAAAGGTGATTATATCGCAACGTCTCAGATTGCTCGAAATCAACTGAAACATTGGGCACGTAAGGAATGTGACCGTGGACTCTATTGGCTTCCTTCGTCCACCGATCCAAGATATACTCTGGAGGGATTTCACGAGCATTCTTGGCACTAAAAAACCTCAACGCGTGTCGACAAAGTATACCTTTATGCTCAAACAGTTGACAGTTGCAATTAACAAACCCGATGTCCATACAAACTGTTACCGTAAAATGTCTTATGTTCCTCGGAACCGACGAAGAGCACGGATTGGCAAAATTCGTCACATTTGTCCAAGCATAAACCTTGAGATCTCTGGTGGAATACTTGTGCAACTTTGTCATGCTATATTGATTCGACTTTAGTAGTTCCTCTTGAAACTGTCTAAACATTTCCTTGGTATAGACTTGAGCCGCATGAGCCTCCAAAGGTGAAAAAACTACTATGGCTCTTTCTCTGTAAACTGTAGCCGCGTCGGCTTTTCTCTCAAGGAAAACTTTCTTGTCAATGGCTTTCTGCATCTCGAGTACGAACTCTTTTATACTTGAAGAATGGCCTACGTACCCATCAAAGAATCATTCATACCTTCACTTCTCGAGGTCGTAGTCATTCTGGCTGCAAAAAACTTTTTGGTGTAGGCACTGATCCACTGTGTTCTGATCTCATACAACGCTTGCAACCATTCATGACTGTGCAAATAGTAGTCATCCATTAACTTGGCCCACCTCTCCTCGAACACGTCTACCGTCAACGATTTCTTCACACATGTATTAAAGTCACTCTTGAATGTCGGATGGTTTGCATATACATTGTGAAGCCGTTCGGGATATTTGTTGCTTATGTGCCATGTGCACAGGCCATGGTGAGTATCTAGAAGGACCTTAGCGATTGCATTTTTCATTGCCAGATCTTGGTCGGTGATGATGGTCTTTGGAGGAATATGATACATTGCTTCAAGCCACGTTTCAAATAACCACGTAAATGACTCCTCCGTCTCATCCCTAAGCAGGGCAAAGCCAAACAAGATTGACTGATAGTGGTGGTTCACCCCGGTGAATGGAGCAAAAGGCATAGAGTACTTATTTGTGCGGTATGTGGTGTCAAACGTCACAACATCGCCAAAATTTTGGTAAGCAGCTCTAGAACGGGCATCTGCCCAAAATATAGTACTAATGCGGTTCTCATCATCCAGTTGGAGACTATAGAAAAAGCCAGAATTCTCACTCTGAAGGCTCCTGAAGATATCAAGTGTAGTTTGAGAATCACTCTTATCGAAAGACTCTCTCCTCTGAACACGAAGTTCATTTCGAAGGTCTACTTCGTTGAAACTCAACTTGTCAATCCCCCCAGCCTGGCTTGAGAAAACCCCTATCATTCTAGAAGGTGAAATTTTAGCCTCGGCCATTGTAAATATCAGTTGTCTGTGTGCCGCGCTTATTTGTCGGTGTTGATGAATTTGACCAATCTTACTAGGGGTCATCAATTGATGATTATGGCTCAACTCCACTCCCGTCACAACCCAATGATTTTCATTTTTTTTGGTGTACTGCATACGCATGGGCCTTGAAGCCGGTACCCGGAAATGTGTCCCGTTTTCTTTGTCTTGTTGGCCATTCGTCACTGATCTGAATAACCGGGGTACATGCGGTGCTCCTCTATGACACTCAAATAGCCTTCCACAAATTTGATTTGTATTCGCCCGTTTTCTAGTCGTCTTAATTCTAATACCGAAACCTATCGTTTTCGAATATGCTCTATAGTATGCTTCAACTTCGTCCAGTGTTTGAAAAACTTGACCCAAGTAAGGTGAATCAGAATCTTCACAAAAATTATTTCCTCCAGTTGCATCCATATTTATACTGAAATCTAAAAAATAAAAATTATATCATTCTCAACAAGTCATAGAATAAAATAAAATAAAATAAAAAATTATTTCCTCCAGTTGTGTCCCGTTTTACAATGTGCAATTACCAAAATACCCCCGATGAGCGGCAAATTACAGAAATGCCCCCGGGGGTTCATTATCACCCTAACTCCCCCAAATTAGCTTCAAAACAACCTTTCAAGTGTTTTACTTACATTTCTGGACTAAAAAGCCCTTTGAAAAACTTAACATTGTAAAATTACCAAAATACGCCTCTCGGGGTGGCAAATTACCAAAATGCTCCCTGGCATCGGAAAATCTCAAAAGTGCTTTGAAATGTTATTTTAAGCTTCCTGAATTCATTCTTGATCTAAAAAGTATTTTACGGATTTTTCGCCCAAAAATCCCGAACCGGTGTCCGGATCGAGCGCTTAAAAGCCCGTTCGGCCAAAAAAATAGCTAACGACTTCGGAATGGCCTGAATTCCTGGGAAATGGAACTTCCCAACATCCTAGGGTTCTCATAAAAGTTTCGCGCGAAATCGCGCTAGCTTGATATTTTAAATTACACTGCAACGTTACAAGGTTCCCTGTATCAGTTAACCCCTTTCCAGTCTTTGAAAAACTCTAAAATTTTTCCCTGATGTAGATCTTTTAAAAATAACTAGGGTCTCTTTTTTATACTTTGGCAAAATCTAGCTCTAACTATTGTTTATAAATTCGTGAAAAATCCAAATTTTTACACCCTAAAAAATCGCTATTTTGGAATCTATAAATGTAATATCCTGATTTGTATAAACCTAATTTTCACGCCTTAAAAAATTGCTCATCCGATCTCCGATTGATCTGATTTTTGTTTCGTTCAATTTGTATTTTCGTTATCTTCGATTTGAGTCTACAATGACTATTTTTGGACTTCGAATGAATATTCGCTAATAAACGCTAGTTAAATTCCTAATTTCAAACTCTCAAAAAACACGATTTTTAGACTATGATAAGAACAATTTAAGCATAACACAATTTAAACAATCCATTGGTAAGAACAATTTGAAATTAACATTGAATTATAAGAAAATTCAAAATACTTACTTGTTTTAACTTGATATATTTAAAGAAAAATCCACCGATCTTCTAGCGGTTATCCACCGATCTTCTAGCGTAAAAACAATTTGTTTGTATTGTTGTGGAGATTATGTAGGCGAGATATGGAGTATGAAGAGAGTTGGTAAAGATGATGGAGAGTGGAAGAAAGGGTTCAGAGAGAACGAATTATAAAGAAAGAAAAGTGAGGGAGAGAGAAGAAAGAAGACAGAAAAAATTAGATCCGTGAGTGAGCAGTAGTCAAAGGCTGTGAAAGAAAAAAAATTGCAGAATACTGTGCGGCCGAGCTTTGAGATGCCTCTGGAATTGGACATGGGGGGGAGGACACCACGTGGGGGGGGGGGGGGGGGGGGCGGGGTTGGGGGGGGTGGGGGGGCATCACAAGGGGGGAGGGGGGAGGACACCACGTCGCAGGGGGGGGACCGCAACACTTTGTTGCGGTTGGGGGGCCTTTGATGGTAATCATACCAACCGCAACAAAGTGTTGCGGTTGGGTTTTTAGCTTGAAAATAAGTAAATCCCCAACCACAACACTTTGTTGCGGTTGGGTTTTTGGCGTGAAAAATGGGGATTTACACAGTGGGCCCCTAACCGCTACTCTTTCTTGCGGTTGGGGTTGAAGGGCATAATTGTCTAATTTTGCAACCGCATGAAAGAGTAGCGGTTGCTACTTTTTCAAAATAAAAAAAAACACATATGAGCCGTCCACAAGTACACGTGGACAGCTACATTTTTGGTGGAGAAATAACAATTTCTCCACCGGTAGACAGGGATCGGCTCCTATATATATATATATATGTGTGTGTGTGTGTGTGTGTGTGTGTGATCCATTGCTCGCGCAGGCAACTTTCGCGCAGTTGCCTGCGCAATCTGCCCGTCCATCTGGCCCGATGGGCGAGCCAAATTTCGTCGTCCGCAACATAATAAAGCGGACGGTAATTTTACCCTCCGCTACTTAATGTAGCGGATGACGAAAAGCGGGCGACAAAAAAATGGACGTCCACGCTCACGATCTGCACGTCCATATTTCACGCGTGGACGGCCAGATCGCGCGAGCAATTGCGCAGAAGTTGCTCGCGCGAGCAATGGATCACGACCATATATTTATATAGTATTTTGTTTCTTACTACTTTGTCGTTAATTTTGTATTAAGATTTGTTAAACGCGATAGGCAATACATGAATAGAAAATCTATGCTTAGATCACACTGTGATTACTCAAATTTCTTTTGTATACTCATTAATGTTGAATGACACTTGAAATAAGATATGGAAGTCTAAAAATAAAGTATTAAAAAAGTGAAGCATGTAAGAGTTATCAATTAGTTCACATCAAATAATGATTTTGGGTTAATCCCAAATCTGTACCTTAAAGTATTACATGGGTACAACTTAAGGACATAATATTTTAAAAGTACCAAATGAGTACCTAATGTACCATTTTTTAAACAAATAAGTGCAAACGCCGACCAACGGTGGAATCTTTTAAAAAGTACAAAAGCATGAAATCTTAATAAAAAAAAGTCCATGTGTGTCCTCGCCTTCCTCCTCCCTCTTATTCTTCTTCTTTTTAATCTTCCCCACATCCCTCTTCTCGCGCGCACGCGCACACACACACACACATATCTTAACACACACTCACACCCACACCTTAACACCCACACACTCCCTTCCCCCATAATACACACACACGCAGAAACCACACACGCGTGCGCTTGCCCAGAATCAGCACTCCCGTAATAAACAGCACATACACTCCACCTGTTAATTCACAACCAATGCCGTAACTCAAAATGCAAGCAGTAACCTAACTCAGATCCATCCACAACTCCAAATTCGCAATTCTCATCACCAACCTCAATCAATACTTGGACATCGATATATTAACAATGCATAGTCACCGTAGCGTCATGGATTCGCAAGCCAGTGAAAAGATACCATGATGGTGAGGTCGTGTTGATGGCGGCAGTGCTATACAGTGGTGTCGATAGTGGCGGTGTTGGTACAACAGTGATAAATGGAAAATTTACAGTAGTGATAAATTGAAAATTGAGACCTCCAACAGTTGCTCTAATTTGGTGGTAGTAGGGAATTCACACAACCTAGTAAGACTCTAGATCCGACGATGTTGGGTTGGGTTGATATAGAGGAAACGACAGTCCTAAGGAGCAACAATGGCATAATTGCACAAGTGTCTAAAATGTGTGTGCACGTGCACGTGCAGGTTTCGGGGTTGTGTGTGTGTGTGTGTGTTATGGTGGCGTATGTGACCGGTCAGGGGGGGAGGGGGGATGTGTGTGTGGGGGAGGGGTGAGGGTGGTTGGGGGGGGGGGTTTGGTTCACAATTATAATTCCATTCCATGTCATTGTATTGTGATGACATGGACCAATCAACTGTAAATGGCCACGTCAATCTGTTTCATGAACCTTTTCTCATGAAAGACAATCATGCCCATGACTTTTTTACGGAATCCTACGTCCCTCAGCGCTCAGACTTATTTGGTTAAAAAAATTTACGTTAGATACTCATTTGGTACTTTTGAAATGTTGGGTCCTTAAGATGTACTAGGGTACTGATTTTGGATCAGCCCTAAGAATTTTTCTTTGCTTTGTAGTATTGCAAGTAATAGTTCAATCTTTGTAGAAAAAGATAGCTTAAGAAGTTAAATACTCATGAAATCATTCACAAACTAATTCTTTATTATTCATATACTTACTAATAGTGGAATAACCTTTTTGTCAATCCTCTTTCCATATAAATGTAGGACTTTTTTTGTTTTTTACTTAGTGACGCACGTCATAAATCAATAATGTAGCGAACCGCCTCGAAAAAATCCTAGACCTTGGAAAGGTCTAAAATTAGGAGTCGACGCCATATTTTATTAAATGAAGAAAAATAAGAAAAACCCTAAAAATGACTTTAAAATGTCCAAAGACTACTAATATTGTAACACCCCGATACTTTATTGGATTTATAAAAAATATATATATATATATTTAGCGACGAATAGTGAAGCGTGATAGCGTAACGGCCGTTAATAATTTTCCTAGCATATAGTTTATCTTAAATAGTTATTCTGGGCTATTTCGTAATAATAAAAAGTTTCAGGTTAGTTTTGAATAAGTATAAAAAAAAAAATTAAGGGGGTTTATGGTAATTTTGCTTTTAGGGCTATACATATATAACCTACATACTAGAACAGCCGCCCCAAGTTTTCATTCCATCTGGGACTCGGTAGATAGAGAGAGTCAGAGAGATCGAGAAAGAGAGAAGGACTCTCTCCGGCGAAGCTTTCCGGTAAGATATCGATAACCTATATCCTTTTCCAGTGTATATACATATACATGTAGTGGGTTCAGGGAATTTATGTTTACGGGTTTGTGGGATCGGTAATGTGGTAGCCGTAAGTGTATTCTGGGTATTGTGTAAGTGTGCGGGTTACGTGGGTTTATATATGTAGGTATATGCGTGAATCTGTGTCAAAGGGTCCGTGTGTTTGAGAGTGCAGTGCGTGGGTTTGGTGTATAGATGTGCCTGTGTATTGCGGGAGCGTACGGTGTGGTGGCTGTCGTGAAAGAGGAAGGAGGGTGAGCAGCCATGTGCTGCCGTAGCTGAATTTCCGATCTGTGTTGATGATAGGGAAAGAAGAGAGAGGCAGTGGCGTGTATATATTCTGAGTGATGTGGAAGTGAAGGGCATTACCTGTATGAGAGAGGGAGAGTAAAGACCAATGAAAGAAAATAGTGGGTGTGGGTGCTATGTTGTGTATATATATGTGTGTGTAGAAAGAATAGAGGAAGAGGTCACAGCAGTGGGCAATTGGGTGTGAAAGACAATGTGTTTTGGAGGTTAAAGGAGATGGTATTTTGATGTGCATAAAGGCTTGGGCATGTGAGTGAACTGTGTGTGTGTGTAATATATATATACATGGTGGACTGAAATGGTTGCAAATGAAGGTGATACGGGACTGTCGGGTGGTGCATGTTTGCCTGTTGATGGTGATTGTGTGGTACCTGCTAGGTGATCCAGCAGTAGTTGTTATGGGGGTTTATGAGTAGTGAGGGAGTAAGGGGCAAGAAGAGAAGGGAGGGGATATGAGTGACTGTGAAGAGCATGTGAGTGCAAACTGTGTGATGTGTATATGCGATTGTGTTGGGTTTTGCAGCCAGTGAGGGAGTATAGAGGAATGAGAAACTGAGTGCTTATGGGTAATTGTGTGTGCTTAGTGTGCAGATTTTTACATGATATTAGATGAAGAGGAAGACAGAAAACATATAGAGAAGAAGATGGAGATTGTAGGTGTATTTTACAATCGTGGAAGAGGTGGATATATATAGAGAATGGAGTGCTCTGTGTGGTGAAGTGTGTGCACTGTGTAAGTGAGTGTGTGAAGGGGAGAGGGAGGAATTGAAACCCACTGTATGTGTGGTGTGTATAAATATAAGTGTAGTGTAGTGGTGTTTGTGTTAACGTGTGTGTGTTTGTGTAAGGATCAAGTAGAGAGAGAGAGTACTGTTTTGAATGACCTGTGAGAGTGCTGGGTTTGGTTGTTACAAAGAGATAAAAGGAAAGAAAGAAGAAGAAGAAGCGAAGAATGGATCCGGTATCACGTTAGCGTTAAGTTCGTTGCGTGCATAGACTAGCGCATGGTTATCATTAGCACGTGAAACTTTATAGAATGGTACTTGAGACTATATTAGAATTCTTGGCAAAATTTTATAATTTTCTGAGATCGTATAAATGTTTAGTATTTTCTGTAATTTCAGATTTGGAAAATTATTTTGAAGCCTTTAAACCCTGAAAATGTTCCGAGGAAACTTATAGCAATGTCCTTATGATATAAATAAGACTCAGTTTGAATTTCATGATTTTTAGAGTTGATTTGCTTTGGTTTCCGTATCGCATTGTTTTTAGCAAAATGATTAATTTAAAAATAGTTTTAATGCCTTTTAATTTTTGATTTAAATTTCTATAATTTTCAAACATATTTTAAAACTGTTATAAAAATTATGGGACTTTATTTTCAGCTAGAAGTAATTTTGGGAATTTATGGGTTTTTATTGTATTTATAGAAATTATTTAATTCGAAAATATTCAAAATTTCAGAGAATTCATATTTTGACTCTTATTAATGTTTTAAGCTATAAAAGTATTTTATTGAAATTTATTATAAATTTTGGAATACAGTTACGCGTTAAGTAGCGTACAGGATTTCCGGTTAGCTACGTCGGTCGTGTGTGGAATACGTTTCGAGTCGCGTGATTTCGGGATTAGAATTAAGCACGTGGTGGGTAGTCGATATTAGGGTTTCTAGTATATTAGATATAAATTGTGTTCTAACAATTAAATTATAAATTTAGGTTGATTCAGAGAATACCGGTCGAGGTTGGTAGCATCGCTTAGCTTGGACCGAGGTAAGGATTTTCTCTCCGAACCCTACTTCTTCGTTCTGTTTTCAAATGTTTAGTTATGAAAGCTTTATGAACTACATTGATTCGATTTTATGTTTAATATAAAAGATGTTTTGAAATCGTCCACGAAACCCTAATTTGAGCCCGATAGCGATCGTTTGGAATTCGTTACTTAATCCTTCTTTTTACTTAATTCAATCATTGTAAAATGTTTTGAACTGTGTTTAAATTCCTTGAATATTTTCAAATGCATTTATTGCTTCTCAATGTTGACATGAGTTAGTAACTTGGGAGCCATAAGGATGGTCTGTAGTGTTGGCGTTATAAGGATGGTCTGTTGGATGGGTTTAACTAGTACCTAGATGGACTAGTCAGTGTACATATGCATATGTAAAGCGATCGAGCACTGCCGGGGTGGCTTTGCTTCTGTACTGCTCATGTTCAATGTTTCTTGTCTATGTTTTATTACACTTGAACTGTTTTGAATAATATCCATTCATGCTTTATTACATCCGAGTGTTTCAAATGACTATTATTTAAGGGAATGAGTTGAATACTCATCCTTATGTTTATATCGTATTGTAGTGATTTCATCGAAAGCAAAATTCCTCAAAAAGTTGTTATTGGACTTGAATGTAAAATCGTTCGTTTTGTTCATCTTTGTCTAAGTGTTGTATTTCATTGAAAATGCTCTTCAAAGGTATTATATGAAAAATCGTCCGTATCGTTTTCTTATTTTTAAATCTTTGTGCGACCTTACTGGGCTCTCAAAAGCTCACTCCCCTTGACTTCCTTTCCGCAGGTAATATCCAACAATAGATCGCATTTGGGTGTGGAATAGATTCGAGCGAGGGAAAGAGAAGTTAAATTTCAGTCTTAGTCATTAGAACCCCTGCGTGGGTCATTATTGTTATTTAGAATTGTTAGTTTGGACTTGATGTTTTAACTATGATTAAGTCGCTGGATTAGTTGCTCTGACAGATTTCTATTATTTGGTTAAATTGAGGAATTATTATCTTAGTGAACTGATCGATTGAGCGTTAACGTTCTGAAAAATTCCAGGATGTTACAAATATATTGAAAACAGAAAAATGGATTCGGGAACTAAGTTATACGACATGAATGTGTTAGGCACCCGTCCTACCCTTTCGGTCTTTACTTCATTTTTATTATTTTTTGTCCTTAAATTATAAATATGAAATAAAACAAACCCTAATTCTATTTCTAAATTATTGGTTTGAATTCTACAAGAGAAGTCAACTAGCCTCGTATCTGGTCGGACAAACTAGAATCAGACAAAAAGTCAACTGGCCTTACAGGAGGCAACCTATATTTCAGTCTTAGACTCGAACTAAAAAATGAAATAAAATGGCTTTTTTTCATAGTTTGTATTGTATAATGAAAATGTGATTCGGGGAAATGGAAAACACTGTAGAGTATTATAATCCAAACTAACCTAGAGAGCAATAAATATACCTCACCAATGCGCTTGCCTAGAAGACTTAGAAACATTTTGTGAGAAGAATGCAAGTGACTTACCACTATAAAGAAATGAGTATGAAGTGCTAAATTCTCTTAGAGACGATCTACCACCTTTATAGAGAAATGGTGTAAAACTCTAGAGAGGGAAAGCTCTTTCTAAAATACAGCCGAAAGACCCATTTTATAGATGTTTGGGGCGAAAGAAATGATAAAGATGACTATCTCAATCTATAACTTGGTGATAGAGAAAAATATTTCATAAAAATCAGAAACTGAAAAAAATGTCAACGAACCGGTCACTTAATCCCTTGGACGAGCCGCCCGATTTTCGACGAACCGATAGGTTCACCACTTAAACTTCTAAGATTTTTCTCCCAAATTTTGGGACATTATCTGCCCATAATTTTTTAATAATCTCTAAAAATACAAAAGGCATGTACCAGATGTCAAGAATTACTTCCCATCTTTATCTTAATCTAGGATATTTGAGTATATCAAGGATAAATCACAAGGCATTTCTAAGTCTTTTAATCAAACTCAATCTCTTGAGTGGACCTGGGTTAAACCTAACTAACTGAACTGGTTTAACCAACTGGACTGGACTCTTACTGGGTTGGACCTGACTACTTATTGGACTGAATTATATAGATTAGGCTTATACATTATTAGGCCTAAACCCATAATACTGAGAAACTTAATCATTAATAAATCCCAACAAAAAAATACGAAAAATAAAGTAAACTACAAAAAACTGGTTGCTACAGATCCCCTCAGTGAGGGAGCTCGCGTGCAAGCGAATATACCAAAAACAACACATTTGTGTAGTGGAAATACAGAAAAGGCCACAAGACCTAAGACAGACTCAAAGAGCCACACATATATGAGGTCACACCTTTGCAAGTTTTCATACGTATCCTTAGAAGATGCATCAGACTTATATAGTTCGTCCTTCCTAGGTTCCAGAGGACGCTGACAATGTCAACGATGGTCACATGCTCCGCTTCATAGTGAAACTTGTCGAAGAACAGTTGGACCATGGCCAACTAGGAGTGGATGGTACCCTTGGGGATATGGTGGTACCAGGAGTTGGCGAGGCCAGTCAGGTACTTATGAAATTTCCCAAGCTTCAAAGAGTCGTCTACTCCGTAGTGCTCTAGGAAGCCGGCAAAATCAGTGAGGTGCTCGTTGGCATTGCCCACTCTGCCGCTGAACAGGGTAAAGGCCGGTTACTTGTACTTGACAGGGTAAAATTTGGGGGCAAGGTTGACAGAGTAAGGGACATGAACGGATAGCTTAGATGAGGAGTATGCTGGTAAGCATAATTTCTAAAAACGCTGGAGGATGATGTCAAGGTCATGCTTGGTGACATACGAAGCATGTGATGGTTTGTGTACGGTCGGGATGAACCTGGAACCTAAGCCCTCGGATGGGGCGACCTGAGGCATTAAGGGGATGATAATGGTAGAGAAGAGTTGGTGGCAGGGATCGACTTTTTGGGGTGTGGTTTGCACAATTGTAGTGCCAGCGGCAAGGGTCGACAGTTAAGAAGGGCCTACTATAGCAAGTCAAATGAATGGCTGGTGTTCAGGTGTCAGTTTTCCATGTTAGGGTTGGGTTCTATCTCAATTGGTGCGCGCCTCTCTGAAGTATTCCGAGCAAGGGTAAGGCTGGGGGCCGTAGGAAGAGGTACCGCTATTCCTACCACCGAGGTCCCAAAGGACCAAGAGAGCAATGGTTGCGACACTAGGACCTTGGTAGCGTTGAAAACTAGCCAAGGCCCTGAAGGCTGGGTCTGAGCAGCAGGCAAAAACCTCAAAGCTTGGGATGGCACTGGGTGAGCCATGGGCATGGGATTGGGAGCTCTAAGCCCCTGAGAGACAAGCGATTGCAAAATTAAGACTTGGATTGATTTTTACATCTCCAGAATGGCGGCAATGAGGCCTTGGATGGTTATAGTAAGCTTCTGGATAGTTGCATAGGCAATGACCTTTACATTTGGTGTGCTTGCTCGAGAGGGACCTGGAGTCGGGCAGCATTGGTCTCCTTTTGATTCGAGGTGATGCTTCTCTTGTATGGATGGGTTAAAATAGTGCCTGGTAGTCCTAGTAGCTTTGTGTTGCTGAGGCATGGTGGGTTGGGTGTTTCAAACAAAGGATGAGCTGCACTCTGATGCTTACCTCCCCACTAGAGTCGCCCAAATGCCGCCAAGGAAGTGTGTTCGCAGTAGGCACGGAGGTGCCACAAGGAATGCTCTGAGTTAGATGCCAAGTATGTTTATATGGAATAGAATAAGGATAAAACAAGGGCAGAGACCAAGGCTTCCTAGAAAGAGCCTAAGGAATCGTTGTGTTGCGAGGGTGAAGGCGGAGGTGAATACACAACGACAGTCACAGTCCAATGCTTAAGTCTAGGTTCAAGGTCTTGTGTGTTACTCTCCCTAGAATTGTCTAGTTCTAGAAGTCTAGAGGGAGAAAGTAAAATGAGTTCTGTTCTGAAGTATTCTCTTCCTGAAAAATGAACTTGCAGGTCTTTATTTTTAGGGTTTCAGATGGTGATGTCATCAAGCAGCACATGGTGCCCTAAGCAGTGACACCTCACTGAGGGGGTCACAAATGCTAGTGCTCCACGGACTTCTGGATTGCATATTGACCTGGTCTCCCCGCACAGTGTCGCTCTGTCTAACTCAAAAGACTAGCCCACATAGCACCGGTATGGCCAGAGAACCCTTTAATCTAGCCACATTTCCAAAGCTCTTGCAGTGTCCCACAGGGATGTTTAGAGACTCAAAGAACCTGAAAGTGCTAGAGAATGGTCTGTATGCCTGACTTTCATGTGGACTAGGTGCGATGCCCTCCGGAAGCTGCTCTCGTCTTATAATGACCCAAGTGTCATAGTTCCTAGGGTTGCCGATGAAGAGCCCCCAATGCCAGAGCATGTAGACTTGTTACGCAAACACCCTGACAGAGATAGTGTCCCGAGGGAGTCACCTCTCCCGCAGGTGAGTCCTCATGCCAGAGCACTCGGAGCGCGCCAAGGTAGTGTCCCGGAAGATTCGTTTACCCAACGGCTGAGGTAATCTCCAAAGGAGTCGCCTGCCCAACATGCTGGGGTAGTCTTTAGAGGAGTCGCCTACCCGACAAGTTGAGGCATTGTCCAAAAGAGTTGCCTACCTGGTGGAAATGGAGTTTTCATGCCAGAGCACTCGGAGCTCCCTAATAGAGAGAGTGTATTGGAGGAGTCTATCTATCCCCTCAATGAGTCCTTGTATCCGAGCACTCGGAGTGCGCCAATCTTGTTTCCAATAGGAATCGCTTACCCGACAGTCAGAGGTAGTGTCCTGGAGGACTCCCATACCTAGCCTATCTCTGTGGGTGAGTCCTTTTGCCAGAGCACTTGAGTGCGACAAGGTAGTCTCTGGAGGAGTTGTCTACCATACGGGCTAAGGTAGTGTTCCAGTGGAGTCCCCTACATGGAGGGGGGGGGGAGTTCTCATGCTAAAGCACTTGGAGCTCCCTGACAGAGATAGTATTCTAAAGGAATCGCCTATCCTAGTGAGTGAGCCAAGGTAGTGTCTTGGAGGAGTTGCCTACCCAATATGCTGAGGTAGTGTCCCAGAGGAGTCACCTACCTCGTCGAATGGGAGTCCTCACACCGGCCCTCAGAGCTCCCTGAGGTAGTGTCCCGGAGGAGTCGCCTACCCTGAGGGATAATGCACACTTCAGAGAGTGATTCGAAACATGTCACACAAGCAAGGCAAAATGCACATCATATGGCGACAAGATGAACCAATGATGGGGCGTGGTAGTGTGACAGGATGCTAGAGGGATCGAATGTATAAGTGGCGCGGCACATTGGCACATCGAGATGTGTGCGGTGCTGGGGCATCATACCGGGGGCACGCGAAGCACCAAGACGACGCTTGGGCGTGGTGACCGGTGTCGTGGATATGGGCGTCGTGTCGGGGGTACCGGGTACGTGACTCGGAGATGGTGATTGGGCGCGGCGAGGGGTGTCGTGAATGTGGGCGTCATACCGAGGGCTCGAGCGAGTGACGGGTGTCGCGGAGCTGGGCGTCGTGCCAGGGGACACGTGATGTGAACCGATGCTTGGGTGCGGCGAGCGGTGTCGTGGAGATGGGCATCGTGCCGGGGGGACATGATGCAGAGATGGCAGTCGGGCATGGTGGCGGGTGTCACGGAGATTGGAGTCATGTTGGGGGCACGTGACGAGGCAATGGCATTTGGGCGCAATGATGGGTGTCGCAGAACGGAACATCATGCCGGGTGCACGTGACGCGGCTACAGAGTCTAGGCGTGACAGCGGGTGTCGCACAGAGGGCATCATGCCGGGATGGAAACAATATGTATCTAGATGAAGAAGGAATGTTGGTTTCTTGAAGGAAGTACGCTAAAAATTTCTTAAGAAGTTTGGAATGTTTGGTTGCAATTCCGTGGCAATGCCACTTATTGTGAGTGCAAGATTGAAAAAGGTAGATGGTGGGGAATTACATGCAAGCCTTAGCCTATACCGATGTTCAGTTGGAAACCTATTGGATCTCATGGCAGCTTTGCTTGATTTGGCAGTAAGCTTACTTTCAAGATTTATACACAGCCTAAGCCATTTTCACTTCAACAATTTAGAGAAGCAATTCGAGATCTGGAGTTAAAAGACATCACCCCAATGTGGAGAAGGTTGTTATGTAATCTTGCTGTCCTAGAAAATCAGTTTCTAGTTAGCGTTAACTATGGTTATGGCATGTTAGTGCATGTTAACTTATGATAGTTCGTGTCTTGTTTGTGTCGCGCCAGTCGTAAGCTACTTGTAAGCCATTTAAGCTCATGTATTGCTGTATCAGTTAGTGGAGAAATTAGAGAGAAAATTCCAGAATCGTCTCGTCGTCTTCCTCTCTCTATCCAAGTCTGATGTAGCACCCAAAATACAGTCATTTTGAGTGTTGTCTAAGCTAATATTTTGAAAGGCGAAGGCATAAGTCGAGACGTTCAACCACCCACGAGACGAGGCATATGCTTTGAGGAATCCATTTTATCTACAAATAGATTATAGTATATAAACCTTGTAAGAAAGTAATAAACTTTATAAATATACGACAAATTTGCAAATAGATGATAGTTTTTGGTTCGTTGCGGTTAAGATCTCATTCTTATTTTGGGAATCTGCAATTATGTAATAGCTCGTCGGTGAATGTTGAAATTAAGTATGTGTCAAACAAATAAAAGCTCATTATACTCAGACCGCAAAATGTGACGGAAAAATTTTAATTTTATTTTTGTTCGAAAAGGTTAAGAACCTTATCATTAATATTAAAGATAGCACTCGGATGATATCCCCATCCGATAAAAAATGCGGTAAATAAAAATAGACAACAACAATAACAACAAAATTAAGAACAAAATAAAAGTACACAAAAGCCTAAACAAATAAGACTATTTGTTTTTATTTTTACTTTCTTGTATGTTTTTTATTATATTTTTTTATTTGCTGGAGATCCATTAACCTACTACATATAAGATAACTATACAGATAAAAGAGAATTGCACACGAAGTATGCCTCTTCTTCGTCCGCAAAGCATCAAAGGAAAATAAACCTACTCTTCTTCTTCTTCTTTTTCTTCTTGCTTCATTTGCTTCCGGTGGGTACAATGATTTGGCGACATAATTCTCAATAACTTTGAATTCTCTGTTCTATGTCTCGTTCTAAACATTCTCATCCCGAAAAGCAAAGAAATTAGATGTATAGTTTTGCCATGAAGTATGGAGTTAGATTGAATTCCAAGATGCAACGCCTTGCCACAAAAGGCACAAAAAAGCAATTAAAGCAGAAAAGTACGCGTACTCTTCTGATCGGGGGCGCACGCTATTTAGGTAGTTTGGTTTTTAGATAATGCAAGGCAACTCATCAACGCCTTGCCCTGAGACGCGCCCCAAGGCATGCATTAGCAATGCCTTTAAAAAGATTGGTTACCATAGAAAGTGTGTGGAAACACCCAGCAATAGCTAATGAACCTCCTCTGCTATACATGATGTGCGATTTTTCCCCCTCCACATTAAATTGAAGCACTAAAACCCCCCACATTATACCGCTCTTCGGATGGAACCTTTACGGACTCAATGAAAAGGCATTTAATGCCCCTATTTCTTATCAAAGTTTAGGTCAATACCCCTTATAACTTTTTAACCCCCTCTCTCCCTCTATCACACCACCCAAACACAATTGTTCAAGCCTCGCTCCACCCTGACCACCTATAGACCCCGCCGTCGCTGCTTGAATCCATGACTCTATCCCTAAATTAGTTTAGGGGTTCACATTGGGGCTAAAATAAGGCTAGGTGCAACTAGATTGCTCGTAATATATGAGTGTGCATGTGTGCCAATAACAGGAAAGAAGCAACCACGAATGGCGCACACTGCTCTCGGCAACAAGATCAATAGAAGAGACGAGGTGTGTGTGGGTCTCTGCGTGTGGTGGGGGGAGGGGTGGGGGGAGGGAGACTATCCTGTGAGTGGGTGAGTTTGTAGTGTGTGTGGTGGTGGGTGACAGGGGATGAAGGCGACACACTGCTGCCAATGACGAGGTCGACACAGTGTGGGTAGGTCTCTGTGGGAGGTGGTTAGAGATAGGGATAGGGATAGGGACAGGGATCGGGAAGGGGATGGGAGAGAAGCGACAAGGAGTGCATGCATGCGTGCATGCGCGCACGCGTGTGTATGAGTGTGAGTATGTACTTGTGGAGGGTGTGTCTTGTTTGTTTTAGCCAACATTACAGTATTAATTTTGATGAGACTTTTAGTCCTATTGGGTAGATCACTTCCATACTGAGTGTTGATTGCTATCACTTCAAGCAAGGAATAAAAGTTATGGCACATAAATGTTAAAATGCACTTTTGCATGGAGAGATCGATAAAGAAATGGGTACAACCACAAGGTTTTGAGGATCGTCAAAAGCCAAGGTACATGCATGTGTAAGTTGCGAAAAACATTATATGGGCTGAAGCAGGCACCACGAGCATGGTATTGAATTACAGAGTTCTTACTATTTAGCAATTTTCAAATAACACCTTCTAATTCTAGTTTATTTATGAAACATAAGAATGATGGAATCACTATGGTGCTAGTCTATATGGCTAATGTTATCATCACCGGGGATCCGGTGATGACATGAACTAAGTGAAGTTTATTCGTGAAAGTCTGTTAGTGGGATTCGAGATGAAAGAGCTTGTGAGGTCAAACAATTCCTTGATTTGGAGGTACATTGTGAAAAAGCAGGTGTTTTTGTGCGAAAATGTACGCTACGGATTTGCTACAAAAATTCAAGATGGAGGACTGCTACACAATCACAACTCCAATAGGGGTAAATATAAAATTGAGTACTGATGTGGGGGAGCGACTAAGGGATACAATCATGTAGTGACAGTAGGTAAGTTTGTTGTACTTGGTTCTTACAAGGACAAATATATCCTATGCGGTTGGGATCATTAGTAAAATCATGAAAAGTCCAAAGAAGTCGCATCTGGAAGCAGTTTGGCGAATTATGCGGTACGTGAATGGTAAAGTTGATTATGAAATCATTTAGAAAAGGAATTTCGTTTAAGGTAGTTCAAGCATCTACTGTTGATGCTAAAGGTAAAACGTACGATACTTAACCATATCGAGCCCCAAGGGTTGTTCATACCCGGTTAAGCCCCAAGGGTTGTTCAGACCACGGCTATGACTAAAACCCTACTTCTTGTCAAAATGTTTGCAATGAAATAAAACCCCTAAAACCTATGATATTTCATTGATTACAAGGAAATCAGTGAACGAAAGCATCTTGTCTAGCCAGAAAAAACATTATAAATAAGCATGACAACTCATAGATCGAACCGCGGAATCTGAAAAATTGGGTGCTATTGTGAAGCTTTGTATCTCTACCGAGCCATCTGCTTTATTGCGTCTTCTCTGTTTGTTAGCTCCAGGGCTTGCCCTTAGCTTTGCCTAACACGAATTTGTGAGAGTGATGACACGAATTTTGGGGTACAAAAGGGAACCCTATTTCGTGATTTCTGGTACGTTAATGATGGGTGGTGGGGAGGACCTTTAGGAAGCAGCTAAACGGAGCTTTGGGGATGGGTGAAGAGGGTGAGTTTCCCTTTGTGGAGACGTGAGCAAAATACTAGTTAGTAGGGTGGGAGAGAAATTCAGTACATGTATTAAGCATAATAGCATAAAAGAATGAAGGGCTGCTCATTTGAAGCACTGGAATTTTAGAAAAGGTCATGGGCATAGTTATGAATACCGTATCGGAGTGTATACCATTTTTTTTCATAAAATAGTACGTATCTGTACCGGTATCGTCTCAAATTTTTCATCAATAATATACATTTGTAATATTCATTCATTGGCTAACTAACAAAATATACATTTTTTTTACTAATAGTTCCTCTAGAATAAACTGTTTGTCGTATAGAACTTGAATTACGTTAATTTTTAAATAAACTAAATAACTTAACTTATTCAATTGAATTACCTCCTCTAAGATTATCTCCATTTTCAACGATCTCATTTGCAAATTCTTGTGTAAGAATAGATTGTTGTTCAATAATAACGTCTTCAGTTTTAAGAATAAGCTGTTTTTGTGTATGCGTGTTTGTGTGTGCTAGTACATCATATAGATGAAAGAATGCGATCAAAGCTTTCAGGTATAAAGTAAATCAAAACTAAGTGAATCTTATGAGCAAGAAATTGCAGAGGCTTTGATTGATATAAAAAAACTTATGAGTATTTTTCTATTTAGTCCTTATATAGTCAATTTACAAAATTTCTATCAAAATTTGTTACTTTTACATTTTTTTAAGGAACCGGTTCGAAACATAATATCTCGGCCGGTACGTAGTTCTCAACCGGTATCACATGTACCACCCGGTACAACCGGTACAGAGCGGTATGTTGACCGGTACAAAATGTAAGGGGTACCGTACCAGTAGAAGGCAAAAACGTTACGTACCGACCGGTACCGGTACGGTATTGATAACTATGGTCCTGGGAGTATAGGAGAAGATAGAAAATAATAAGAGTTACTCGTCAATCAGGATTCCAGATAGCATAATGTGCTGACCATTTCTTCTTTTTTACACCCATTGGGGAAGGATTTATTCGAGTGGTTATTTCCAATCTAATGCAATGAGATTTCTCTCAAGATTATAACATTATGGTTATTTCCAATCTAATGCAACCTGTACTCGAGATTTAAATCCAACTTACATATTTCCAATTATCCAATTAAAAACTCTTCCATTACATGTCCTTGAAGATTTATGATAGAATTCGAGGAGACCTAAGCTCCCTACAATAGTGCAAACATAATGATAACTATAAAACTAAAATTCTCAAAACGATAAACGATAAACACTTCATTATTCTAATGGTTTTCTTTGGGCATTCGTCCCTCGTATTGCTCATAAGGATCTGCTTTCCTTAGGTCCTCACCTGAAAAATAAGGAATGAGCAAAAGCCCAGCAAGTACACAAATCATGTTCCTAAAATAGGTTTGAGGATTCAAAAAAAAAAAAACATGCCATGGATTCATTTTTTTTTTTTAAATCAGGAATTCAATATCACCACAGTAAAATATTCTTCAATGTATATATACATATATATGAAATTTCAAAAAAGGTTTTCAAATCAGAGTATAATCATCAAGAATTTCATTTGCATCTATCACTGATATTTCATACTTAGGTGTGCCGCGGTCAGCATACGAGCCCTCCTGACTAGGGCCCGAAATCCCTCCTACACCCAGGATAATAATTATATGGGTGTTCCCAACCTATTCTGGTCGTACTCAAAGGCCCACTGTGGTCCCATTTTGCATGACACGTCCGCATAAGCAACAGACATTTTCAACGCTCACAACCGGTCAAAGCGTGCACGCTCAAGTCACGTGCACTTCTTACTTCTTCTACGCGACTTCGTCGCCAAGAAACTCATCATCGTGCGACGCCACATCACTCTTCGACCGTCGCACTTTGCGCGTCGTCCGTCGATGCGCCATGGCACTTGCCCAAGGAGGTTGGCCTTGGCCTCCCCCATGGGGTCGGCCTCGGCCTCCCCCTTCCCCTTGGGGTCGGCCTCGGCCTCCCCCTTGGGGTCGGCCTCGACCTCCCCTTATGGGTTGGCCTTGGCCTCCCCCTATGGGTTGGCCTTGGCCTTCCCCCAAGGGTTGGCCTTTGGCCTCCATCCTTAGCACCTTCACTTCTCTTCAAGAGGCCTTGCATCCTCTGCGACCCCCGTCACCCGGACACAACTCCGCGACCCCGTCGCCCGGACACAACTCCGCGACCCCGTCGCCCGGACACAACTCCGCGACCCCGTCGCCCGGACACAACTCCGCGACCCCGTCTCCCGGACACAACTCCGCGACCCCGTCGCCCGGACACAACTCCGCGACCCCGTCGCCCGGACGTCATCTCCGCGACCCCCGTCACCCGTCGTCCGGACGTCAACTCCGCGACCCCGTCGCCCGTCGTCCGGACGTCGCCCGCGCCCGCGCGCCAACTCCACGACGCTCATCGTCCGTCGCCCGGACGTCGTCTCCGTGACCCCCTGTCACCGACGTTCGGGCGTCACACTCCAACACTTCGCCGCGCCCGTGCGCCGCGCCGCTAATACAGCCGTGCCCCCAGGCTCTTTATCACACTACCGTGCCCCCGGCACTATACGCACTATGTCGCGCCCATGCGCCACCATTGACACCAACGTGCCCCCGGCACCTTACGCACTATGTCGCGCCCATGCGCCACCATTGACACAAACATGCCCCCGGCACCTTACGCACTCCGTCGCGCCCATGCGCCGCGCCATTGACATAGACGTGCTCCCGGCACCTTACTCACTTCATCGCGCCCATGCGCCACAATCATGTCATCATGCCCCCGGGCACCACACTCATTCATCACACCATGCGCACCTTGCCTTGGTCATGGAACATGCTTCAACCCACTCTCTGGAGTATACATCACCCGCAAGGATAGGCGACTCTTCCGGGACACTATCTCTGCCAGGGAGCTCTTCAACTCCCCTTCCGCTAGGTAGACGGCTCCTCCGGGATGCTACCTTGACATGCTCCGAGTGCTCCGGCACAAGGACTCACCCGCGGGGATAGGCGACTCCTCTGGGACACTATCTCTGCCAGGGAGCTCTTCAACTCCCCTTCCGCCAGGTAGACGGCTCCTCCGGGATGCTACCTCGACCAGTCGGGTAGACGGCTCCTCCGGGATGCTACCTTGACTCGCTCCGAGTGCTCCGGCACAAGGACTCACCCGCGGGGATAGGCGACTCCTCCGGGACACTATCTCTGCCAGGGAGCTCTTCAACTCCCCTTCTGCCAGGTAGACGGCTCCTCCGGGATGCTACCTTGGCCAGTCGGGTAGACGGCTCCTCCGGGATGCTACCTTGACTCGCTCCGAGTGCTCCGGCACAAGGACTCACCCGCGGGGATAGGCGACTCCTCCGGGACACTATCTCTGCCAGGGAGCTCTTCAACTCCCCTTCCGCCAGGTAGACGGCTCGTCCGGGATGCTACCTTGGCCGGCCGGGTAGACGGCTCCTCCGGGATGCTACCTTGGCCTGCGGAATAGACTCCTCCTCCAGGACACTATCTCCGTCAGGGTGCCTACGTGACTGGCCTACGTGCTCCGGCACTGAGGGCTTGCGTCGGCACCCCTAGGGACTATGACCCCTGGGTCACTCAGAGATGGGAGCAGGTCTTCGGAGGGCATCACGCCTAGTTCACCTAGCAGTTGGGTGTCGGGTCTTCCCACCACTGCCAGGCCTGTGGGACTCCGCAAGGGCTTGGATTGGAGGCTAGATCAAGGGGGTTCTCTGGCCACACCAACGCGGTGGGAGCCAGTCTTTCCTGACAGACGGAGCGACGCTGTGAGGAGCAGGCCGGGTGAATATACGATCCGACAGTCCGTGGAGCACCGGCATCCGTGGACCCCCCGGTGACGTGTCACTCCCGGGGAGAGCCACGTGTCGGTTAATGACATCATCATCTCAATCTCTATAAATAGAGGTCTTGAGAATTCATTTAGACAAGAACATAATGGTTGGACATTTTCAAGACTTATTCTTCATTCTCTCACATTTTCACTTTCTCACTCTAGAATCCTAGAGAGAGAAACATACAAGACCCTGACTTTGGACCTAAGCATCGGACTGTGACTGTCGTCGTATATTCATCCTACGCTATCGCCCTCGCAGCACTGCCACCCTCAAGCTCTGTCTGGGAAGCCCTTGGTCTCTGCCCTTGTTCCACCCTTGCTGTGTCTCACATCAACATACTTGGAAGCTGACTCGGACTGCAGCCTTTGTGGCACCTCCACGTAAGTACGAACCCACTTTCCTTGGCATCAATGGGCAAAGGCGAACCACAAGCAACAATACTTTGTATCAACGAACAAGCCCCATTGACCAAGGCCCAAAATCCAACATTCCCCTATTGGATATGGGGCACAACAACCAAGTCAAGTTTAATAGTTCATTCAACATATACTCAGTGTAAATCTACGATTCACATAGCATTCCATGGCATTCTTTTAAACTAAATTTCTTGTCAAATGATTTACCAATAAAACATGTGCAGAACAAAACTTTAAACTTTCATTTGATCAAATCATATATACGTTTATAGGCTTTGCAAATAGAGTATACAGAGGAACATGGTAGGAGTACTTACCTAGATAGCTAACCGGTTCTGGTTCCCAAGTCTGCCCTAGCTCTTGTCTATCAAAACCTAAATAATAAATCATCTGAATGTTATTTATTGGCATTCAATTATGCCTAATTGCTAAATTTTTCCAAGCGAGTAAAATTTATCAAAATACCCCTAGACTTGTATAAAATTACCAATTTACCCCCGACGCATAACGTACCATTACACACCCATGATTAACCCAAAACATCTTTTTAAACGACTAAGTGGATTTTTCGGATAAAAATGGTCTTTTTGAGAATTATCCGCTCAGAACCCCAAACCACTCATTAAATTGAGCGTTAAGGTTCCTATTTCAAAAATATATCAAACGGTGCTGGAATGCTGCGAAATTTCAGACTCCGAAGCATCTCTGTAAGTTCAGATCACTATAAAATGTTTGGCTAAAAATAAGTTCGTTTACCAACTATTCAAAAATCTATTCTCAAAATAAAACTATTTGAGACCCTTCCCATGCCCAGAAAAATCCCAAAACATTTCACGTCCAAGGTTTCACAAAAATAAGGGGAGTTTTAGTTTTGTACTTTGCCTAAATCTATTAATAAATAGCCTTTAAAATAGCTTAGTAAACTGTTGTAATAGTAAAGCGCTACGCGATATGATATTCGATCGAGTCTACTCGACTAACAATGCTAAAGATAGCAAACAGCTTTAAGAACTTTCGAAACTTTGAAAAATACACTATCTTAGCTACATAAGATTATTGTAAAAGTTTCAAAATTTAATAACTTAATTTACTATTTTAAAATACATCAAAATCCTTTATTCGGATAAAATCATTTAACATGCTTTACAAACTCAGAAAAATCTAAAACTTTTCCGGGTTGTAGGTCTTACAAAAATAATATGAGTTACTCTTTTGGACGTTGTCCAAATAAATATCTAGATATATCTTAAAAATTAGGAAAGAAACTGTTGGAATAGGATATCTTTTAGCGACACTTTTAAGTTCAATGTTTGAACTCCCAAGCATTTTCCTCTCTCTCTCTCTCTCTCTCTCTCTGTGCAGCCCTTCTTCCTCACCAACCCAGCAGTCCACTCCTTCCCCAAACACACACAGCTCACACACTTCTCACCCCCCTCACTCCCACACATTAACACCTACATTAAATATAGTTATACACATAACACAACACATATGCAACACCCAACACCCACTAAGTCCCATACCCACTGCCTCACGGCAGTGGGTCTTCTTTTTCTCCAAATACACCCATTTCACCTACAATTCAGTCAATTCAGTCCATCCACTCACATGTATACATACATTACACTTCATACATTATTTCCCTCCAAATCTATCTTCTCAAATTTCCAACAAACCACAACAAAGAATCCCAGTTCGAACCATGGCGGTGTCGCAAATATCGGTTCGCGGCAGCCGTGGTTGCTAATGGAAACCCCCTTTTATTTTCACACGAAAACACTCACACAAAACCCACTACACATACACATGTTGTTCCAAGAATCCCAGCCGCTTACTCCCTAACAATGAATAAATTTGAGAAAGAAGGGTAGAAAATATTACCCTAACAATGAATAATTAAAATCTCATCTTATGCACGGAAATTGTATTAATTAATTATGAAATGAAATAATGGAGGTCATGGAGATGGATGATTAGAGTTCATGGGGTTGGAAGTTATTTTATGGCCAATCAAAATTTAACACATATTAAGCTCTATTTTAAAGTATTAAAAATTCAAGAAAATAGAATTGGGGGTTTGGAAAGCATAGAAGATGCCAACCAAATCCAAATATATATAGTACTAGCTAAAACCCCGTGCTATGCACGGGCCATGGCTATATGCACCTCTAAAATATCTATAAAATTCCGTGCTATGCACGGGAAAGTTTGAATATCTAACTACGTGTCATGGCTATACGCACCTCTATAATTTTCTTAAGAACCATTTACTGGAAAAAAAAAAAGGAACTCTCTTTTCCTTTTTCAAGTATTCGATGGAAGAATCTTAGAAACTTGTGTGGTAAAAATAAAAGGACGTGATAGTTTATTGACACTGTTACATGGTTGTTGGCTAATTGTAGTCTTCTTTTTATTATATCCAGAGGATTATTAGGTATCACTTTTGCATCTTTTAATTGTAGAGTAGAGTTATTTGAAAAGAAAATGATTGACAGTTTTGGTAAAATTTAATATTGGCAAGCACTTAGAAAAAACCTTAATTTGTTTCCCCATAAAATTTATTTTGTCAATGAAAAGAAATTATTGCTTCAAGATATTTAATATCTCGTAATAATAAGTTGCAAAGATTCTAAAAAGATTTTCACCCGGTGCATGTTAGAGAACATTACTAAGTTTGATGATCGATAACATGTGTAATAAAGGTAAACAAACAAATCTCAACCCAAAGAAAGTAGGGATTTCAAAAGTGCTAACTTTAACTTTTTTTATTAGAACTGTGTTATTAATTAAAGTCTATACTCAACTGCAATTCCACCGATCAAATGCCATTCAAAACAAAATCACTAACATGCGATCACATCGTAAGAGAAGTGCCTCTAAATATACTGAGGGGAAATAGTAAATATTAACCGAAGAAAGTAAGCCTTCATTTGAGTTGTTAGGTACTTTGTGTATGAGTTATGTTTTTGATAAACTTTATAAGCTCTACAATTCCAAGTAATATAATACAACATCATGTTATACTATCTTTACCTTTTGCCCTTCACTTGTCAGAGGAGTATATATATATATATATTATTATAATTATGTAGTTATTTGCCATCAGGGTATTCGATGTATATTTTACCTTGGATTTTGAAACATACATTAGAGAGAGAGAGAGAGAGAGTATGACAATGAGGAGTCATAAATTGGTAATGCGTCGAGAATGTAGCCATATTAGTAAATAAAAAAACTACAACTTTGGACTAAAGCCTAAATGTGAACATATAAATAACATTACTGTCCCAAACCACAATCACCACCTCTTTTTTCATTGAGACATTATTCTGGGTCGTGGATGAGTAAAACATAACATGTAAAGAACAATGCTAGCAAAAGTACCATTTTAATTAAACAAAAAATTAATTTTCCAATAAAACGTTAATGGGAGGCTAAGAATATTCGATCACTATTCCATAAAGCTTAATGAGTAAAAGGTTCATGGGCTAATTACACCTATGTCCCTGAGGTTTGGGGGTAATTACACTCAAGGGCACAAAGTTTCAAAATGTAACACTTATGTCCCAAAAATGTTTCAAATGTATCACCCGTGTCCAACCGTTAGGGTTCCATCCAAAAAATATACTGTTCACCATTTTGTATTTTAAAAATGACAATACTACCCTTGTACTGTATATATTGAAAAATATATGTTTATTATTATATATGATTTATTTATCAGTTTTAGTTTTAGGATATTCTTGAAACCTTAATTTGCAAATTAGGATATTCTTGAAACCCTAATCTGCAAATTAGGATTTTCTTGAAACCCTAATCTGCAAATTAGGATTTTCTTGAAACCCTAATTTGCAAATTAGGGTTTTCTTGAAAAAAAAATCCAATGTTCAAATTAGGGTTTTCTTGAAAAATATCCAATGTTCAAATTAGGGTTTTCTTGAAAAATATCCAATGTCTTCCCCGGCTAACTCATCGGCAGCCCCTTCCCCTCGCCCCACGCCGGCAGCCCCTTCCCCTCGCCCCACGCCGACAGCCCCCTCCCCTCGCCCCACGCCGGTAGTCCCTTCCCTCTTACACGCCATGGCAGCCCCACTACCGGCAGCACACGCGGTCGCCGGCGCCGGCGACTAACTCCGTTCCCCGCGCCTTCACCGAAATGCCCCTTCATCATGCCTCTGCGAGCATCGCGCCGATGCGATCGTGCCGTTACCACTGCAACCGTCCGGTCAGCAGCCCGTCGCCGGCCAGCAACTCCGATCAGCAGCCCGTCGCCGGCCAGTAACTTCGATCAGCAGCCCCACGCTCCTTCACCGAGCGCCATCACCAACGCCTCAGCTGCCATCTCGAGGGAAGGCGACGCCGGCGACGGGAAAGGGGAAGGGGAAGGGGAAGGGTGGGGGCGACGGGGAAGGGGAAGGGGAAGGGGAAGGGGAAGGGTGCGGCGACAGGCGAAGGGTGATGTCAGACAGAAATGGCCAAATGGGCTTGGGGGGGGGGGGGGGGGGGAGTAATGAGATTAAAAATAAGAAGATGAAATAATGGCATTGAAAAATAAATAAGGTTCCAACTCAGGGGTAATAAAGTCTTTTCATTAAAACCGTTAGGGTTTTTAAGATTCCGTTTGGTCAATGGACATAAGTGTAATTTGTCCAAACTATTGTCCTTGGCTGTAATTACCCCTAAACCTCAGGGATATAAGTGTAATTTGCCCAAGGTTCATCATACAACTTGCCATTTAAAGGGCTAATAAAATGTCACTAAAAGCGTATCTCTTTCCAAAGAAGCATTATAATTCTCTCATTCATACCCCACTTCCCCACCCAGCCCCGGTCTGTCTATCCCTTCCCATAACCCGCACACCCCAATTGTTTGCCTCCCTATCACCCGTCAACTAACACACCCACCCCCTTCCACCAGCCCACAACCGCGACATACCACGCACCCCACCACCCCCACAAACACGGACAACCCACTACCACACACATTCCCTCCCCCTCACAAACATACACACATCAGAAACAGCCCCCCCACCTCTCTTACCGCCGCATACCAGCCACCTTACACCTTCACACCCAGCCACCGCACCACTCATACACAGCACCCACCCAACACGGAAAACCAAACCCACGCCCCCCTAACAGCACGGACAACAACAATTACCACCCCCCACCACCGCTTACCCACCAAACCAACCCTACCCACGACCCCCTAACAACACGGACACATCCGTAACAACACGGAGACCAACACAGTTACCGCGACGTCACTGCAGCTGCCGCGTTTAGCCAAAAAACGGCACAACCTCGTCGGCAATCTTGAGCACCTACATTGCCAGGATCTACGGAAAACAAATGGCCGTTCTACCGTGACTTTAATGCGGGTGAACCACCAAGACAGGCACTGCAAGCACTGGGTCGCCTTGGTTTGCAGGGGGGGGGGGGGATGTCATTCTGTTTGTGTTTGTGGAAGTATGTGGACACATTGATGCTTATGGTTGCACGGCCACCCCATATTGGTATATAATAATGCCACGGGCTACTCATGCACTACCGCGAATCTTCACTCAGCTTCCGTCGCAGCAGCTGCGACGTCACTCCAATGCCATCGCCGCAACCGCCGCGGTTAGCCAAAAACGGAGAGAAAAACTTTTGCATGTTTTTGTTTCTTTATAGCGTAGAATAATCCTACCTATACATGAGCACATTACGGTTTTAGTTAGTTCTATATATAGGCATATGTACTGCAACATAATTTGTAATTACATTTCCGTGTAGAAGTTGGTTCATGCACAAAGAATACAACAGATATAGAGTCATATCTTACATGCTGGGACCGTAAGTTGGCCTTTAAGGTGAATACAGTGGAGATGTTGGGCTGCAACAAAAATTAACATTCAAGCATGTCAGGTAATCTAACTGAAAAATTAAAATATGAAGTGGAAAAAACTACCTTCCACTGCAAGGGAAGAGAAGTTGCTGAGTCTGTAAATTCAGGTGAATGCAATGGAGATGTTATGTAGATGTTGGGCTGCAGCAAAAATAAGAATTGAAGCATGTGAGGTAATCTGAATGAAAGATTAAAATATGAAATGAAATAAGAATTGCAGGTGAAAAACAGAAGCAGCCTTCATATTTGAACTGGGGAAAATAAGCGCCGCAACATAGTACGAAAATAAGAAAAGAACGACACAGGAACGCCAAGCTTTTTTTCCAGGAATGCCAGCCCCGTTTAAACTACATGCATGGGTGTTCCACCTTCAATTGGCAATGTTTGAACTCAATAGTCATCCTCACCAACTCAACATTTTAAACTAAAAGTACTAACAAACTACAAATAAATGAAAATAGAGAGATGAGTTTTACTCTTACCCTGGCCTTTTGCTAAGAATGATGTGGCTCTCCAAGCATGTATAAGCAATGAATGGGATAGAAAACCTCTTTACTTTCCTTTGAGTTCTTCTTTGATAAGGTAACAATCTTGTAGTGGCATGCACAGGCTAGAATGTGGTGGTTGGAAACTGATAACATATATGGAGAAGAAATGCAAAGGAAACTGTATAATGAGGAAGTGGAGGCTAGACGTGGATGTTTGCATGGTTAGTGGGCCTAATAATTTGGGAGTTTTGTAAAAACTTATTATATTTTTGGCCAATAAACTTTTGACACGTACTTAGATTTGTATATAAATAATTCAAAAATTCTCATAAAATTAGATTGGCTTTTAGATGGCCAAATAAGCTATCAATCGAATCCTATTATATGTAGTATAGATAGATGGATTCTCTCTCTCTCTCTCTAATGTTCTGTAACGGAAAGAGAGAAATATACTTTCTCTGTATGACCGAATTTCCCCAGATAAGGTAAGCAAAATTTTCTCCACTAATTTCCTCATTGGTTCCCTCTCTTTCCAAAATAAAAGGGTTGACACTAATTTTTCAAATAAATAGATTTTGAATTTATTTTATCTATTTATTTATTTAGTAACCCCGCTTTACTAGTTACCGATAGAATTCAGTTATGCCAATCGTCACTAAAGACCTAAATCGGTATCACTTATACGGCATCCATTAACTTATAACGTATGGTTTTTTTCTAAAAAATTTCGCTAAGAATCATAATGTTTAATGTTCGCCAATTTGTCGCTAGAGGTCTCCAAAAATATCATTACGCTACTTATTACTAAATATCTCAATCAATAACGCTTATTGGTAAATTTACAACTTACGGTTCCTAAAAATTAAGTCGCTAAAAGTTACCGGCAAAATATCGTCTATGCAAATCGACTTACATATGACGTATGAAAATCGTTGCAAAGAGAACTCAAAAAATTATTTATAAACTTGTCGCTAAAAAAACAAACCTGCTATAGTCTACCCTACAACAATATTCATTTATTGCTACTTATAATCATTTAAAAAAAGAATGTCGCTAAACGTCATAAATGATGCCGCTCACAACAACTGTCGCAAAAGATCATCTAGTATCACTTACAAAAATTGTCATCTAAGAAATTAATAATCAGTTAAATTTATTATAAGCCCAAACTTAGATTTGGGGTATTACATATTACATTATTGGGTGCATCTTGTATCACTTCTACATATTATCTATTTAATATAAGGTCATTGTGTTTCACAAAACTAGCATAAAAATCTTTCAAAGAGGACATAAATTGCACCGAAAGCATGAAAGATTTCACGTGTGGTCAACTAGTTTTAGGATTAGGGTCTTTAGCTGTATAATTATTATAAATTTTAACAACAGCGATAAAATACTTTAACGATACACAATTTTTTTACACTAAAATCACAGCCAGAGATACTACAGAGTGAAAAATCATTGGTGCTATGAGGAAGTAATAATGAGGCAGGCCAATTGTTGCGGTTTCTAGTTGAGTACAAGGTAACGTGAGTTAGTGGCAAGTCTTGACGATAAAGTCGACATGGTAGGCCCATTAATTAAATCCGTAATAATAATAATTGGGTTGGCTCACCAATTAATTGAGGAGGAGAATTTGGTGGCTCGTAAGGGTAGAAAACAAGTGGCCAAAAGTCTTAGTCAAGCACTCAATCCCCTGCCGCTACTTTTACTTGCAATTATGTCCTTCTACAAAAAGTCGAATATTGCGGTTGAATTGGCATTTTGGTTCAATCTCTCCGACTTGTGACCGAAAAAGTTTTGTTAAGAGGGTTTAAGGTTTGCTTCTAATGTGGCAGAAACTGGAAATTGATCAAGTGTTATGGTATACTTTAGAAAAGATTTAAATCACCCTCTTATTGAAATACAAAAACTAAGTTCCGCTACATTTTTAGCAATAAGAAAGTTTGAATTTACCTCCACCTTTGTAACTTGTATTAGTTTCACCCATTTAACTAGTCAAATGATTATTACCTAGGTTCATGTTTAAATTTCAACGTGAGTCGTTGTTTTAAGTGGATAGCGTAATTAAATAGAGATGGACATCAAGAAATCGCCATTAGCGGTTTCTAGTGATGTTTATTTACAAGCTAAACATTTTCATTATTCTAAGTTGACAAAGTAGGAGTTAGAAACGGAAGTCATCTAATCATACGTATGATAATTAGCATAGTTTGATGATCCATGTTTAGGATCTTTCTTTATATTTGTGTATTTTGATAGTACTTTTATTAATAAAAGAAAGAGTATATAATACTATATCTTTTGTACACTAAGTAGTTGCAGCGACATTCAATAAATCATTGAATAAATCATTTTTCACGAAGTTGGCAAGGGAATCTCTTAAAGATCAAAAAGGTAATAAGTAATTTCTGACGCTTATACTCTATATTTGTTATTAATTACAAATCTAAAAATGTACCGCTAAAGTAACGACCGTATATTTTATGATTATTGAATCGGAGTTGGATTGATGCATTCTTACTTGTTTCTCGTGTCAATTAGATGTACAAATTTCAGAACGCATCATGTTCGGTGGATGTTCAGCAAAAAAAGAAACATCATGTTCACTCGATGACTCTCACAGCAACCATTAATGCCCCCACTCGTTTCTGGTGAAAAGACAAGTTGCATTCCTGCATCACTCAAAAACACATGGCAGGTTGCATTCTTTCAATGTTTTCATTTCATGGAATCCGTGCCCCAAATCAATCTGGTAGCAGTTGGACCAATCTTATTGGCCTTTATTTCTAGCTACACTTTCTATCATTGAAGTGAGCATTTTGGCGTGATCATGTCACAGCCCCGTGATCTAAAGAAGCTTACAACCCAATTGCAGAAAGCCAACTTAGCTTTTAATAAAATTGCAATCGACACATGCCATGTACTCATTCCGTCCCTCATAAATTGATCATATTTTCTTTTTGGACCATCTCACAAAAACTGCTCATTTTCCAAATTAAGAAAATATTGTTTAAGTGTTTTTCCATAATTACCATTTTAACTGTTTTCCAATTCATTTTCTCTCTCTGGACCTACTTTTTATATTTTTTTATTCTATTTCTCTCTCCACATTTAACACTCCACCAACGAATTTTCTTTCTACTGACTCACTCTCTTCCCCCCTCTCTAAACGATAAAATAGAAAATACATAATATATAACCTAAATCTTTAATATGCGTGCTAAGTCAAACTTGATCGAATTATCAGAGACAATGGAGCACTTACATGCAGTTGCAGGATTTTCTGTCACGTGACATTCAATGTCTTCCCGCTCTCTATAAAAGCTCTTTATGTAACTTGTACCTTTCATTGGTCAAGACCTAAAGGAGTTGACATTCATTTGTTACATAAACTGGGGAAATGAACGGATTTTCCTCACAAGCTCCAATAGCCAAAAGGTACATTTCAATGGATCTTAGTTTGTAAAATCTTTAGGTTTTCTTGTTAAATAAAGATGGTGACGATGAATAAGTGATCGGCCACACACATACATCTGCAATTCCCATATGTATCATATTCACATTCGATAAAATCAGGTCAAAAGAATGAAAATACTCTTAATTGATTGTTACTACTGTAGCAATTTTTTTGTCTAAGTTCTTTTTTCCTACGTGCATTCGTCCATCCTGTCTTAAGATTTTATACATTGATTGCAGGCTTGAAGGAAAAGTAGCTATAATCACCGGGGGCGCAAGCGGCTTTGGGGAATGCACGGTGCAACATTTCATTCGACATGGGGCGAAGGTTGTCATTGCGGATGTCCAAGACGAGCTAGCTCTGTCCCTCTGCAAGGACATTGGCTCTCCCGAGAATGTAATGTACGTGCATTGCGACGTTACGAACGATTCCGATGTAAAAAATCTAGTGGATCTCACCGTATCCAAGTACGGCGCCCTCGACATCATGTTCAATAATGCTGGGATCTCGGGCATTGTGGACCTAACAATACTCGGCTCGGACAACGAAAACTTCAAGAGGGTTATGGACGTGAACGTTTTCGGCTCTTTTCTTGGTGCTAAACATGCAGCTAGGGTTATGATACCTGCGAGAAAAGGTGTGATTCTCTTTACTTCTAGTGCTGCCACCGCAACTCACGGGGAGGCCCCGCATGCTTATACGGCGTCGAAGCACGCAGTGGAAGGGTTGAGCAAGAACTTGTCTGTAGAGCTAGGGCAATACGGGATAAGAGTGAACTCCATTTCTCCATGTTCAGTTCCGACACCGTTTTTGACTAAGTTGATGGGTATGGATAAGAACAAGGTGGAGGAGTTGCTCTGCGAGGCGGCGAATTTGAAAGGGGTGGTGCAGACGGTGGAGGACGTGGCGGAGGCGGCGGTGTATTTTGCCAGTGACGAATCCAAATACGTGAGTGGACAGAACCTTGTGCTGGATGGTGGCTACAGCAACACCAATAAGGCTTTCTCTAGGGTACTCCAAAATCGTCTTTCTTGAGCTAAATCTCACAATGAAAAAATCCATTTGCCATCTCTTGTTTGTGGTTTCCAATTTTTCTTGTTAGGCTTCCTGAGTATGTATCCAAAGTTGCAGTACTGGTTTCTTTTCTTTATATATACTGCTTGTTTTTGGGGAAGAAGTGGAATGGTTCTTGAATTGGCGAGTTAAAAATCTAAAAACTTGAAACTGGGGAATCTCACGGAATCCTTCCATCTCAACTCGTCGGCCCAGATCCCAGAGTAAGAGGAACGGTACTGGCGCCAAAGGTTTGGCTAGAGGATTTAGCAATGAATTGTGACATTGAATGTCTGTAAAAGCTATGCTTGGTGATCGTTGTGTCCTCTTTCTTCGATAAAGATACTTAGCGACGAACTGCCTTTCCCCTTTAGCAACAACAAGATTCTCCAGCTCTCAAAACCAGTTCTGCGGCCCAATAACTATTTTCCAATGCTCCGGCCTCTAGTTGTAATTGACACTTCCACCAATAGACATAAAACTGAGATTTAGGATTCTAGTTTGCTAAAAAGCCAATGGAGGGAGTTAGTCATATTTTTTTCAATAAGGCTTGGAAGATCTCCTCTTACTATTTCATCAAATTGCTACCAGAATCTAAGTTCTTAAAGTTGAAAATAATAAAGAAGTTCAAGATTCAAGACTCCCAAAATGAAGCAATTCTACATTACTTTAATAGAGAAAAAGCAGTATTGCCTTGTAACACCAAGTGATAGGTTTTATTGTTCTAGTAATACAAAGCGGGCAACTGCACGTTCGCCCAGGCCGGACTGCGGGGCATGCACATTGGCACGCACGTTAGGCGTCTTTTACACTTCTTATCTTCTTGGAACAAGTCAAACTTGAACCTTACGTTTTGAATATTAAAGAACGGACAAAAGGACTGAACTATGTACAATCGGGATCGGTTGAACCGTTGATGGAATATGCAGGGATATATATTACTTCGTTAAAAAGTAAAGGAGCCAACTCCCAAAATTTGGTGCGAGATGACAGTCTTGTATGATTGGTTGTAAAGGTCCTCTTCATTCATATATTAGGTTTGCAATAGATTAGAAGGAATACCAATAATTTATATCAGTGTCGGCAGCGATACATATTTAAGGATAAGATCCATCCTGACATGAAATTGCATGGCTGGGCATTTAATGGTGATGGGGTAACAGTTATGAATAGTAGATCCTGCTCTTAAGTACGCCTGCTGGGCTGGTCCTTTGCAGGACAAGAAAGCAAGCTTTATTTATTGTGGTCAATTAGGTTAAGGTCATATCACGATGCATGCTGTATTGATTATGGTTGTATGCAAACTGAGTATGTGGTTTCAAAAAAAAATTATTAGCCTTCCTGAGTATGCTTCCAAAGTTGCAGTACTGGTTCATTTTCTTTATATACACGACTCATTCTTGGGAATGAAGTAAAATGGTTCTTAAAAGGGCGAGTTAAGAAACTAAAAACTTGAAACTGGAGTGTCACGGAAACCTTCAATCTCAACTTGTAATTTGGTGGGTGTGCAGGGAGAAAGGCAGATTTGTGGTGTTCGTATGCGGTTAGGATACATATGGTGGCGTCAATGGAGTTAATCTCAAGGCTTCGCATACCATGTGGTCTCAGATCATCCAGATTTGGTCCATGATTGTGGCTGCAAAAAATGTGTAAAAAAAGTTTTATTGAGTTTTGAAAAGGGAGGGAGAGAGCGATTATGTATTCTAGGTAATGTATGGGGTTTTACTTGTTTGCGTACGGGATGGCATCGGAATGGGGCAAAAGCTTTCAGGGGATGCCAGCCAAATGGATCTGCTTAAGGGGCAGGTTGTGAAGAGGTGTGTTGTGGATTCCTCCCCTACATTGCAAAGGTTGATGGGAGGTTTCGATGTCTGGGAAGATGTTCCACACAACTTGCCTGGTTAGAAGTTTATGGCCCTCACTGATTTTTTAGGGACTTCCAAAATTTTTGTTGCTAAGGTGGGTGTTGTGGAACCTGTTGTTGTTTTCTTTGAGATAAGCCAATTTAGTCGAGAATTTTCGGGATTTTGAGGGTGTCTAGGCTAAGAAATCCTAGGGCTTTGATGGGGATATATGAATCTTCAGAATTTCCCTTGAGGTTGTATCCGAAAAAGGACTTTGCAACCTGTTTAACTTCCAAGAACAGGTGATTGGGTCAATTAAGTTCGAGACTTCGGAGTTGACCGGGCTTCTGGGAGAAGTTGTGAGTGGCTTGAAGTCTAGAATCGAAGGGATCCAGGTGTCTTTTTTATTGTTGATTTTTCTCTCCATCTCCCACACAATCTAGCATGCCTCTTCATTATGGTATTCTTACTGAAGCAGATTCATTTCCATTGCCAAGAGGCTTACTTTAGGGTTGGTGTTCCAGCAAAAGGGTGCCTTTGAGGTATTTTGCATCCATGACATGAACCCATGTTTTTCCAGTTGGGTTAGGATCGCCCATCCCAATTTTGCAAATACTGCTCTGTTGAAAGCCTTCATGAGCTTAAGCCCCAGCCCTCCAAATTGTTTGGGAATGCAAATGAAAATCCCAAGCCTCCGGGCAATAGAAATGCTTCTTCGATTCATTGTCGCCCCACCAAAATCGTCTTAGGGCTCCATCTAGATTAGCACATATTTCTTTGGGGAGCACAAAGGTGGACATTGTATAAGTGGGAATTGATCAAGGTTTCTCTACCGAGTGGTGGAGCCAGGAGTGTTATTCAAGGTGGGCACCAAATATATAAGAAATAAATTGTCACAAAAATTAATTATACAATATTAAACCATGAACTATGACATTCTACAATTGACCAAGATAAAGTCGCATCTTCTGAAAGCAATTAATAATTATATCATATTAAATACTATCAAACAAATTTCCTTCGACATAAGTGACCATATAATCATTCATCAACTCATCTCAAATTTAATTTCACAATCGGGTCTTGACAATACTCAGTGAAAAATGCTCTTTCCAAAGTTGTTATAGTGACAGACAAAAGTTGAGCGGTTGAGTCGTTGAGGCCGTGGCCCATGAGGAGACCGAGGCGGTTCTCGGTCTGTCCGTCGCAGTATCGCTATGTCTACGGTAGATCGCTTTGCAGAGAGTGAGGGACTATACTCTTTAGTCGCTTTAGAAAATGAAAACACACAGTGATCCAAGAAGACTTTATCTCTTCCTTTTTTTTTTTTGACTATATATATTTGGTGTTTGGCCTTTGTATTTTTTTTTTTTTTTGTGTAAGTTTAGCATTTAAAATGACTACAAAAATATAGTTTTATAGAATTTTTTTTAAAATTTAGGTATTCTAACATGTAAAGCAATTAAAAAGATATCTCCTTAAACTATTTTTAAAATTTTCAGGTGGGCACTTTTATTATCGGATGTTACACACTATATATAAAAAAAAATTATGGAGAAACACGTGGGCACCAGCCCACCGGTGCCCCCGGCTAGCTCCCCTACTGCCTCTGCCGGCTTGCGAGAGGCATTTGGCTTTTCAGTCACTTAACCTCTGTTTTACCCTTTCTGTAACCATTGAGAAGAGGCTCGACTTGCTCTGCTTTGTGAACATTGGTAGCCATAGTTACTTATCATTTGGAGGGGGCCTTAGGATTCCCATGTGATTGCACGTCCCTGGGAGTGGTTGCTGCCAGATTGTTACTGAAGAAAATTATTGATTTTGTTCGACTGACTTTTTGTCCGACCACTCCTCATATTTGTTAAGGCATTTAAGGTCATATCAGCTTCCGTTTTGTTTGCCTTGCCGAGGTGTGATAATATTGGGCTCTTACTCGATGATGGCACTCTTTTGCAGAACTTTTATGTGATCATTTCTAAAATATTTTGGGATCTTCTCGATGATGGCACTCTTTTGCAGAACTTTTATGTGATCATTTCTAATATTTTCTGGGATCTTCGTTGACCAAATGCCAATACATTTTGTGTTGGGAAAATTGTTGGAAAATGGAAACAAAAAAGGTTTTGAGGCGTATCTAAAGACATTTTCTTTAGAACGTTATTTGCCCCCACTCAAGATAGAGTTTGCTAATGGGTTGCAGATAAATTCGTTCCCAGGATACAACAAAACCTGAGAAGAACTGCGACTAGCAATATCGAAGATCTCCGAAAAACCTTTTGAAACAATTGTAAATAGATTTTGGGAGATTATGAGAGCAATCAGAATTTTTTTTTTTTTTTTTTTTTGTGCATAATTTCGGAAGACTTGTGTATGTTTTATATGTCAAAAACTGGGAATATATCTCCGCATAAACCACTGCATTAACATGAAGGTCAACCGAAACGGCATTGCGCCCTTCCATGGAGCAACGGTGTCTGCCGCCTTTCATAATATCAAACAGCAATTGGAATTCAAAATGAAAGGCACACAAAGTAACCGTTATTTCCAACTGAATGGCGCCAAAATAGTTCACTCTTGGACAAAGCCACTGTTAGTGTTGCAGCTAAAAACTGGATCGGGAACCACACCAGAAATCAGGCCTGCAAAAGAGAACACGGAGTGACCGTCGAGTGGGGTTCTGGCGGGGGAACGCTTCGATGCTTAAGTCAGAGATGGCTAACAATGTAGAACTCTGAGAAGCAATAAAGACACAATGTGTATGTGTGTGAGCTTGTTTCATACCTGAGGGGTAGACCCCTTTTATACAGTCGTAGGGGGAAGACTCCCAACATGCTTATGAGTCTTGATGGATAGACCTTAGGCCAGATCAATCAAGATCGCATTAGAATCCTTGAGGATTACGTCACAATCCTTAATAATTTTGTTAGGATTCTTTTAGAATCCTAACTCCACCAATATGGTAACCACAAAATTCGTAACTGACAAGGATTGACCATGAGTCATAGATGCCACGTGTCGTACGCTGATTTGGGTGTACTTTTAGCTATATCATAATGCCTTCCCACTTTCTTAGCAAAAATGTCTGGCTGAGAAAGTGTACTTTGAGTGTCTTCAGAAACACATCCAATTTTTTATGGACTTTTCTCGCTTTTGTAGGTGCAAATAATATTTTTTCTGAGCGCCTGCTGACCAAATAGTGCCCAATACCTATTTCTTATTGCGTAAATAGCATTCTGGAGTTTTTCGGAAATTTTTTGATATTCTTCCGAATTTTTCGAGACCTTAAAAGCCGTAAAAATGATTTTCTACAATTTCTGGGAATTTTTCCTCTCCCTTTTTTTTTGGACTAAGGCCTACTCGGGAAGCGGGCTCGGACTAGGATCTGTTCGGATTTTTCTGCTCGGACTATGGGCCTGAGCTGAAAAGGCCTCATTTTTTTCTTCTGTTCGGTCAGCGGGCTCGGACGTGGATCTGCTCGGATTTTTTTTTCTGGTCTGACCATGGCCTGCTCAGACTATGGCCCGAGCTAAGAAGCCCCAACATTTTTCCCTGCTCAGTCGTTAGGCTTGGACCACGATCTGCTCGGACATGTTGTGCGGCCTTGCTGCGCGAACGCGGGCCTGATGGTGGAGAGGCCCAATCTATAATGAACTCCTTGTTTAAAAAGTAAAGAATTCCTTATTGCTCATGTGTCCGTGCAGATTCGAACCTTGACCTCGCGTGTGGAAGAGGAACAGAATGCCATTGGGCTGCTCGATCACGTTTGTCAAGTCCGAGCAGAAAATAAACTTGTACCATTCCTTGAGAACTTGAAAAGTCCATAACTTTTTGCTCGGGTATCCTTTCGAAGTGAATTTTTTTGATTTCGGATAGTTTTCCGAGCTCTATCCATAGAAAATATCATTTTCTTCAAAAGAGTTCAGTTGAAATCTCTACCTAAGAAAACTCATTTGACCTCCACTTGATTTTTTCTCTAGTCAAATTCCTTAGAGTTTTACCCATGGGCTCTTGAGAGCACAAAGAAAACAGAGTTAGGATGTCTACACGGGTGACGAGTTCGGCGGTCATTCTGCTCGGACATGGCTTGTCCGACCTTAACGGGTTTATTCCCAATCTGTTCGGGCATGATGCTTTGGTTCCTTTATGCTTCATCCGAGCACAAAGGGTATGAAGTTGGTTCTCTGCTCGGGCGGAGTGCTCGGGCAGAGTGTTCGGCCAACATTCGACTCGGACAGAATGTTGGTCCAAGCTTTGGTCACTCTACTCGGGGCAGAGTATTCGGCCAACATTCTGCTCGGACAGAATGTTAGTTTCAATTTCCACGTATGAACTCATCCTCCAAAGGATGGTCCTCCAGGCATTGCCTCTGAGCCTTAGATCTAGTCTTCATCTTGTAGGCTCTTTCTTTCTTTTTAGACTGAGTATTTTGATGCCCTTTTAAGGGCATTGTATGTACTCTATCTTTTGTTCTATTGATGGTACTTTGTTCACTATGTATTTTTTATGGTTTATTCTACCATTCACACAGCGTTATTTGTTTTTACTTTGACTCTAACTATTTATTCGTCACTTTAAAGAGTTGGTAAAGAAGTCGAGCACCCTCACTCGACCAAAACTTCGAAGAAGTAAAAGCTTGATGGAGTGACGATGCCCCCATTAACTTTTGCTACTCCACGGATTTAGATCTAGAGCTAAACCGTTGACCTTTTATTAGGGTAAAAGGCCTTATTCCCTTTGTGTTTTTATACAGAGGGAAAAGTTTGGCACTCTGCTCAGGCAGAGTGTTCGGCCATCATTCTGCTCGGGCAAAATATTTTGGCTAGGTCTAGCACTCTGCTTGGGCAGAGTGTTCGGCCATCATTCTGCTCGGGCAATATGTTTTGGCTAAGTTTAGCACTCTACTCGGGCAGAGTGTTCGGCCATCATTCTGCTCAGGCAGAATGTTTTGGCTAAGTCCAACACTCTGCTCGGGCAGAGCGTTCGGTCATCACTCTACTCGGGCAGAATGTTTGGCTGATATTGGCACTCTGCTCGGGCAGAGTGTTCGGCCATCACTCTGCTCGAGCAAAATGTTTTGGGGAGGTTTATCCAACCTAACAACAATGCTCAGAAGAAGTAACTTTATTGCTTGGAGAAGTTTACACTGGATCATTTAAGAATCCGTTTATTCGAAAAAATATGCTAAAGACTATTCTGGAAAAAGAGCTGGGGTGTTTGATAAGGTCTGAGCCCTTTAACCCCTCGAAAAGGAAGTGTCTTGCCTCGGGGCAAAATGTTACTGCGCGACACGTTCGTTCATGGGCTTGAGTCCGAACCTCTTTTATCAGAATCAAGATTTCCTTGGAGTCCAATTTCTTTGTCTTCTTTGGTCGGCACGAAGTAACATAACATTGTCAAGCTATAATCTGATCTCCTTTGACTTCTCCAATCCCCTCTTCCGTTGGGAACTTCATTTTGAGGTGGTAGGTTGATACCACGGCTTGCAACTGATTAAGTGCAGGTCGTCCAAGTATGGCATTGTATGCAGAGGGGACCCTCACCACCACAAAATCAAGCATCAAGTTTGCTTACATCGGGGGCATACCTACCGCAACTGGAAGTGCGATAACACCTTCGACTGTGACTGAATGATTAGAGAATCCATATAATGGTGTATCCATCTTCCGAAGACAGTCCATACGGATGTTCATCTTCTTGAATGCATCATAAAACAAGACTTCGGCGGAACTCCCATTGTCGACCAGAACCCGCTTCACATCGAAGTTCCCAGCTTTGATCGTGATGACTAACAGGTCATCATGAGGAGTCTTGACATCTTTTAGATCATCTTCTGAAAAAGAGATAGTAGGTAAGGGCACAGTCTTCGGTTTCTTACTTGGGGGTTGGCTCGTTATGCACACTTCCCTAGCATATGCTTTTCGAGCTTGTCCTGATGAGCCTCATGCGGCTAATCCCCCAGAGATAGTGTTGATTGTACCCGCATTCTCTTCCCGTTCTCTTTCTTCAGTGGCTGAGGGTGTTTTTTGTCATCCTTCTTTGTGCACCACCTATTTTCTCAACTGGCCACGCTTAATGAGAGCTTCGATCACTCGTTTAAGCGATCCACAATCATCAGTTGTGTGGCCATGATCGTTGTGAAAGTGGCACCATAAGTCTCTATTCCTTTCGTTCGGGCGAGATGTCATCTTTTCTGGCCACTTGAGAGCTTTATTGTCTTTGATCTCGTGCAGTATCTCTGACGGTCTGGCATTGAGCGGCGTCAAATTCTCCCAGGGAAACGGGTCTTTGAGACGACGTTCATCACGCGTGGAGTGTTTCGTTTTCTTTCCTTCTTGGGGAGTCAACTCCCGTGACCGTTTTTTTTTTTTTTGTTCTTCTTTGCCTTCTCTGCGTCTTCCTCTGTGGGTCTCTAGGTATTCTTCAGCTTGAATATACTTGTCAGCCTTCTCGAGAAGAGCTTTCATATTGCCTGGAGGGCTTTTGTTGATGGAGAATACGAACTTAGAGGTGGGTTGGAGTCCTCGAAGGAATGCCATATACTTCACAGATTCATCTAGATTATTGACTTCCAAGGTGGCTGCATTGAATCGCCCTAGATAACAAGCTAATGACTCATTTTTCTCTTGCACTATGTTAAGCAAGCTCGTCAAGTTTTTCCTTCGGGAGCGACTGCTTACAAAGTGCTTCTGAAAGAGATTTGACAGTTGGGCGAAGGAGTGTATAGACCTCGGTTGTAAAGACTTAAACCATGCATGTGCAGCCTTTCGTAAAGTGGTAGGGAAGGCTCTACACATGATAGCGTCCGATACATGGAGGAGAAACATGTTTGTTTCAAACTGATAAACATGTTCTCCAGGATCTCCAGTTCCGTCATAGAGGTCGCACTGAGGCATTCGAAAGTTGGACGGTAATTTGGCCTTCTCTATTGCCTCGGATAACGGATATCCAGATACTTCCCTCGGGAGAGATCGTTCTAGAGAATGATACTTGGGGACAACCTTCGAAGAGTACCGTTCTCGGGAACGGTACTCAGGCGTCCTTCTGTGGATTGATCTTCGAGGGATGTCAGGCCTGGGGGCTTGATCAGGAGAAGAATTGGTACTGCCTTTGACTGATGGATCGCGACGGTAGCATGATCTGTTCCTAATTGTGTGTTCTTCGCTTTTCTCTTTGGGATCATATGTCGGATCGGCCTCCGACCTATACTTGCGGCTGTAGCTTGACCTTGAGGTCAGCCGGAGACGAAGGTCGCGAGGATCCAGATTAGAATGATGGGTGGATGGTGGAGCCACCGCCATGTTGAGTTTTTGTTAAAGAGTGTTCACGACATCTTTCAGTTCATGGATTTCTCTTGTAAGGCCGGCATGGGGTGTTTTGAATAGCTGACGGTTCAGGCAATGACGAACGTCACCGTTTTTCAGAGTGGACGCCGGAGATCGATTTCTCCGAAATCTAATTTTTGATTCAGGAGTTTCAGATGTTACATTGACGTAACCATCTTCAGAAGAACTGGCGCGACGACAGCGTAAAGGGGTTGAGCCTTGGTCGTGAGAACGACCAAGTCGATGAGAACTGCTAGTTCGCGCACGATGTTTCTGGGAATGACTCTGTGAAGAGTCACCGGAAGAAGAATGATTGGCCATGTTCCCTGTCGTGGTCCCACGGATGGCGCCAATCTGTTGCAGCTAAAAATTGGATCGGAAACCACACCTGAAATCAGGTCTGCAAAAGAGAACACGGAGTGACCGCCGGGTGGGGTTCCGGCAGGGGAACGCTCTGATGCTTAACTCAGAGATGGCTAACAATGTAGAACTCTGAGAAGCAATAAAGATACAATGTGTATGTGTGTGAGCTTGTTTCATACTTGAGGGGTAGACCCCTTTATATAGTCATAGGAGGAAGACTCCCAACATGCTTGTGAGTCTTGATGGATAGACCCTAGGCCAGATCAATCAAGATCGCGTAAGGATCCTTGAGGATCACGTCACAATCCTTGATAATTTTGTTAGGATTTTTTTAGAATCCTAATTCCACCAATATGGTAACCACAAAATCCGTAACTGACAAGGATTGACCATGAGTCATAGATGTCACGTGTCGTACACTGATTGGGGTGTATTTTTAGCTATATCAGTTAGGAAGAAATTGGCACCGGTTGCATGTCGCAGGCACCACCGCTTCACGAGTTTACACATAAAAAGCTTGTGCCAACTCACCTTCAGGTTGCTAAAGTAACTAGGTCTGGCTTTGTAATTAGTTAAGCTCTCACGTTGATTAAATAATCAAACCACCAATGAGATTTAAATGTAAATCTCAACATTTTGCACATATGATTTTATTATTAGACAAATCCCAAAATTTAATCTCTAACATCTATTTATACAATTAACCCAGCTTATGGAGTAAGCTAACTTATCAACAAGAAAACTAAATTAGAGTAAAATATATACAATTCATGCCCTCTAGTAAACTGCATTATTCAGTCACTAAATTGGTGATGACTTTAAGAATACTTTTGCATACCAATCCTTGAAGCCATTACTATGATTTGATGACCATCTTTCTCTCTATCCCTTTCTATCTCAAGTCCCTTATCTCTCCTCCATTAGGCAAATTGTGCATTACTTGCCTCCAGACACCAGATCATCCATCTCCCTTAACTCTAGATCAGAAGGCAAACAAAACATTTGTTATAAGGTCTAGTATCTAAAGAAGAATGTGCTCTAGTATGGAGCTAGTGCTGCTGGTATTTAACATATCAGTTTGGACAAAAGTTTGAGCAAACTTCTTATATCCCGCTTCTCTAGCGAATGAAAGTAATGTAGAGAGATATAATGTCCAAAGGTTTAATGTCCAAAAAGAATCAATCAATTTCAGTGAATGATTAGAGAGATATAATATCTCAAAATTGGGCATTTAATAAGGTTTGAAAAAGGTAATTATGTGGATTCCCACATAGCTTGGAAAATGGAAAGACTAAGGAAATTTAAGTGGTCATTTGACATATTGTATTGTTTTAGAAACACATGGTATGCATGGTCATGCACTCGCACATGTGCGGTGCACCGCACACGCGCGTGCCCGCGCCGCTGGCGCAGGCATCATTGGCACTTTTAAGCGCACTTTGCACTTCCTTAACATTTACGACAAATTCAGCCCGTGAACTAGAATAGGTATGATTTTTGAACTGAAACAGTGTGACTGTTTGTAAATTAAATAGATAATTTGTTCTATTTAAAATCAAATGGCACCTGCAGAGTCATTTAACTATCACAACTAAGTGCACCTGTTGGTACTCTATAAATAGGCTGATGGCAGAGTCATTACTCACTTCGTTTTTCACTCTCGCTCTCTCTCTCTCTCAAATTTATGTCTATTGATTGCAATCTTCTGTAATCAATAGTGTTTCGCCTGTTTATCTTGTGAGGCATATTTGCTACTACCCTAAGCAGATTATAAGGGAGCAAATGTTGTCTTAAGGATAGAGTGCACATCATTCGACTCAAGCTATTTTTTTGTCTCCATTATTGCCTTTTCTTTCCAACAACTTAAGACAATAATTTTGGCTACAAAGGAGACTATTGCACAGATGTCTGTGATCAACGACATTTCTAAGTTGGCGAAGTTCGATGGCTCATTCTTCAGGCCTTGGAAGAGCAGTATGTATATCATCCTTGCAACATTGAAGATAGCCTATGTGCTCACTTTTCCAAAGCATGTTGTGCAAGAAGGTGCAGATGAAGCAACCAAACAGACTGCTACCAAGCAAAAATAGAAGTGGGAAGAGGATATGTCTACTACAAGGGATACATTTTGGGAAGGCTGCCTGAAACTCTTTACGACGTGTATGAGATCAAGTATGCCAACAGTACCGCGAATGAATTTATGGGATGATCTCGATAGCAAGTATAAGACGGAGAATGTCGGGGAAAAAAAGGTTCATAATTAGTAAGTTATTTGACTTCCACGTGGTAGATAGCAAGTCAATTATTACTCAGATACATGAAGTGCAAATGATAATGAATCTGATCATTTCTGAGGGCCACTTTCTTGACGAGTCTTTCTAAGTGTCTACAACTATTTCTAAATTGCCTTTCACTTGGAAAGAATGTCCAAAGAGTTGAAGCAAAAGAAGGATGCCATGACCATGCAAGAGTTGGTCAAGTACATCCAAACTGAAGAAAATTCTCGCAACTTGGATAGACCTGAGTTGGAAGACCACAAGTTCTCCAAGGCTCTTGTGGTATATAATGGCTCCTCTAGTGGCTCTAAGCGTAAGCTTGATGGTTGATGGTCAAGGTTCTGCTTTAACCAAAAGGCATGATAAGCCTAAGAAGGCTTGTTGGAAGTGTGAAAAAAGTGGACACTTCAAGAAAGATTGTCAAGTGGCTAAGAGGCAGAAAAAGGACCAAACCGATGTGGTTGACAAAGATGACTTCATTGCGGTGGTTTCGGAAGCCAACGTGGTGGGGAAGATGAAGAGTGGTGGGTGGATTCCGGTGCAACCAAGAACATTGCTAAGAAAAAAAATCTATTCAAGGACCTCGAGTCGGTTGTGGAAGGACATCAACTCTGCATGGGAAACTCATCAATGGCTAAGGTCATGGGCAAAGGAACTGTGGTGCTGTATCTCTCTCCCCGGTAAGAAGTTGACCTTAAAGGATGTGTTGTTCGTTCCCGATGTTAGGAAGAATTTGTGTCTATTAGCTTACTTAACCAGTTTGGGTTTAAGATTCTTTTTGAATCAGATAATGTTATTCTGACTAAGAAAGGGAACTATGTTGGCAAGGGATATGTAACCAATGGCTTATACAAACTTAGCATGCGTAATAAAGATTCTAAATTTATTTATCTTGCTGTTTCTTTTGATTTATTGCATTCTAGACTAGGGCATGTTAATTATAACGCATGAGAAGTATGGTTAACTTAGGCTTAATACCTTAACATACTTCACCTAGTTTAGAGAAATGTTTAGTTTCCTTAAAATCTAAAATTGTCAAGAAACCCTTCGAAGCAGTCGAAAGGAAAATACAGTTTTTAGAATTAGTACACTCCGACATATTTGAGATGGAAGGTCACCGAACAAGGGGTGGGAAATGATATTTCATTAACATTTATAGATGATTGTTCATGTTATACATACATATACCTTCTAATGACTAAATATGAAGCTTTTGATAAATTTAAAATTTACAAAGCGGAAGTAGAGAATCAACTAGATCGTAAGATTAAAATTTTACGATCGGATAGGGGAGGTGAATACCTTTTCTTTGATGATCTATTTGAAACTTGGGGTATCATACACTAAGTTACTGCTCCTTATAGTCCCATCAGAATGGTCTAACCAAGTAAAAAATAGGACCTTGCAAGAAATGGTTAATACGTTATTACCTAATTCTGATTTGCCTAAAAATTTGTGAGGGAAAGCACTCACGACTTCCAGATATATACTTAATCGTATACCTCACAAAGTCACTAATGCAACACCCTATGAGTTATGGAAGAAGAGAAAACCTTCTCTTGGACACCTTAAGGTGTGGGGGTGTAGGGCATTAGTTAGCCTAACTGATTCGAAAAGACCCAAATTGGGAGAAAAGGTAATTGAATGTGTCTTCATAGGCTATGCTCAACATAGCAAAGCTTATAACTTCCTAATCATAGAATCAACAGAATTCGTTAGCCAAAATATTATTTTGGAATCTAGAGATAGAGAATTATCTGAGAATTCTTTCTCTAGAAAAAAAAAATGAAGACATAGCCAATGAGGATCAAGTTCACCCTACTCCAGAAATATGGGAAGGTGGTGAACTAAAGAGCAGTAAGAGAGCAAGGATAGAAAAATCATATGGTCCCTATTTCTACCAATTTATAATTTAGGGAGGTAGAAATGAAGGTGATTACTCTCATATGTGTAAGGTAGAACATGACCCTCTGACATATCAAGAAGCCATAACTACTCAAGATTCTGCTCTATGGCAAGAAGCTATAAATGATGAAATGGAGTCAATAATGTCAAACCAAATTTGGATAATGACTGATTTGTCACCATGGTTTAAACTAATAGGTTGCAAATGGATCTTTAAGCAAAAGCTTAATACAGATGGATCTATGTACAAATATAAAGCAGGACTTGTAGCTAAGGGTTTTAAACAAAAGAAAGCTTCGACACCTATGCTCCGGTAGCTAGACTTAGCACTACAAGATTATTATTTGATTTATCATCTATTAACAAACTTGTTATGCACCAAATGGTGTGAAGATTGCTTTTCTAAATAGTGTTTTAGATGAGGAGGTCTACATGGAACAACTGGAAGGATATGTATAGAATGGCCAAGAAACAAAGGTTTATAAGCTTATCAAATTTTTGTATAGCCTAAAATAAGCTCCTAAACAGTGGCATGGACGATTTAACCAAGTCGTTCTTTCACATTGATTTAGAATAAACAAATGTGTTAAGTGCATCTATTCTGAGTTTGATAATGAACGTGGTGTGATAATATGTTTGGATGTTAATGATATGTTAATTTTTTGTACTAATTTGGATATTGTGTTGGAAACCAAATCATTTTTATCTTTATCGTTTGATATGAAGGAAGTGGGGGAAGCCAATGTTATTTTGGGAATGAAAATAATTAGATATTCAGATTCTTTTTCTTTGTCACAATCTCATTATATTGAGAAAATATTAAAGAAATTTAATCACGAGAATTGTGCCTTGATTACTACACTATATGACCCTTCTATCAAGTTAAGGGCAAATGAAGGGAAATGTGTTTCTCAGCTAGAGTATTCTAGTGCTATTGGCAGCTTGATGTATGTCATGCAATGTACCTGACCAGATATAGTCTTTACGGTTGGTGTTCTGAGTAGGTTTACTCATAACCCCAGGCAAGTCCATTGGAATACGGTGTTTAGGGTACTTAAGTACCTTAAGGGCACATTGGAATGCAAAAACTTACAAGGAATTTCCTGCCGTATTGGAAGGGTCTACATATGCAATCTGGATCATGGACTAGGATGAAACAAAGTCCACAAGTGGTTGGATATTTACCATAGTTAGAGGTGCTATTTCTTGGGGTTCCAAAAAGTAAACTTTTATTTCACATTCGACAATAGGGTCCAAGTTTATGGTTTTGGCAATGGCGACCAAGGAGGCGGGATGGCTAAGAAACCTGTTAATAGAGATTCCTCTATGGCCTAAGCCAATGCCTATTATTTCTGTGATAACGAGGCAACATTATTGCGGGCATATAGTAAGGTTTACAATAGGAAGTCTAGACATAAAAGTCCTAGAAATAACTATGTGAGAGAACAACTAAGCAAGGAGTTGTCACTATTGTCTATGTGAAGTACTTGTATGGAGAACAAAAGGAGGGTGGGAGTTATTCCCTTAATAAATCTATGTCCTTAAAGGAGAGTGCAGGTCATACAAGTGTACCTTATTAGATTTACCTATATAAGTGAGGGAAGTAGGGCTGCTTATACGAGATTTGAGCTTGTCTCTTTGGCACTTATAAAAATCCTAAGATGTAGCACAAGGCCGTAAATTTTCAGGTATTTAAAAATTTGGTTGCGAAGTTTTACACATAGCAATGATGATCAATCACCAAGGATTCTTAGTTCAAGGCTAAGGCTACTCTAAATTCTAATTGACTTTATTATTATATGATAAAGATTCAAGTCGAAAGACACCTTTATTTTAGTAGGGCCTACCAAACGATAGATAGAGGTACACTTTTAAATAAGGAAATGTGATAGAATCCAATTTTGGAAAATTGGAAAAAATTGTTGGAAATTTTTCATAAATTGGGCCTTTGACCTTTGAACCTTGCACTACAAGGTTTAATGTCCAAAACGAATCAATCAATTTCAATGATTGATTAGAGAGATATAATATCTCAAATTTGGGCATGTAATAAGGTTTGAAAAGGGTCATTATGTGGGTTCCCACATAGCTTGGCAAATAGAAAGGTTAAGGGTATTTAAGTGGCCATGTGACATACCATATTATTCTAGAAGTACATGGTATGCATGGTCATGCACTCGCACATGTGCGGTGCACCGCATTGCATGCCTACGGTGTGGGCGACGGCGTAAAGGCGCTATTGGTGCTTTTGCGTGCGCTTTGCACTTCGCACGTGTGCATCATCGTTAGGAGCCCTCGCCTCGAACCCAGCCTTAACTTTTTGCAAAAAATTCAGCTTGTGAACTACAATAGGTGTGATTTTTGGACTAAAATAGTGTGACTATTAATAAATTAAACATATTTTCTTTTCTGTTTAAATTCAAAAGGCACCTCTTCATGGTGTATTTTAGTTCAAAGGTAGAACCTCTTCACTGTGTGTCAAATTATGACTGTTAAATGGCACTACAGAGTCATTTAACTGTCACAACTAAGTGCACCTGTTCCAGGCACCTGTTGGTGATCTATAAATAGGGCTGATGGCAAAGTCATTACTCACTTCGTTTTTAACTCTTGCTCTCTCTCTCTCTCTCTCTCTCAAATTTCTGTCTATTGGTTGCAATCTGTTGTAACCAACAGTGTTTCGCCTGTTTTATCTTGGGAGGCATGCTGCTACCCTGAGCAAATTTTAATGTGCAAATACTGTCTTAAGGAAAGAGTGCACAAGATTCGTCTTAAGGAAAAAATGCACATCATTTGACTCAGGCTATTTTTTTGTCTCCATTTCTGCCTTATTTTTCCAACACATGGTGCTGCCACTTTCCTAGAATCATCTCAAATTGTCAATATAAATTATTATGCCACCAAAGACTATTAGCAACATTTCTTTATTGTTAAAAAAGGAGTTGCTCCAGTGAGAGTTGGATGAAGATTTTTCCTTTGGTTGGAATAGCGAATGAGGCTTTATGTTTCTCTTTTCAGTGGGAATAATAGGTAATTTTCTAAAAGACCTCATCATTAGATGTGGTAGTCTCCATATATGGTATTAATTGGACTACCAGTGATATTATGCCAACTAATGACAGGTAATGACCAAATATAGCTGGAGACTAAATGTTAACCATGGTTTATCGGTTAAGATACAAACCCACATTGTCTACGCTGTTGGGCACACTCATTATCGATTGTGCACCTGCAACACAACCGATAAAGGATGCGGGATCTTTTTTGGCTTTAGGGCCTGAGGACTTCACTAAATATGGAAACTTACTAAAGATAAAATGCTAAGCAAATCTATAAGTGATGTGCCCACTGAAACAAAGATTATCCTTACAACATAACGAACACATAGAGATGTCAATGGGTCGGGCTTGGGCCAGCCCAGCGGGCCTCTAACGAAACCGGGCAGGGGCTGGGCCAGAAGAAGTGAAAACCGGGCCGGGCCTGAAAACTGGTATACTTGGGCCCAGTCCAAGCCCTGGCCCTAGGCCCAATATTTTAGGGTCGGGCTTTGGCCGGCCCAGGCCAAAAAAAAAATTTGTTTTTTTCCCTATTCTTAACTCCTTGTTATTCACATTTATAAATTAAATGGTTGGAGACTTGGAGCAACATCAAAAACCTCAATCGCCAAATGAAACTAGTGTAAAAGGTTCCCCATTGACGTTGTAGTACGGTTCCCGTTACACAAAAGGGGCACTAGCAGTTAAACATGGGTGACTCTCTCATTAGTTTTTCTACTTCCTCCTTTTCTATACACATTCTTATATTTATTGTAAAACCATGACCACTGCAAAGAGGTTGCTACAAACCCTGTAAGACATTTGATTTCCAAAAATTTTACATTCTGAATGTGAAATTTTTAGAAATATTAATATGTATGTAAACAATAATATTTCTAGCATTCAAATATTCAAACTGATAAAGTTAAATTGAAGATAAATGTGTTCATAGGCCCTCCTCCTTTTATCCGGGCTTGGGACCGGCTACTTGTAAACAAACAGGCGAAGTTACCTATTTTTTTTATATATATGAAAAAATATCTATCTTGTTTCTAAAAAAACTATATTTTGTGAAAAAATTTATTCTTAAAACTTGAGAAAAGGAAAATAAAAATAAATTACCTAATCATCTGGAAGTATTTCCACGTCCGAGTCACTGCTCTTCCTATCGTCAATCGGTATATCTTGCTCGCGGTATTTCGCATCAAGATAATCCTTCCAACATACACATAGCTCGAGCGACTCGGGGTTAAGACGACTTCTCCTATCATCCAAAACCCTCCCACTCGCTGAAAATGCCGACTCTGAAGCAACCGTGGAGGCTTGCACCGGCAGTACATCCCGTGCAATTTGGGATAAAGTTTTATACATGTTTTGGTTTTGTTTCCAAAAATTTAACAAATTAAAATTAACTTGTTCTTCCACTGTTAAATCAGAATAATGATCAGTATTGGAATATACACCAATCTCATTAAAAGAGGAAAAAGAAGACGAACCTACCGAATTAGAGGTACCTTCACCTGGTAGTTATCTTGCTACTAGATGTTCAAAGCCCTTAAGATATGATGAGTAGTGCCTCTCAGCAGTCGATGATGAAGCTCGGCTACACACGTCAGTAGAATTGCGATACAAGTTGAACAGTTCCTCAAATGTATTGCTCACTTTTGCTGTGAGGTTGGTTGTGTCCTCTACTGAGTAGCACATTAATTTTGATATCTCGTTTATCGAGACGTTCACGCCATGCAACTTTAACCTAGGATCTAAACAAGTAGCCACAGCAAAAATAACAGGCAGTTCACTCCAATATTTATTAAACTTTTCATCCATCACTTTTACTATTTCCGTAAAGAGTCCTATATATCTCCATTTTGTTAATATTGTAGCCATCTTGAGAATTTCTATTATAGCGAGAGGAGAGGTGGGATAGTACGTACCAGATAATAAATTGGTAGACGTGTAAAATACCTCTAAAAATTCAGCTAGATGTGTAGCCATCTGTCATTCCAGGTGAGTTGGCAAGCCGGCTGGGAACAAGGTTAGTAGAAAATACGTAAATACTTCTTTGTATGCGAGATATGTAAAAGCATATGATATGTAGAGTTCCACCTATGGACCACATCTGTAACTGGTCTTTTGCGAGGCATATTATACTGACTACACAACGTTTTAAATTGTTGTGTTCTCGAAGCCGAACTAGAAACAAATGCTGTCATACCCCTTATTTTGACAAGAATGTTTCCTGCAACAGCTAAACCATCTTGAACAATTAAATTAATTACATGACAAACACAACAAACATGAAATAATTTACCATAAATTACAGGTTTGAGGCTCTCCTCTAAAGCAGCAGCAGCAGCTGTATTGTTAATAGCATTATCAAAACTAATACTCATAATCTTATTCCTTAAATTAAACGTGATACATGCATTAATTATAATAGTAGCAACGTGTATTGCATCATGCGGAAAAGGAAAGAGTTCGAAAGCGATGATTCTCTTGTTCATAATTCAATCTGCATCAATTCAATGGGTCGTCACACAACTATAACTAACAAAAGTAAACGGAGATTGCCAAATATCAGAAGTAAGGCTAACTTTACCGTCAAAATTATCGAAATAATCGATCAGGCGTGCTTTAGCAGCCTTATAATGTCGGAGTGCATCGGATCTAGTTGTGTTTCTATGAACCTTTTTGTACAAAAGGTTGCACGTGGGTGTTCATATATCTAGTGTGCTTAGCACTATCGGCAAAACTAAAGGCTTGTTCATCGTGAATAACAAATTCAGCGAGATCGTCTCTTTGCTCTCACTGATTATAAACAAACAACTTACCGTCAAAAGATAACTGTGTTTGGGTAGGTTCGACGTGGCCGCTTCGAGGTGCACACTGAGTGTAATGCCTGTTAAGATGTCCATTACCACAACCCGTAGCAAATAATTTAGCACGATACTTACATCGAGCTTTTCGGGCGCCGCCTTCCACCGTAATTTGATCAAAATGATTCCAATACTCGGCTTTCTTTTTTTTCACCTTTTGGGCTTCTTGTTGATTACCGAAAGTATTGCTCGGCCCTTCTCCATCGTGACCACTCATCATGTTAACATCATGCCACGGAGTAGTAGCTTCACCAACCGAGCTACGTCCTTGACTAAAATGCGGACTATCTTGTGAAGGCGTGTAATCAATATCTGGAATGTTTAGATTGAATTCCCAATTGGCTTGGGTATCTATCATACAGCCCGTACTCATTCGTCCAGGAACGAATGGCTGTGGTGGTGCTTGGATTGGTGTTCGTGATGGCCGTGGTGGTGGTGTTTGTGCTGGTGGTGGTGCTTGACCTGGTGGTGGTGTTTTTCGTGATGATGATCCACGCATGAATTTCTTTAGTAGTCCATACATATTTGACGCTAAACTTTTTTACTAGATTGAAAAAATAAAACTAGAGCTGTAATAAGTAATTAGAAATAACAATTGAAAAGAATTGAAGAGTAACTAGGGAATAAGAGTAATTAGTAATTCAAAATTGGCCGGAGTTAGTAATTAAAAATAACTTTGTAATAGTAATTAATAAATAAGAATTCACTAATTACTAATTAGTAATTTGTAATTAGTAAACAAAATAATTAGAGAGTAACAAATGAATAAGAGAAATAGTTAGTAATTAGAATTTAACACGAGCAGTAATTAGTAAACAGGAGTAGTAATTAGCAAAAGTACTAATTAATAAACAAGAGTAGTAATTAGCAAGAGTAGTAATTGGAGAGGAAAATAGTAGCAAAGCTTGTAGAAATGTAGAATGTTTAGATAAGAGAGAGTAAGAAGATTGGTGTATAAAATTAGAAAGGAAGGGTGTGAATTTATAAATTTTTCAAAGTTCACAAAAGACCAAAATACCCTTAACAACTAGCCGTTTATAGTTGTTGGGGAGGGTAAAAGTGTAAAAAACCTTAAAAGATTTAAAAAAGTTAACTTGGACCAAAATACCCCCCAAAGTAGCCGTTATATAGTTGTTGGGGAGGTAAAAGTGGAATTTTTTGAATTAGTGGGGAATATAGCCGTTGGGGGGGGACAAAAATTTGAAAAAAGTGGGCCAGCCCAGAATTTGGGCCAATTGAGGGCCAGATCCAGGTCAATTTTGGGCCAGTTTCGGGGCTGGACTTTTTTCGGGCCTTTTTAGTGTCGGGCCTGGGCCGGGCCATTTTTTCTGAAACCTTGGCCTGGTCCAAGCCCAGGTCCAAGGCCTTAAAATATCGGGCCTATACTGTTCATAACCGGGCTGGGCCGGCCCAGGCTTTTTTTGGGCCCAAACGAGCTGGGCCGCGGGCCACCCGGCCCGTTTGACATCTCTACGAACACAAGTATGACAATGCACAGGATTCTCTATCGATGCAAGGTAGATCATATGAGAAACTGTGACAAAGATAAAGAAAATGACAAGTGCATTACATACTCAATTTCTCTAAGTCTGTTGTGATTTATGGATTTGACGACATCTTCCTTCGTTGTCTATATCTTCTCTTTATACTCGCTTGTTCGTAACCGTCCTCTCTTTGTAACCGTCCACTTCTATATTTATCATCAAGAATGGTTTCGGTCGCTTCCTGCTGACACCTGTAGTTTTCATGCAGCCCATTCACTGACCACTTTCATTGATTGTTTTGCTCGTGTTGACAACTGTCTGCCTCAAGAACCATTTATCAATCATTGCTGCCATCTTCTTGCCTTGTTCCCACGTTGATCACTACCACTGATTATCTTGCACTAGTTAATGGCTGTTTCCTTTGCACAATCTGTTCAAATTTTGTTTTTCGCGTATTTTTTACCAAATTACTTGTCTTCGTTATACTGCTATTGGCAACTGGCAATCCATTAGTAACTGGCTTACTTCCGCATATTTCTTAAAGTACTTTCCATGGCCCTTAGCATGCCACGTGTCTGTGTTTTTATTAGCTAGCATAAAAAAATATTTATGCAGCCAACACATATCTTACTCTATCATTCATCATCTCTCTATATATAGTGTTAGACTATCCGTAAAATTGTGACAACTTAGCAATCTTGTAAAGTAAAGAGAGATGACAATCTAACACCACATCTCGATCAATCAAACATTACCTCACTGTCTCAAGTTTTGTCATTGAACGAAGGTGAAAAAATACTAGAAATAACTTTTTATTTTCTGATTTATGTTTTTTATTTGTTTTCTTATTTTAATTTTTTTGAAAAGTCTAGAACCGTACCATTAATAATAAAGACGGGTTACATCAGGACTATATAAATCAAGTACATGAACACACATATGACATTCAGGAACCACAATAAAGGTAACTGACAACTACCAACGACAATATAAATAAGCAAAAACCAAAAAATAGCAGGACTAGAAAAACAACAAAGCAAGCACTAAAACAATAAACAAGCCATAAACTTGTTGGCGGCATAAACATTTTATGACGATTAATAAATGCATAGACACGTGGCATGCTGAAGACCGTGGAAAGTGTCTTGAGTGGTAAGTGGAAATCGTCATGTCTGTTACGGTTACTGATGAAATGCCAGTTACCGATAATTGTATGGAAAAGACAAATGAATTGGATAAAACACGCGAGAAGCAAAAAATTCGAATGAATCGTGCAAAAAGCAAAAACTGTTAACAGGTGTAACAAAATCGGCAATAATGGCTAACGTGGAGACATGGGTAGAAGATCGATAGCAGCGGTTGATAAACGGTTCCTGGAATAGACAAATGTCAACATTAGTGAGAAGACTGTGGGGAAAATCAGTAAAACTGACTACATGTAGAGCACAGATGTCAGCATAATTAAATGATCATGAAGTCTGATAAGTTATTTTCAATGAAGATAAGGATAAGCAGTTACAAAAGTAGATGGTTATGAACGAGCAAATATAAAAGAAAAAAAGAACGATGAAGAAAGAGGTCGTCAATTTCACAAACAAAACTAGACTTAGGCCGATTTCTCTTATTTTTGTCTAGTTTCTTGGATGATATGTCTTGTATCGATAGAAAATCTTGTACATTGTCATACTTATGTTCGTTGCATTGTAAGGATTGTTTTCATTGTTGTTCCCACTCTATCTTGGCTACACCTATAGGCCCACTAGGGGTCCCAATTCTCATGACACGTCGGCATATTCAACGGTCAACTTTTCAACGCTCACAGGCCGGTCAAAGCGACACACACTCAAGTCACGTGCTTTTTCCCATTGTGAAGCAGTCTTGGTATGCCTTCCCCCTTAAGGGGGTCGGCCACCATGGGGGGTCGGCCACCTTAAGGGGTCGGCCACCATGGGGGGATCGGCCACCTTAGGGGGTCGGCCACCTACCTTGACGACCAACTACCATCGCGCGCACGCCATAGTCGCGACCTTCGTCGCATGCGCGTCATCTCCGCGACCTTCGTCGTCGTGCCCGCGCATCAAATCTGCGACCTCCGTCGCTGCGCGGCACCTCCGCGACTCCCGATGCCAGCGCACCATTTTTCGCCAAGGAGCTCTTCAACTCCCCTTCCGCCAGGTAGACGGCTCCTCCGGGATGCTACCTTGACGCGCTCAGAGTGCTCCGGCACAATGACTCCTCGCGGCGGGACGGGCGCACAACCATAATGCCCTCGCCGGCTCAATCAACTGACGGGCTCTGGCCCTCGCGGCGGGACGGGCTCGCAACCATAATGCCCTCGCTGGCTCAATCAACTGACAGGTCTCCGGCCCTCGCGGCAGGATAGGCTCGCAACCTTAAGCCCTCGCTGGCTCAATTAACTGACAGGGCTTCGGCCCTCGCGGCGGGAAGGGCTCGCAACCATAATTCCCTCGGCGTCTCAATCAACTAACAGGGCTCCGGCCCTCGCATCCGGGATAGGCTCTCAACCTTATAGCCATCGTCGTCTCAATCAAAGCGACGGGGCTCCGGCCCTCGCATCCGGGATGGGCTCTCAACCTTATAGCCATCGCCGTCTCAATCAAAGTGACGGGGCTCCGGCCCTCGCATCCCGGATGGGGTCATAACCTTATAGCCATCGCCGTCTCAATCTAAGCGATAGGACTCCGGCCCTCGCATCCCGGATGGGCTCTCAACCTTATAGCCATCGCCATCTCAATCAAAGTGACGGGGCTCCGGCCCGCGAATCCGGGATGGGCTCACAACCTTATAGCCATCGTCGTCTCAATCAAAGCGACGGGGCTCCGGCCCTCGCATCTGGGATGGGCTCATAACCTTATAGCCATCCCCGTCTCAATCCAAGCGACGGGGCTATAGCCCTTGCATCTGGGATGGGCTCTCAACCTTATAGCCATCGCCGTCTCAATCAAAGCGACGGGGCTCTGGTCCTCACATCCGGGATGGGCTCTCAACCTTATAGCCATCGCCGTCTTAATCAAAGCGTCGGGGTTCCAGCCCTCGCATCTGGGATGGGCTCTCAACCTTATAGCCATCGCCGTCTCAATCAAAGCGACGGGGCTCCGGCCGTCGCATCCGGGACGGGCTCACAACCTTATAGCCATCGTCGTCTCAATCAAAGCGATGGGGCTCCGGCCCTCGCATCCGGGATGGGCTCACAACCTTATAGCCATCGCCGTCTCAATCAAAGCGACGGGGCTCCGGCCCTCGCATCCAGGATGGGTTCACAATCTTATAGCCATCGCCGTCTCAATCAAAGCGACGGGGATCCGGCCCTCGCATCCAGGATGGGCTCGTAACCATAAAGCCCTCGCCGTCGCAATCAACTGACGGGGCTCCGGCCTTCGCATCCGGGATGGCCTCGCAACCATAATGCCCTCGCCGGCTCAATCAACTGACGGGCTTCGACCCTCGCGGCGGGACGGGCTCGCAACCACAATGCCCTCGCCGGCTCAATCAACTGACAGGGCTCCGGCCCTCGCGGCAGGACAGGCTCGCAACCTTAAGCCCTCGCCGGCTCAATCAACTGACAAGGCTTCAGCCCTCGCGGCGGGAAGGGCTCACAACCATAATGCCCTCGCCGTCTCAATCAACTAACAGGGCTTCGACCCTCGCATCCGGGATGGGCTCTCAACCTTATAGCCATCGCCGTCTCAATCAAAGCGACGGGGCTCTGTCCCTCGTATCCGGGATAGGCTCTCAAGCTTATAGCCATCGCCGTCTCAATCAAAGCGACAGGGCTCCGGCCCTCGTATCCGGGATGGGCTCTCAACCTTATAGCCATCGCCGTCTCAATCAAAGCGACGGGGCTCCGGCCCTCGCATCCGAGATGGGCTCTCAAGCTTATAGCCGTCGCCGTCTCAATCAAAGCGACGGGCTCCGGCCCTCTCATCCGGGACGGGCTCTCAAGCTTATAAACATCGTCGTCTCAATCAAAGCGAAGAGGCTCCGGCCCTCGTATCCGGGATGGGCTCTTAAGCTTATAGCCTTCGTCGTCTCAATCAAAGCGACGGGGCTCCGACCCTCCCATCCGGGATAGGCTCTCAAGCGTATAGCCATCGCCGTCTCAATCAAAGCGACGCGGCTCCGGCCCTCGCATCCGGGATGCACTCACAACCTTATAGCCATCGCCATCTCAATCAAAGCGACGGGGCTCTGGCCCTCGCATCCAGGATGGGCTCTCAACCTTATAGTCATCGTCGTCTCAATCAAAGCGACGGGCTTCGGCCCTCACATCCGGGATGGGCTCCCAACCTTATAGCCATCGCCGTCTCAATCAAAGCGATGTGGCTCCGGCCCTCACATCCGGGATGGGCTCCCAACCTTATAGCCATCGCCATCTCGATCAAAGCGACGGGGCTCCGGCCCTCGCATCCGGGATGGGCTCCCAACCTTATAGCCATCGCCGTCTCAATCGAAGCGACGGGGCTCCGGCCTTCGCATCCGGGATGGGCTCGTAACCATAATGCCCTCGCCGTCGCAATCAACTGACGGGGCTCCGGCCCTCACATCCGGGATGGGCTCGCAAACATAATGCCCTCGCCGTCCCAATTAACTGACGGGGCTCCGGCCCTCACATTCGGGAGGGGCGCGCAACCATAATGCCCTCGCCGGCCCAATCAACTGACAGAGCTCCGGCCCTCGCGTCGGGAGGGGCTCGCAACCATAATGCCCTCGTCGGCCCAATCAACTGACAGGGCTCCGGCCCTCACGGCGGGACGGGCGCACAACCATAATGCCCTCGTCGGCCCAATCAACTGACAGGGTGCCGGCCCTCGCGGCGGGACGGGCGCGCAACCATAATGCCCTCGCCGGCCCAATCAACTGACAGGCCTCTGACCCTCACAGCGGGACGGGGGTGCAACCCTAATGCCCTCGCCGGCTCAATCAACTAACAAGGCTCCGACCGTCGCTGCGGGACATGCACGTAACCATAATGCCCTTGCCGGCTCAATCAACTTACAGGGCTCCGGCCCTCGCGGTGGGACAGCCTCGCAACCCTAATGCCCTCTCCGGCTCAATCAACAGACGGGCTCCGGCCCTCGTCCGCTCAATCAACTGGGGACTCCAGCCCTCACCCTCACAATCAACCGATGGGCTTCTGGGGGCTCTGCTCATAGCGCTCCAGCACGAGGACCCCCGCCAAGGACTCCGAGTATCAAGTTGTGAGCATGGGTGTTCATATCACCATTGATCATCGACACCGCCAGAGCAATGACCCACGGGTCACTCCGGGACGGGAGCAGGTCCTTGGAGGGCATCACGCCTGGCAGTTGGCTGCAAGGGCAACCCTCACCGCTGCCAGGATCTCTACGCGTCTCATGACGCATCCCGTGGGATTCAGTAAGGGCTTGGACTGGAGGCTGGGGCAATGGGATGCTCTGACCATGCTACCGCGGTGTGGTCAGTCTCTTCAGACAGGCAAAGGGACGCTGCAAGGGCAAGGCGGCATGAACTCGAGGACCGACATATTCGATGGACAATCAATACTGTGGGACCCCCTACGGCGACGTGTCACTCCCGGAGGGCGACACGTGTCGGATGATGACACGCGCATATTTGTGCCTATATATAGTGGATTCTGGAGCTTATTCAAGGACCTCTCTCTCATTTGACATTTTCACTTTCTCTCTCTAAAACCCATTCTCTCTGGATTTCTAGCGAGAGAAAGACATTCGGACTCCTGACGTTGGATCATTTACGCTGCACCCTTAACGCGGACTGTCGACTGCTGACTGCCGCCCCTGTTCGTCGTCCCCCTGCTTACGCGGCGCTGCCAGCCCTCGCGACTTGCCTGGGGAGCCTTGCTCTCAGCCCTTACTCCATCCTTGTTGTCTCCCACTTCGTCTAGCTAGAAGCCAACGCAGACTGCATCCTTTGTGGCACCTCACGTGGCATCCGAACCATCTTTCCTCGGCAACAATTGTTTCAATGGGCGCATCAGTTTTAGATATGTTCAGTATTTTGTCTTCAATTAGTTTTCACTTTTAGCGAAGTCCTCAGGCCTGAGAGGCAAAAAAGATCACGCACTGTTTATCGATTGTGTCGCAGGCGCACGATCAAGAGTGAGTTCGTGCAACAGGGCAAAGAAAACTAAACCAAACTAAATAGATATTGAATTTAATGTTTTGATTTGAACTCTGCAAGCACCACTATTTACATGCTCAGTTAGTTGTCCCAGAGGTACTTAGTTCTAGTTTCTTAGGATAAGATCACAACTAACATAGCCCGATTTGTTTACCATTTTTATTTTTAGTATTTACAATGATGACCAAAATGATCATTTTACCGTGTACGTTTATCATTATATATATATATATATATATGGAGCTGATTCGTTGATAGCGCTAGCAAAATAGGAGAAGTTGCCAGCGCAATCTGGCCGTCCACGCGCGCTCTGTGGACGGCCCAGATCTTTTTCTTTGCATTTTTTTAAAGTCTGTCCACTACATAATGTAGCGGACGATTTTTTGACAAAAATACCCTGCAGTTTAAAAAGAGCTCATCCGCTACATTATGTAGCGGACAAATCTTTTTTACTTTTTTCTCTTTCTCTCTCCTTCACCTCATTAATGTTATGAGATTCTTTCATTTCTCTCTCCTTTCTCTCATCCGCTACATTATGTAGCGGACAATTTTTTTTACCTTTTTCTCTTTCTCTCTCATTTCCCTCATTAATGTTACGACATTTCTTCTTTTCTCTCTCTCTCTCTCTCATTTCTCTTCAGACAACCTTGGAGCTCCGGCTACAGACGGATTGATCATCGGATTATCTATACCACCAGTTGTTGTTGGATACACAAACTTCCATGACCTGCATATCATGTTATCTTGATGTCCAAAACTTGACTCAGACCTAATCGTCTTTGAGCCCCAGAAATACGGTTGACAAAGGAATGCTCCCAATATTTTCGCGTTTCCATGTAAAATTTCAATCCCAACACGCAAGGTTATATTATGCACAATGTTAGCTCCAGTGGTGTCGCCACCTATGAAGAGCCGCTCGAAATCAGCATGGTCAAGTAACCAAGGCTCTTGATCAAGAAAGGATCCTTGCAAATGCTCTGTATTGGTAGCAGATACACCTGAGAGCTGCAATTCCCACCTAAATTCATGGTAGATGACGGGATTGGAACTTCCAATAATTGGACAGACTCCTCTACTATCAGGGTCGATGTTGTTTCTAACTTTATGAGAAGAAACCCACTGAAGTGCAGTCCAAGAGTCTTCATAAGCTGTGGGGAGAGAGTGCTCCGGCGCTACTCTGTATTCGACTGAAATGGCGAGAATTTTAGCTTGGGAGACTAAGGTATTGATGTAACGGTAGTGATCGGAAGAAAAGGCGAATCCAGCACAAAAGCCGCGGTGAAAGTAGACCCAAAAATGGGAAGTTTCTGGCTGTCATCCGTGTGCCCGTGTTTGGGAAGGTAAAGTCGAGCTGAGACATTTGATGAAATGGAGATGTCTCTGGAGGAGACACCAGTGATAGTTTCGTCGAGTGTTAGAGGGACAAAGGGAGGACTTACAAGCCGCTCAATAGTGCCATCTGTATAGACTCGTAGGAGTGGGAGGAGCTCAGTGGCCACTTCTTTGGTGTTGGGAGCCATTCACACTCAAAAACCAAAAGACATGCACCTTATCTTAGTTCCACAGCAAGCCAAATGAGGAGCCCACATGCCGGTTCCAGATGTTATTTCTCAACCAAGACAAGAGAGGAAACTTTGAACAGTACACACAATTCCTTGCTGAAAACCTCCAAAGCTCAATATGAACCAATCGTTGTCAAAGCTCATAAAGAAAAAGTAAACATGAATTGACAAGCAGCAGCATTGGAAAAGATGTGGTACTGAAGTCAGCTTGCAAACTCGAACCCCTTTCTGAAGAGAGAGAGAGAGAGAGAGAGAGGGAGAGGGAGAGTCAAAAAATTAATAAGAGAAGGAGAGAGAAAGAGAAAAAAATGATGAGAGAGAGGAGAGAGAAAGGAAAGAATGTCATAACATTAATGAGGGAAGGAGAGAGAAAGAGAAAAAAGGTAAAAAAAATTGTCCGCAATGTAGCGGATGAGAGAAAGGAGAGAGAAATGAAAGAATCTCAGAACATTAATGAGATGAAGGAGAGAGAAAGAGAAAAAAGTTAAAAAGATTTGTCTACTACATACTGTAGCGGATGGGCTCTTTTTAAACTACAGGGTATTTTTGTCAAAAAATCATCCGCTACATTATGTTATGGACAGACTTTAAAAAATGCAAAAAAAAAAAAGATATGGGCCGTCCACAGAGCGCGCGTGAACGGCCAAATCGCGCTGGCAACTTCTCCTATTTTGCTAGCGCTATCAACGGATCAGCTCCCATATATATATATATATATACACACACACACACACACACACACTAAAAAATCTAACCCAAAAATTAAAAAAGTGTAAGGTGTTTTAACCTGTTTGGGACTGCCTCTTAGGCATTGCCAGAGAAAAGTAATTGAAAAAATTGTCAAAATGATAAAGGTACACAACAAATTTTCAAATGTGATACGAAAATGATGAAAATAAAAATAAAATGAAAATGAAAATAGTAAAAGAACAAGCCCTAAATTTCATGAAATTATGTAGGTCTGACGTGGACTGTGCACCTATGACTTGTTCGAGATGCTAGCTTTAGCACGGTGCATTTGATATATTGTTTTACGGAACAGCAATAAGTTCCTTAACTGATAAGAATAGTGGCTTTTCAAGGCTTTTAACCACTAAACTATGAAACTTTGATAGATGCGTGATGTTTGGACCACTTTGCACAACTAAGGAAATTGATGGATCTCTTTGGTAGAACTTGATATCACAAGAGCTTAGTTGCAAATATGTTGTAATACAAGTGTTTGCGTTGTGCGCGAACTCACAATCGATTTGTGTGCCTGTGGCACAATCGATTAAAAACGTGTGATCTTTTTTACCCCTTGGGCCTGGGGACTTGCCTGAAAATTGGAAACATCGACAAACAAATGAAAATTTAAAGTAAAAGACTGCATGCCCAAAAAAAGACAAAGAGAGCTTTGATTGATTATGAATGTTTACAAAGCAATGTTTTCAAGTCTGAAAACTGAAATTCCTATCGATAGGCAGCAAAAGCCTCTAAATATGAAAAAAGAATGAAAAAAGACTCGAAGTCAAGTCTTGATTTGTCTGATTTGATGATAATGTTCATGCTCCTTCTTTGACCCATTGTTTATACTACATAATTTGTTAAAAATGATTATCATTAAAAGACAAACTACCCCTTTAAAAAATAATTACTCACTAATAAGTAACTAATCATACTTATCTTTTACCAATAGGGACACATTTTCAGAAGCTTGTTTCTTCCACTTCCTGGTTTGAATCTTCCATTATCTCCTTTTCACAAATATTAATAAAAGTTAATGTTATTTAGTGGCATTTAATTAAAGAAATTTCACTAGTGACAAAAAGATATTTGTTGGTGCCAACATTTTGTCCCCATCCTCAAGCAATTGAATAATTGGAAATTGCGAAGAATCAAATCTTTTAAACTGAAAGCATTTTTCAAAATCGATAGACTTGCAATATTTAGTGAAAATATTTTTACTATCAATTAGTCATTGATTGACTTTAGATGCACGAAGATAACATTGGAGTGTATTAAAAAGCAGCGTTTTTGCACTATCGATAGCATTGTATTCTTCAAAATGGTAGCATTTCTTCATATCGATAGCCTTTCACTTGATAGCCTTGCACGTTTCACTATTGATAAGCCATCTATTGGCTTAAACTGTACTATCTTGATTTTGCAAGATAATATTCATTATTGATACATCAGTCCCTATCGACATGGTTGCAGTCTTCAAAGTGAAAGTATTTTCACTATCGATAGTCTTTCACTATTAATAGCCTTGCATTTTTCACTACCGATAAGCCATGTATTGGCTTGAATTGTGCCATCTTGATTTTGCAAAATAATATTCAATATCGCTACACCAGCAATTATTGATAGGCTTGCACTTTTAGAAATGAAAACATTTTCACTATTGATTAGCCATCAATTGCCTTTAACTTATCTTGTTATTGCATACACCATATCAAGATAACATTAATGAAGTGTCCTAAGACTTGCAAGGCACTTCTTCTCGCATTTCTCACTATCGATAGCCTTTTTCCTATCAATAGCCTTTTTCCTATCGATAGCCTTTGTCTATCAATAGCCTTGCATTTTTTTAACATAAAATCAAAAAAAACTCTAATAAATCCCAGTAGATCAACCATTGCACATCTACTAGCTAGCTTTTTATGTGACCCACATATCCAATGTAAGAATCGGTTTCTAAAGTTTATAAGATAGAGTGGGATTGACAATTCTTGCACTTAGTGAGATTTACAACACTAAAATGCTCGAATTTGCCAATAGCAAAGTACTTGACGGTGATTCCTGAACACTCGTCATTTATATCTTTCATTGAACAAGCTTTTCTCATTATTGATGAAAGGGGTTGCTCTATGCATTTAGCAGTAAAAAGTTGCACACTTTATTATTATTGACAAAAATTGCAACCATTTTTGGAACTGCCATCACAACTTTCCACATGAGGGAGTGTTGTATGCTTTTAGTAGTAAGTGGCACACGTTCTTGCCTCGCAGTCATAGTATTATTTGCATTTTCTTCAACAAAGGATATAACATCTAACTGCTTTGCGATTTTTGGCACCATATCGCTTTTACGAAATTACTTGCACCATTTTTGGTGTAAATTTTAGCCAGTAGTGTTAATGAATTCAAATGAGTTCCCCACAACACGTATTTTTCACGCAGTTCATCGAATAACTCACTTGAATTTCCTGGAGATAACATTTGAAGTTAGTCATTGTGAAACAACTCCTCTTGATAGGTAGTCGTGTTATTTTAAGTAACCATGAATTGGTTGCATCCATCTTCAAAATATTGTCTTGTATCAACCATGTTTGGCATCATTTCATTTGCAATAGTCAAAGAGTGACTATTGGTCTGTGACTTTTCAACCTCAACAAGTGTGGGAAGGAATAATTTATCTTCCTTCCTCATCCACCTTACTCTATGAATTAAAGCCTAGTATTCTTTTAATTCATCCAGTACATCCTCTAAAAAAGTTGAATGATCTACTCCCATCAAGTTTTTAACATAGTTTTCAAACCTATGTAATTCATTAGAGGTTTTTACAAAATCGTTGGTAGAATAGGCTGTATATGGTTTGCATTGATGCAATCCATTAGATCATGCTAAAATTCCATTAAATCATCTACTGTTGATGTAATATCCCAAACTTTGGGAGCTGTTTAAAATAACCATATGTGCTCTGAAAAATAAACGGATGATAATTTTGGGTAATAGTAGAGTATCGAAGCTTAAAAGAATTTTGAGGCAAAAAAGTAATTTTGAAAACTTTTGGGGTCATTTTGTAATTTTGGAAAACTTTGTGGGCATAAATGTAATTGTTACCGAGAAAAGATGGTTCGGATGCCACGTGAGGTGCCACAAAGGATGCAGTCTGCGTTGGCTTCCAAGTAGACAAAGTGGGAGACAACAAGGATGAAGTAAGGGCTGAGAGCAAGGCTCCCCAAACAGGTCGCGAGGGCTGGCAGCGCCGCATAAACAGGGGGACGACGAACGGGGGTGATAGTTAGCAGTCGACAGTCCGCGTCAAGGGTGCAGCGTCAATGATCCAACGTCAGGAGTCCGAATGTCTTTCTCTCACTAGAAATCCAGAGAGAATGGGTTTTAGAGAGAGAAAGTGAAAATGTCAAATGAGAGAGAGCTCCTCGAATAAGCTCCAGAATCCACTATATATAGGCATAAATATGCGCGTGTCATCAGTCGACACGTGTCGTCCTCCGGGAGTGACACGTCACCGTAGAGGGGTCCCACAGTATTGATTATCCATCGGATATGTCGGTCCCCGAGCTCGTGTCGCCCTGCCCTTGCAGCATCCCTCTGCCTGTCTGAGGAGACTGACCACACCGCGGTAGCATGGTCAGAGCAACCCGTTGCCCCAGCCTCCAGTCCAAGCCCTTACTGAATCCCACGAGATGCGTCATGAGACGCGCAGAGATCCTGACAGCGATGAGGGTTGCCCCTGCAGCAAACTGCCAGGTGTGCCAGACACGACGCCCTCCGAGGACCTACTCCTGTCCCGGAGTGACCCATGGTTCATTACCCTGGCGATGTCGATGATCAATCGTGATATGAGCGCACATGCTCATAGCTTGATACTCAAAGTCCGTGGCAGGGGTCCTCGTGCTTGAGCACTATGAGCGAAGCCCCCAGAAGCCCGTCGATTGATTGTGAGGGCAAGGGCTGGAGCCTCCGGTTGATTGAGCGGACGAGGCCCGGAGCCCGTGAGTTGATTCAGCCGGCGAGGGCATTAGGGTTGCGAGCTTGTCCCACCGCGAGGGTCGGAGCCCGTCAGTTGATTAAGCCAGCGAGGGCATTAGGGTTACGAGCCAGTCCCGCCGTGAGGGCCGGAGCCCTGTCAGTTGATTGAGCCGGCGAGGGCATTAGGGTTACGAGCCCGTCCCGCCATGAGGGCCGGAGCCCCGTCGCTTTGATTTAGCCGGCGAGGGCTTAAGGGTTGAGAGCCCGTCCTGGATGCAAGGGCCAGAGCCCCATCGCTTTGATTGAGACGGCGATGGTATAAGGTTGAGAGCCCATCCCGGATGCGAGGGCCGGAGCCCCGTCAGTTGATTGAGCCGGCGATGGCTTAAGGTTGCGAGCCCGTCCCGCCGCGAGGGCCAGAGCCTTATCAGTTGATTGAGCCGGCGAGGCATTATGGTTGCGAGCCCGTCCCACCGCAAGGGCCGGAGCCCGTCAGTTGATTGAGCCGGCGAGGGCATTATGGTTGTGTGCCCATCCCGCAGCGAGGAGTCCTTGTGCCGGAATAATCTGAGCGCGTCAAGGTAGCATCTCGGAGGAGCCATCTACTTGGCAGAAGGGGAATTGAAGAGCTCCCTGGCGGAGATAGTGCGCTGGCGTCGAAAGTGGCGGAGGCGGCGCGCAGCGACGGAGGTCGCGGTGATGATGCGTGGGCACGGCGACGAAGGTCGAGGGAGACGGCGCGTGAGCACGGCGACTAAGGTCGCGAAGACCGCGCGTGGGCGCGGTAACAAAGGTCGCGGAGACGGCGACGAAGGTTGCGGGTGCGGCGATGAAGGTCGCGACTACAGCGTGCGCTCGACGATAGTCGGTCGTTAAGGTAGGTGGCCGACCCCCTAAGGTGGCCAATCCCCCCATGGTGGCCGACCCCCCTTAAGGGGGAAGGCACACCAAGACTGCTTCACAAAGGGAAAAACCACGTGACTTGAGCATGTGTCGCTTTGATCGGCCTATGAACGTGGAAAAATTGACCGTTGAATATGCCGACGTGTCATGAGAATTGGGACCCCCAGTAGGCCTATAGGTGTAGCCAAGATAGGGTGGGAACATAAGCCCCCTGCGTGTGGCGTGCGCGGAGGGGTAACCAGAGTGGGCGTCGCACTCATAAACGGTGTTGGATGCACTCGGCATGGTCACCGTTCAAAGCTTAGAGACTGATGCGAGGGTCGGAGCCCCCGGGTGATTATGCCGGCGATGGACCACTCTGAGCACGTCAAGGTAGCATTCCGGAGGAGTCGTCTACCCGACTGGCCGAGGTAGCATCCCAGAGGAGCCGTCTACCTGGCGGAAGGGAAGTTGAAGAGCTCCCTGGCGGAGATAGTGTCCTGGAGAAATCGCATATCCGCGCAGATGATTTACACTCCGGAGAGTGGGTCAAAGCAGGGTCCACGACCAAGGGAAGGTGCGCATGTTGTCGTGAATGAGTGTGGTGCCCGGGGGGCATGTAACATAATTGTGGTGCACGGGTTTGGCGACTACCTTCGCGAGACAATACCTAGTGCCGGGGCACATATCACGAGAACGGTGCATGAGAATGGCGACGAGTGTCGCGGGACGATACTTGGTGCCAGGGGCAAGCATCATGAGAATAGAGCATGAGAGCGGCGACGAGTGTCACGGGGTGATACTTGGTGCCGGGGGCACGTATCATGAGAATGGTGCATGAGAGTAGCGACGAGTGTCGCGGGACGATACTTGGTGCAGGGGGCACGTAGGGCGGGAGAGAGCCAGTGGGATGGATGTATCAGTGGCACGGTTCATGGGCATGACGACGTGTGAGAGTGCGGTGTGTGGGCGTCGGTGACGAAGATCGCGGAGAGGGCGTAAGGGCGACGAGAGTCGCAGAGGTGTCATGCGGACGCGGGCGACGAAGGTCACAGAGATAGCGCACGGGCGCTGGCGATGAGGGTCGCGAAGACGGTGCCCTAGGACACGGGTGACGAACATCGCGACGACATGGCCCGGGCGATAGGCGGCGAGCGTCGCGGAGAGGGCGCACGGACGCTGGCGACGAGGATCACGAAGACGGCGCCCCGAGCGACGGGCGACAAACGTCGTGAAGACGTGGCCCGGCGTTAGGCGACGAGCATCGCGGAGAGGGCTCACGGGTGCTGGCGACGAGGGTCGCGGAGACGGTGCCCCGGGCGACGGGCGACGAACGTCGCGAAGACGTGGCCCGGGCGATAGGCGACGAGCGTCGCGGAGAGGGCTCACGGGCGCTGGCGACGAGGGTCGCGGAGACGGCACCCGGGTGACTGGCGATGAACATCGCGAAGAGGGCGCACAAGCGCTGGTGACGAGGGTCACGAAGACGGCGCCCCGGGCGATGAACGTCGTGAAAACGTGGCAATGGGGGTTTTGATGATAGGGAGGGTGCTTGGCCGAAAGGGGAAAAGCTTTGGTGTGAAGGTGATTGTGTTGAGGCGATGGGAATGGGAATGGCCGAAGAGAGTGGCCATGTGATGGTGGAGGCTCCATGCGGTGGGCCAAAGGGTGGTGCGCCGGTCTCATGGCTTTGGTGCCCAAAGGTGGTCGGCCGAACTATGGCCGCCGAAGTAAAGAGTGGGGTGGCCGAAGAGGGGTGGGGTGAGGTGGTTGGGTCGGCCAGGGGGACGCGGTGGTTGTGGGTGTCCGCCATGTGGCTTGGTGGTGAGAATGGCCAAAATGACGAAGGGGAGGGGCTGCCGCGTGCTGTCGGCAGGCTTACGGGGTCGAAGGAGAGGAAAGAAAGAGAGGGGGGGTCGGCGGGGTGGGTTTGTCGGCTAGGGGGTTCGCGGGGAATGGCCAAAGCAAGAAAATGGCGAAGGAGAAGAGGGGTCGGCGGCAGCAATGGCCTGCCATGGCGCCGCGGGGGCTTGCGGGGTCAGGGGAAGAGGAGCGGGAGAGCCGATGGGGAGGGGGGTCGGAGTAGCAGGGGGTCGGCGGGGTGGGTTGCTCGGGGTAGCAGGGGGGGCTCGGCGGAGAGAGTGGCCGAAACAACAAGAAAGAAGAAATGAAGAGAGAACAAAGGGGAAGAGGGGGTCGGCGGCCATGGCACCGCGGATGGTGAGGGTCGGTGGGAGGGAGAGGCCGAGAGGAAGGGGGGTCGGCCAGGGGGGTCGGGATGGGTGGGGGGTCGACGGTATTGGAGCTTTGGGGAAGAAGGTGGAGAAAGAAGGGGGAAGACTGGCGCGACGGGGCTGCCGCGGCCGGCCGGAGGTGGGGGAGAGATTACATCGACGGGGTGTGGGGTCGGGAGGAGGAAGGTCGGCGGGGGAAGGCGACGCCGGGAAGGGTCGGCCGGCGGAAGGGGAAGGGCAAGATGGCAGTGTCGGCGCAAGTTTGGCGTCGGCGCTAGGAGGAAAGATAGAGAGAATTAGGGTTCTGGGGAATTAGGGTTGGGTCGGGCGTGGGTCGGGTTTCGGGCAAGAGGTCAGGCGGGTGACCCGATGGAAGCTGAATGAAGAGAGGGGAAAACGGGGCGTGGCAGGCACGAGTCGAGCCACCGCGGGTGGGTTCTGCCCAGCTTGACTTCTTTTTGCTATGTTGACTTGGAAAAAGAAAGAGAAATGCGAATATTAATACTTATATATATATATTTTTTTTTTATTTTATTTTTTTTTTTTTTTTTCCTTTAAATGCAGCACGAGAGGGGATGAAATTTTTTGATGAAGAATAATGTTGAAGTGAAAGGGAGAGAAAGAGGGAGGTTGGGGATCGATGAAAAATTTTGTGGAAAAAAAATTCCAAAAGATGGAGAGAGCAACAGAGCGTGAAAAATTTTGTTAAAATTTTTCTAAGTGTAGTAGGAGGATGAGAGGGTGATGACCCGACCACGAGCATATAGGGTGCGAGGGAGTTTCGAAAAAAAATCTAAGTATTGAGAAAAAATTTCAAATGTTGAAATTTTTTTTGCTAAGTGTTGAGCTGGGACAAGGGTGCCGAGGGAAACCGCAAGGGGTGATGACCCGACCGCGAAAAATGAAGAAATTTTTCTAAGTTTTGAAAAGTGGAGAGGGTAGTGAGTGAAGTCGCGGGGGTGGTGACCCGACCGCGAAAAATGAAGAAATTGTTCTAAGTGTTGAAAAGTGAAGAGGGTGCCGAGTGAAGCCGTGGGGGTGATGACCCGACCGCGAAAAATGAAGAAAATTTTCTAAGTGTTGAAAAGTGGAGAGGGTGCCGAGGGAAGCCGCGGAGTGATGATCCGACCGCGAAAAATGAAGAAAATTTTCTAAGTGTTGAAAAGTGAAGGAAAAGTGCATGAGGTGGCGATGTGACCGCGATCGCAACCACGAGGGGTTGAGATGAGAGGGAGGGGGACTTAGGATGGCGGGCAGGTATGGACGACCGACTAAGTCACAGAGGCGATATATAGTGTGGCTCAAGCCACCCCGCGCACCACGTACCAAGTTGATGCAATGTGAGGCGGAAAGGGTTACGAAGTGGTGAAGCCCCCAAGGGACTGGGTGATGGCATCAAAGGTGGTGCCATTAGAACAATGTTAGCTTGAAAATTTTCTAAGTCTGGAAGTGATAGCCTCTTGGATGGTTGCGTCGAGGTTGTGACTGGTAGTCCTGATAGCCCTACGTTGCTGAGTCAAGGTTGCTTGAGTGTGGCAGACTGCAACACGATGCTCACCTCCCCAGCGGAGTCGCAAAATATTGCCGAGGAAAGATGGTTCGGATGCCACGTGAGGTGCCACAAAGGATGCAGTCTGCGTTGGCTTCCAAGTAGACAAAGTGGGAGACAGCAAGGATGGAGTAAGGGCTGAGAGCAAGGCTCCCCAGACAGGTCGCGAGGGCTGGCAGTGCCGCATAAGCAGGGGGACGACGAACAGGGGTGGCAGTCAGCAGTCGACAGTCCGCGTCAAGGGTGCAGCGTCAATGATCCAACGTCAGGAGTCCGAATGTCTTTCTCTCACTAGAAATCCAGAGAGAATGGGTTTTAGAGAGAGAAAATGAAAATTTCAAATGAGAGAGAGCTCCTCAAATAAGCTCCAGAATCCACTATATATAGGCACAAATATGTGCGTGTCATCAGTCGACACGTGTCGTCCTCCGGGAGTGACACATCACCGTAGGGGGTCCCACAGTATTGATTGTCCGTCGGATATGCCGGTCCCCGAGTTCGTGCCGCCCTGCCCTTGCAGCGTCCCACTGCCTATCTGAGGAGACTGACCACACCGCGGTAGCATGGTCAAAGCAACCCGTTGCCCCAGCCTCCAGCCAAGCCCTTATTGAATCCCACGAGATGCGTCATGAGACGCGCAGAGATCCTGACAGCGGTGAGGGTTGCCCCTGCAGCCAACTGCCAGGCGTGCCGGACACAACGCCCTCCGAGATCCTGCTCCCGTCCCGGAGTGACCCATGGTTCATTGCCCTGGCGATGTCGATGATTAATGGTGATATGGGCGCACATGCTCACAGCTTGATACTCAGAGTCCGTGGCGGGGGTCCTCGTGCTGGAACACTATGAGCGGAGCCCCCAAAAGCCCGTCGATTGATTATGAGGGCGAGGACTGGAGCCCCCGGTTGATTAAGCGGACGAGGGCCGGAGCCCGTCAGTTGATTGAGCCGGCGAGGGCATTAGGGTTGCGAGCCCGTCCCGCCGCGAGGGCCGGAGCCCATCAGTTTATTGAGCCGACGAGGGCAATAGGGTTGCAAGCCCGTCTCGCAGGGAGGGCCGGAGCCCTGTTAGTTGATTAAGCTGGCGAGGGCATTAGCGTTGCGAGCCCGTCCCGCTGCGAGGGCCAGAGCCCATTCCGTTGATTGAGCCGGCGAGGGCATTAGGGTTGCAAGCCCATCCCGCCGCGAGGGCCGGAGCCCTGTCGCTTCAATTGAGACGGCGATGGCTATAAGGTTGAGAGCCCATCCCGGATGCGAGGGCCGGAGCCCCGTCGCTTTGATTGAGACGACGATGGCTATAAGGTTGAGAGCCCATCCCGGATGCGAGGGCCGGAGCCCCGTCGCTTTGATTGAGACGGCGATGGCTATAAGGTTGAGAGCCCATCCCAGATGCGAGGGTCGGAGCCCCGTCAGTTGATTGAGCCGGCGAGGGCTTAAGGTTGCGAGCCCGTCCTACCGTGAGGGCCGGAGCCCGTCAGTTGATTGAGCCGGTGAGGGCATTATGGTTATGCGCCTATCCCGCCGCGAGGAGTCCTTGTGCCGGAGTAATCTGAGTGCGTCAAGGTAGCATCCCGGAGGAGCCGTCTACCTGGCGGAAGGGGAATTGAAGAGCTCCCTGGCGGAGATGGTGCGCTGGAGTTGGGAGTCGCGGAGGTGGCGCGTAGCGACGGAGGTCGCGGGGATGATGCGCGGGCACGGCGACGAAGGTTGCGGAGACGGTGCGCGGGCACGGCGACTAAGGTCGCGGAGACCACACGCCGGCGCGGTGATGAAGGCGCGGAGACGGCGCGCGGGCGCGGCGACGTAAGTCGCAGAGACGGCGCGCGGGCTCGGAGACGAAGGTCGCGGAGAGGGCGCGCACGCGACGAAGGTCGCGACTACAGCATGTGCGCGACGGTAGTCGGTCGTCAAGGTAGGTGGCCGATCCCCCCATGGTGGCCGACCCCCTAAGGATGCCGACCCCCCTAAGGTGGCCGACCTCCCTTAAGGGGGAAGGCACACCAAGACTGCTTCACAAAGGGAAAAAGCACGTGACTTGAGCATGTGTCGCTTTGACCGGCCTGTGAGCGTTAAAAAGTTGACCATTGAATATGCCGACGTGTCATGAGAATTGGGACCCCTGCGGGCCTATAGGTGTAGCCAAGATAGGGTGGGAACAGTAATAAATATTTTTAGTGATAAAAAATAATAAAATGAGTGATAGTACATATTTTAGTGACCTCTAGTTAAATTAAAAGAGATTAGAATTAATTGGGGGACTAAATGTAATAACACAAAGTTTATGGGCTAAATTGCAATTGTTGAAAGTTAGGCATTGTGTGTCAAATTTTGGAGAATTGGTCATACTATTGAGCCACCACCTACTGACTCAAATGGTGACTCATCTTATTTAATTATAAACTAGTAATTATATTGATCCATTAGGGAGTTAAAACAAAAGAAAAGGAAAAGAAAGTTTGGGGAGGAAAATGGGAATTCGGGAAAAAAAACAAAGAACAGGGAACAGTGGCAGAAAACAGAGGAAGTAGGGGACTAACAGGAAGAAGAGGGAAGAGGTGCTCGGGCAAACCAAATTCGGGCTAGGAAAATTCAGAGATATTTGGAGAGGAGTTGACGGATTCTTTAAGGGTAAATTTCTACCTTTTGCTGTGTGTTTTAGGCACCGTGTGTGTGTGTGTGTGTGTGTGTGTGTGTGCAGGTGTGTGTTTTGGTGGTGTATATCTCGGGTGGATGATCGTGAGGGTGTTCTCAGTGTTCTGTGTGTGTTGCAGTGGGTACTAGAGTGTGTTTGTGGGTGAGTTATGGTGTAATTCGTGAGTTTGTGTGTGTTTGTGGTGTTTACAGTGTGTTCTTGAGTGTGTGTGGATGTGTGTGTGTTACGGGTGTGTTTGTGTGTGTGATTACGTGTGTAATAATATGTGTATGTGTGTGTATTAATATGTTAGAGTGGTGTGTTTCAGGTGTAGAAATGTGTAGTTGTGCGTAGCAGTGGGTGGGTGTATGTGAATTGTGCGTGTGTGTGTGTGTGTGTGTGTGTGTTCAGTCGTGGTGAGAGTGTAGAAGATAGTGTGTGCGTTTAAGGTGTATTAGTGTGTGCTGTGATCTCAACAGTAACCGTTATTGTCACTAAAAGTAGGGAATTATTTAGGCAGTTTTTTCACAAAATTTCATAAATAGTTAGGATCAAAATTTGACAAAGTCCCAAACAGTAATCCTCGTCATTTTTACGAGACGTACGGCTTGGAAAAATTTGGGAATTTCGGTGTCCGCAAAGGACACTAAATTAGGGTATCAATTTAAAGTATTCTTGATTTATTTAACATAGTAAATCAAGTTATTTTAATCTGAAAATTTTAGAAAAATCTTATTTTACAGAAATCTTCTATTTTCTAAACTTTCGTGCCATTCTGAAGCCGATAACTATTTTTAGCCGAACCGGCTTTTGAGCTCTGGGTCCGGACACTTGTTCGGAATTTTCGGACGAAATTTTTTTAAAATCCTTTTTAGCCCAAAAATGACTTCGAGATGCTTAAATAGTGTTTTGATATGTTTTTTAGATTTTTCCGGTGCCGAAAACTCCTTGGGGTATTTTGCTAATTTGCCACCCCAAGGGGGTATTTTGGTAATTTTACCTATAAAGAGTATTTTTGGGTGAATTCACATACAGGAAGGTTAGTTTAGTGATTTTACTTACGGAAAAGCTGTTTTGGTGATTTAAGTGTGAGAGGGGTGTTTTTGGTAATTTTGTACCTAATGAGCATTTTGGTAATTTTTCACACCCGGTGAGGGGGGTTCGTTTTGGGAGTATGCGTGAATATGTACTGAGTTTATAATATCATAGTGTAGGCTATGTTCTGATGATTTGATTATTCTATTTAGGTTAAAGCAACCGAATTTTCGATTATGCTAGTTTAGCTTCAGATCCAGGTAAGGGTTTCTATCTGATCCCCGGATAAGGATTTTTATCTGAAGCCTAATTTTGATAACTAGTGTTCGTAAGTATTCTTTTGATTTGCTTACAGCTATTGCCAAACACTGAGATGTGCAAACCCTAATATTGAACCTGAATCGGTCGTTATCGATGCTCACCTTGTATCACATGCTGAGCAAATTCGATAATTGTTTACATTCCTTCTTCTGAATTGTTGTGCCTAAATCCGATAATTGTTCGTAATCGTTCCTGCTATTCATTTGTGACAATTCTTGTGCTTAAATTCGATAATTGTTCGCAATCATTCTTGCTATTTGTTTGTAGTTATTCTGAAATTCTGAGTGATAAATTATATCGGTATGCTTAGTTGTTATTGAAACTTCATTGTTCCGGTTATTTGTATTCATCTTGGTGCTTATTTTATTGCATGTTAAGCAGTGAATTTCTTGTTGATTTTGTGACTGTTGTTTCTGTGTTGAACTAGGAATCTGTTATGTGGGGAGGCGTTATAAGGCTGCTTAGTTACTACTTCCTACGGGGAACGCAGGCTAGTTCCTTGATAGATTGAAAGGGCTAGTTATTATCGTACATCATGCATGTGTACATCTATGCATTGCCTAAATGGCATTGCATCTGCCCAGGGTTAACATCTCTGAATTGTTCATATTGTATCTTACAATGATTGTTTGAGAATGATGTTCAAATGAAGGTCTTGTTATCTGATTAAGTACGTTTAGAGGTCTAAAAAAAGTCACTTTTAATTGCGCAAGGAAAAAAAGCAGATTATGTATAAAGTCTTCACAGTAATTAGTTTAATTTAAAGGTTGCTAAGGTTATTTGGTCATAGAAGGTAAAGACCTTATCAAAGGTTACTCGCAAGGCATCTTCTTCATCCGTCTTCCAGCCTCTTGCTCTCCGCGCTGTTGGATCTCCTAGACCGCTGCATGGTACAATCTCAGCCATTATCAACGCTGGCCGACGCGAGAGCCTTGATGGTGTGGAAGCTTTCTTCAATCTGACCAATTCCCTCTTAGTGCCCTCGATGCTTTAAACCATAAAATCAATCCTTGCATCAGAGTGAGTTTTGGTCATGTCACATCTTGGTTTCAATTTTCCATGCTAGAGCTCGAGTGGCGCCCCTATGTATATTCTAGTTTTACATTTGTGATGGTTTTTAACTTGATGTTTTCCACAACTACAGGGTTTTGAGTTGAACTACATGGGTTTCAATTGAACTATACTAAACTATAGGGCTTTGAGTTTTTACTTGATTGTTGTCTTCCCACTAGGCTCAGATGTGCAATGTGTTGTTACAATAAAACAATGCTTATAGAAAGATAGTTACAATCCTTCCTAGAGCGATGACTTATAATTGTTCATAAACATATTTAGTAGCATTCATCTTAATAATATCGTCTTAACATTATTTTTTTTTTTTTTTTTGCGTCTCTAAACAAAAGCTAGTAAAATCACATGAAGACCATTAGTTGTATAGTTGTAGCTATCTTTCTACAGCTTGTGTAGTAGCTAAAATCTTTCGTAAAACAATAGCAACTTTATTCCGGTGGCAGAGGTTGTATAACCATTCTATTTCTGCAAGACGTATATGCTTTGATACACTAAGGTAGTGTTTGAAACAGTTTTTTTTTTTAATTTATTTTTTTTTTTTCAATTTTCAAAACTGAACAAATATCGGCGTTTGACAGATAGTTTTAATTCTTTTTTCCTTCAGTTTTATAAATTAGTTTTTAAAAATGGGGTTATTTTTTAAAAACTCCATTTTGGTTTTTCTTTTTTTTAGATCCAGTTTTCAAATTTTGTTGGAAGCATTTTTTATGTCTCTTCTTCCCTTCAATCTTCATCACCAACACATATTATTCAATAACACTAAACTACCAATATTGCCAACCACAATACCCATTGACCGTCAGCAGCGCCACCATTGACTAACACTTTCGAATAGCAAACTACAAATACTGTCAACCACCACAGTATTGACCGCTGATCTGTCACCATCATTGATCAAACACCCAAACACCAAACATGCCAACACTGTTAGCCACTTACCACAATCACCACCACCAGTGACCAACACACACGAACACTGCCAACCACCATAGTCACTTATAACCACAATCACACCACCACCACAGACCAACACCGCCGAACACCAAACCCCACAACATCAATCACCACCACAGCACCACCACTTCTCTAAATTCAAATCTATCATCATACCCGACCACCATTATTCCTGCAACAAATATCACCATAAGATTTCATCAATCGATTAGCTCTAGTATCTTCAATCTGCGCAGGTAAATTCCAAACCAATCAAACTCATTTATCCAATCAAAACCCCGATGAAGCCCTAATTCGTAAGGTGGTGTGTTAATGCCGTAGCAGTGGTTGAACGGTGTCAAAGGAGATGTGTTCGTCATAGTGTGGGCTCTTTTGGTTGTTGAACATATGAGTTAGAAGAAGCTCTCAAGTATTGAAAATGAATGAAAAGAGAAGAGAAAAAATAGAAAAGAAAAACCAATTATACAAAACTGCTACCAAATAACCCATCAGTTTTGTTATAAAAAAAAATTAAAGAGGTTTTGGTTTTGATTTCTTTGAAAATAAAATCTGAAAACTTAAATGAGTTTTAAACACACTCTAAGGCAATGGCATAAAATTAAAAATTACTTCTACCTGCCTTCCCTTTCAAAATTGAAAAGCACTTTCCTGATAAAAGAGGAATTTCATTAACACAAGAGCTCTCAGAAGAGAACATACATGTTACGGTTGAATATGTCTGCTCTTGAGACTAGAGATGATGAGCATGAGGATAAGCGTGACCACTCTCTGACTCTTGAAACTCAAAAGCATGTGCATGAGGATGAGAATGAGAGCCCTAGTAACAGGGCCGGCACCTATAACTGGATTCAGAACTCCTATGTTTATGGCAGCAGCAAAGAAAGCGGCAATGAAGGCCATGTACTTAATGAATCACGAAGCAAAAAGTATCCCTCTCTGTGAAACTTCAGAAACCATTCCAATTATTGGTGGTTGTTACCAGAGGACACGGAACTGTTTTGGAGTTCAAGGTTTCTGGTTACGTCGAAGAGATTCTCACTGATAGCATGTTGATTAAGCAGAAGTTAAACAACGAAGTGCATGAGGAGGAATACAAAAAACTCAGCTTCAAGTAATTAAGCCAAAACTTCAAACAAAACTTTTTGACTGAATGCATAATAGATCTTGACCCTCTTGGAATTCAGAAACTTGCTCTTTCAGTTAATGTGAATGCTTGCAATGAATAACAGTTGTGGTAATGATGGTGTTACGTTTCAAAGCTAATTCTGCCACAATGTTGGCCTTTAGGCAACTTTAGACTACAGCTGCAATATAGAAATTGATCCGATTTCGAACTAAAATTTTGAAAGGTTCTACATCTTTGTTCATTTTCTCCTGCTAAGTACATGAACTTGGTTTTCCATGTAAGGATTTGGACTACATGACTGGGAACAAGCAAAAGGATTATTTTTGTTTCACTCACGTTCCTTTATAGTAGTGGATTCGACGGAAGGGTGATTGTCATGACATTTAGATAAGTGAAACCTCTTCGTCAAAGTCTGAAAATTTGAACTATTAGAAGAATACGTTTATGACTTTATGAATTCCTGACTGGCTGCACACCAGGTGTTTGTTTATATGCTTGAATCAACTCATTGGAAAAGGTGATTCTTTCTTTAATTTCTAATAGTTTCACTAGGGCAACAAACACATGAAAGCATTGTGCATAAAGAATTATTTATGAAATCTCTTTCTAGAAAAGGGGTTCGAAATTTTGTGAATAAGCAAGGCCTTAATTTAGAATGGTTGATAGTAGGTTTGGACGAGATGAGAAAAAGGGATTTACCTATGGGTGCCAAATTGAAGGATCATTAGCAATTGCACTTCGAAAAGTAAAGATTTCAGAAATGATTTGAACGGTAGCCATGTCATCTTGTTCTTATATTAGTCTGTAGCTTGAATTCAGTTTTGAGCAATGGATGAATTGGCTATTATTATTTACTACTTGAACGTGTTCTATGGTTTAAGTTTATGGCAGACTTGGCCAGGTATGAAAAGCATCCTTACTGCATTCTATCTTTGGTCTTCTTATTCCTTTATTCCTTTTACAAGCTTCCTTTTCTTAAATCTTCTAATGTCATCTTATGCCTATACTTTGCTGGTATGGATACACTGTCGCAACCGTGTACATTAGATATCATGTGATAAACCAAAAAAAAAAATTAGTGAAAATTGTGGTTGTACATAGTCCCATGTTTAATTTATTTAGAACTTGATACCTAGGCGAAGCTCAAAGTGGAAAAAGGCCATTTTTAGGGACTCAAACCAATAAAATTTACAAGCTAACTTTATCCTTACTATAACATCATTCTCTGGTGTTATTTAATCAATTTCTCCAATAACATTATCAAGCCTATTTTAAAATCATGGATCCTCTAATTGGGTCGTCATTGCCTTTACTCTCTAAAGCTAATATTTTGGCCTATAATTATCATTTATGAAATCTGATTGCAGGTCTTTGGCTGAGTGCAAAACGTGCTACATTCAAAGCTAGGGATGAGAGGATCAAATCTAGCAACAACTAACCATGAGTGTTCATTCAATATCCCTCTCTTTTAATGGCGTCCCTGCTTGGTTTTTTATCTTGCGATATGTCATATGAGTCTTTTTTTTTTACTTTTGGATGGCTGTAGCTTGTGTTTGTGATTGTTTGCGCGTGTCTGCTGAGTGTTTACGTGTTAGGGTATTTTGGGCAGTTGGTGAGCGACTGAAAAGAGTAGTTCACCTTAACATTCTCCAATCGAGAAATTTCGGTCATCCCAAGTTCTTTGATAGACTGTTGAAATATCATAGGGAAGGCTTGTAATTGAGTAGATATGTGTCAAGAATTGAATACAGGCAGCAAAGGAGGACTAGCGACTCACTTGCTGAACTGTTCTGGTATGCTTTTTTTATTGTTGAATTACTTGTGCCTCTATGACCCTTGTAGCTCTATCCATTTCTGATTATAGAAATTTGTAAGGTTTACATGCACGTTTAATGTAATTTTCCATCAATCTTTTGACCCTGTTATAGGACATGTTTTTACAACACTTGCAACTTACAAGAGATACATAGTCTCTGAGGCAGGAGCTAAAACATACCACTAGTAGCTATCTATCCATTATCACTTCCTTCTATTCTGTTGTTATTTTTCTTAAATAGGCTGAATTTTAAATATCTCAATGGGTCTCAGTATAGTCCTTCCGCTTTCTTTTTGTCCATCGCCATTATCAGTAGTGCAGTAATCCAGTTAATGACGCAGTGAGGTAACAGACCTGATATGGATATTGCAATGTAAAAAATATAGTTTTCCCACTTATCCTATCCTCTGATCTTAAAAATGATAGGCGAGCTTTTTCTTTAGGTCTCAGTCAGCACGACAGAGATCTTTAACCAATAAACAAGCAGGTCTAATTAGGGTTAGCCAAATGCCTTTGACAATCTCTTGAGTTGTTAATATAAGCCCGAGTTCTCTGATAGATTTGGTTTCTTGCATGCCTCCTTGAGTGCTTTGTGATAGATAAGACATCCAAGCCTTAGACCACGAAGGGAGTTTGTGTGCCTCTGTAAGAAAGAGATCAAATTTTGCTTTGTAATTGCTCTTTTTAACATAATTACGTGATTCCCCCTTCTTTGTTGTCTAAATCAGAAAGACCATAGTTACCATGTCAATAGAGCAGCTCAATCTTCAGGTTTAGGCACATTGTAAGCTGGAAAATCTTATGCCGTTTGTTTTGGACGAGTGTTGTTAAGCGGAGAGGAAAGGTGCTGATATAGCTCAAATATAACTCCCAATAATTGGGGAATACCCGGCAATCCCAGTCAAACTGGGAGATCAATTATTATCTTATTAAGGATTGTGACGTGATCCTCGAGGATCCTAACGCGATCCTAGCACATCTGGCCCACGGCCCAGTCCTACTAGGACTCTCCTCCTACAGCTATATAAAGGGGTCTACCCCTCCAGGTATCAGGGAGATTACACAATTCATGCTTTTTCAGAGTTATTATCATGTAGCTGCGCTCTGACTTAGGCATCGGAGAGTTCTCCGCCGGGAACCCCACCCGGCGGTCACTCGTTTTCTGTCTTGCAGGTCATCGGTCCGGGCTCGGGTTCCGCAATGTACGCGGAGCATATTTTTAGCAGTAACAGATTGGCGCCATCCGTGGGACCCGCCAGCCTAACCGTTTGATCTCAAGAAAATTTAACAGTTTATCCCAAATTACCGGCGACAACGTGTTGGAACCACTGACACAGCCACCGCCGCCGCCACAAATTTTCGGATTGAATTATCGTCACAGGTTTCAGATTCAAGTTTCTGCCAAACAAAGAAAAGAGAACCATGGAGAATCCATTCCACGGCACCGTCGCACCATGGGTCGAGAACCTTACCAGCGGTGTCACGCATAATCAGGGCACCCACCACAGTGGGCCTCCCCTTTTTTTACGGCGCCAGCTCGCCGCCGTTCTTTGGATCAACTCCACGGCGACCTGCGACAATGGCACCACTGCCAAGCACCTTGACATCGCGCCATCGCCACCGATTTCGTAGAAAACTCGAGATGGCCGACGGAGAAACAGTCCCTCATCACCAACGGGATCGTGGGCACTATAAACCGCCGACCACCGCCGCTAAGCTGCCGGAGCAGCTGCACAATACAACTCAACAACAACAAAAAAAAAAAAACAGAAGCAGTAACGGCGCCGTCGCCACTACGACGACGGGAACCACCACCACCAACGGCAAGGTTACAACCTCGCTGTCCAGGACACGTTGCGCCCCAACGCCGCTCCTTCGCCGTTGCGCTGCGCCACCTCAACCAAGATTCTCAGCGGTGCTCCTTCGCCGTTGCGCTGCAATTGACGTACAACCGCGGGAACAACGTCAAAAAAAAAAAAAGAAGTGGAGGAAGCAACACAGCCGGAGGCTATCACCAACAAACCCCACGACCGCATGTTGCTGCCACAGCAACACTCCGTGCATCATCGACAATGAAACCAATCAGCCCATCTCCGATGTTGCGCCGTCAAAGACCTCCGACCTCGCGCCGTTAATCCATCCGGGCAGGACCACCAACCGATGGCAGCGCCGCCACCTTGGCCCAGATCCTTATTTTGCAACAAGCACCGTTAGATCTACGCCATCGACACCGTCCGCCGCGCAACCATGCCGTCGAGGCACAAATTGCGGCCGACAGTGCTTCCATCACCGACCCGTCTGCCGCTGCAATCTGCCGAGGAGCACTGTCGCCCGGTTCGCCTCACTATTCCGGTTGTCGCCATCTGAGCAGCGAGCTCCCCCAGCGTCGCGCCTGCCCACCGCAAGCAAACGGTGACGGCGCCAATTGCCGAGCGACTCCCTGGCACCACATCCTGCTGTGCGTTAGCAAAGCCGCAGACGCCGCCGCTGGCAATAGCTGCCGGATTTACCGTCGCCGTCTCGCCGTGACGTTGCCGCCTCCCTATGGTGGTCAGATCTATCTTCAGGCATTAGCTCTGTTCGGTCAAGACAAAAAGGACAGACCAATTTAGAAGGTGCATTCTCTCCTTTTAGAGAATTCTACATTAACCCCCACAAAAAGGCACATTTATATTTTAGACCCGCGAGGTCTCCTTTATTTCGCACATGCCACACCTTTTAAAAGCATTAAGGGCTTAGACCGCACCAACAAACATTAAATGGTGACGTATAAATCGCTTCATAAAGCGAGGAACAAATTCACAGCACCCTGCAACTGGAAGTCATGCCTAGGGTTTCTGCTGCAGCATCTTGCCGACTCGGCATTTCTTATTATCTTTTGATTTATCATGTCATATAGTGACCGACTATGAACGGTCAAATGTTCACACCAGCGCATGCTACCAACGCATCTGGTCTTCTTGCGATTGGGCCCTACATATAAGCCGAAAAGACGTCTTTATATATCTACGCCTTCTCAAAGGCGGGGAGTTTCATATCTTATGATGTCAGCAATATTACGAGCTTAATGCCCTATGCCTTCTCAGACAGGGGGGCTTCATAGTAGCGGCCATATTACGGGCTCAATGCCCTGCGCCTTCTTATTCAGCGCCATAACCACAAGTACACGTTGCTTATACCGAAACCCTCGAGGGTATTTTTACGAGCTCTATCCGCCCCCGAGGGCGCGTACGACGAGAGCTCTTAAGTTCCGTCAAACCCCCGAGGGTATATTCATGAGCTCCGAGCTCCATCCGCCCCCGAGGGCGCGTACGACGAGAGCTCTTAAGTTCCGTCAAATCCCCGAGGGTATATTCATGAGCTCCGAGCTCCATCCGCCCCCGAGGGCGCGTACGACGAGAGCTCTTAAGTTCCGTCAAACCCCTGTGGGTATATTCATGAGCTCCGAGCTCCATCCGCCCCCGAGGGTGCTTACGACGAGAGCTCTTAAGTTCCGTCAAACCCCCGAGGGTATATTCATGAGCTCCGAGCTCCATCCGCCCCCGAGGGCGCGTACGACGAGAGCTCTTAAGTTCCGTCATACCCCCGAGGGTATATTCATGAGCTCCGAGCTCCATCCGCCCCCGAGGGCGCGTACGACGAGAGCTCTTAAGTTCCGTCAAACCCATCCGCCCCTGAGGGCGCGTACGACGAGAGCTCTTAAGTTTCGTCAAACCCCCGAGGGTATCTGCATGAGCTCCGAGCTCCATCCGCCCCCGAGGGCGCGTACGACGAGAGCTCTTAAGTTCCGTCAAACCCCCGAGGGTATATTCATGAGCTCCGAGCTCCATCCGCCCCCGAGGGCGCGTACGACGAGAGCTCTTAAGTTCCGTCAAACCCCCGAGGGTATATTCATGAGCTCCGAGCTCCATCCGCCCCCGAGGGCGCGTACGACGAGAGCTCTTAAGTTCCGTCAAACCCCCGAGGGTATATTCATGAGCTCCGAGCTCCATCCGCCCCCGAGGGCGCGTACGACGAGAGCTCTTAAGTTCCGTCAAACCCCCGAGGGTATATTCATGAGCTCCGAGCTCCATCCGCCCCCGAGGGCGCGTATGATGAGAACTCTTAAGTTCCGTTAAACCCTCGAGGGTATTTGCATGAGCTCCGAGCTCCATCCGACCCCGAGGGCGCGTATGATGAGAACTCTTAAGTTCCGTCAAACCCTCGAGGGTATATTCATGAGCTTTGCGCTCCATCCGCCCTCGAGGGCCCGTATGATGAGAACTCTAAAGTTCTGTCAAACTCTCGAGGGTATATTCAAGAGCTTTGCGCTCCATCTGCCCCCGAGGGCCCGTATGATGAGAACTCTAAAGTTCCGTCAAACTCTCGAGGGTATATTCAAGAGCTTTGCGCTCCATCTGCCCCCGAGGGCCCGTATGATGAGAACTCTAAAGTTCCGTCAAACTCTCGAGGGTATATTCATGAGCTTTGCGCTCCGTCTGCCCACGAGGGCACGTATGATGAGGACTTTAAGTTCCGTCAAACCTCAAGGGTGGTCCCTCGAGGGACGAACACCCCCAAGGGCAACAGGATAGAGCTCGAGTTCTATCCGAACGGTTTAGCTACAGTTCTAACCCGTGAAACAGCAAAGGACTATGGGACTTCATCCCCCCACCATTCTTTGTCAATTCAAAACCCAGCCAAGCGTGAGTGCGAGGCTTCTTTGCCATCTCTTAGCTGATGATAAGAGTTCGCGACAAAGTAAAACGCAAGCATGATGTGGTCGGCTCGAGCCAAAGAACACACACTTGCACAAAATGAACACCCTCCAAGGAGAGGTGACCCCTCGAGGGGACATTCAGACACAAAGCACATGCAACAACGTGCATGCACAGCTTTTTGTTAGGCTACCATGGGGCACAGCCTCTAAAGGATCTCGAGATCCCATGATTCGTCTTCCTAAAGATGACTCCGAATAGCCTACTCAGGTGACATTCTAAGACTTGGCTCTCGAAAGCTAGGGTTCTAGCGCCCTACTTGGGCGAAGTTCTAAGGCTTAAGCTCCCGCTTAGGTCAGAGCACATGGAAGAGAGAAATATTGTTACCCCTACAAGTGGATGAGAATCACTTACAAATCTGACGCGTGTCTCGAGACACCAGGTATAAACTTCCTCAGCCAAACATTTTTAGCTAAGGAAGTGGGGGGCTTATGATATAGCTCAAATATAACTCCCAATAATTGGGGAATACCCGGCAATCCCAGTCAAACTGGGAGATCAATTATTATCTTATTAAGGATTGTGACGTGATCCTCGAGGATCCTAACGCGATCCTAGCACATCTGGCCCACGGCCCAGTCCTACTAGGACTCTCCTCCTACAGCTATATAAAGGGGTCTACCCCTCCAGGTATCAGGGAGATTACACAATTCATGCTTTTTCAGAGTTATTATCATGTAGCTGCGCTCTGACTTAGGCATCGGAGAGTTCTCCGCCGGGAACCCCACCCGGCGGTCACTCGTTTTCTGTCTTGCAGGTCATCGGTCCGGGCTCGGGTTCCGCAATGTACGCGGAGCATATTTTTAGCAGCAACAGGTGTTATACATAATACATGTCCAGCTAGAAAAGCATAATTTGCTGGAACAACTGAGGATGATTGTGTTATATGGTCATAAGCCAAAATTTTCCTTCATGCTATGGTTGGTTTTCAAGAAAAGCTTAAGAACTAAGGGTAGGTTGAAGGCTTGAAATGTTATGACTGAGGATGATTGTGTTCTGCGTCTTGATCATCAAGAAAATCTGGAGCATCTGTTCATGGAATGCACCTTTTCTCAAGGGATTTGGTCAACTGTGATAGATAAACTCTCCATTAGAATGGCATTTACAAACTGGACAGCTCTGCTTCAGTATGCCTACCAACATTTCAGAGGGAAAAGCTTCAGAAACCGATTATGTAAAATGGCTTTGGCGGTCACCGTGTACCGCATTTGGGAGGCAAGGAATAAACACATTTATGTTCAACAATAGAGAAATTTTGAGCTGGTGCTTATGCAGATTGAATCATGGATGAAACACTGTGCTAAGCTGGACAAAAGTGAAGGATTCTCCGACCAACAGGCATTCGTGTGAAAGGTGGAACGGATGCCCAACAGTGATGCATTAACATCTTAAATTGTTGTTGTCTGTTCTCTGCGTTTATGAATAGGGAGGTGGAGCGTACCACCTCAAATAAAAAACCCTTAAAAGGAAGATTTTAGAAGTCGTCATCTTATTTTATTGACAGAAATAGAAAAATAAAAAAAACCTTAAAATGACTCTAAAGTGTCCAAAATGACGACTAATCTATCGAAAACCGATGGCTAAAATTCGAGAGAGAGAGTATCACTTCACAAAGAAATGGTACGTAAGCTCTCTAAAGAGAATAAGCTTCTGGACCCTGAAATTGAAGGTCAAGGACCCTATTTATAGAGCTCTGGAGCGCAGAATCTGATATAATTTGCTATGTCAATCTGCAAGGCTCGCAATAAGCCATAATATTTGATAAGATAGCAGATTAACTAAAGTCAATTAACCGGTCTATTAGTCGAAAATCAGCTAGGTTCATACCATATCATAAAATTTTTTTTCCCGAATTTCAAAACATTATCTTATTCTAATTTTAGTAATTATCAAACAGATGGGATGTACCAGATTCGGAATTTTTTATATCCAATCATATAAATCAAGGATTTAATCTTTGCATCAGGGATAACTCACAGATTATTTTTCTAAATGATCTAGACAAACAATTATAAAATAAATAAAATCTAGACACTAGATTAGACTGACACAATTAGACTAGGCTAATTACTAACTGGACCAATAAACTGAACGGGACTATTGGTCAGGACAAAACCAATGGACTTGAGAACTGGACTTAGAAACTTAATAATTTGGACTGGACTGGACTAAATTAATTAATTAAGTCACATTAATAGGCCTAGGCTTATTAACTAATTCTAATTAATATGAAGCCGACTATTTATTTAATTAAAAAAAGAACTACAAAAATAGAGTGTTTAGGATTTCCTTGAGTAAGATGTTTGTATACTTACATTAGAAATAAAAGGACCTTTACCAAAGAGAAAAAATGAACAACTTATGAGTTAGTTAAAACCCAAGAAGTAAGCAAGCAAGGGATAGTCATTTGTGTTGAATTAGTTTATCCAACATTCAATGATCACAGGTACCTTCAAAAAACAAAATCCAAAATCCCCTCCCAGCTTCTAAATGTTTTATTCTAACACTCTTTGTACAAGTAGCTTTGAAGAATTTTTTTTTTTTAATTAAAAAAACTATATCTTCAAAACTACTTGCGTGGCTGTATTGGACTTTTCATTTCCAAACATTTGGTAAAATGCTTCTTAAAGCGCCCCCTCGAGTTTATTTTACCGATAGAGAAAATTACATGGTCATTTATGAGGGGTTCCCACGCTTTCTGCTAATGGCAAGAGCTCTGCCTCTTAGCAATATTTCCACAAGTTCCTAATTCTATGATAGCTTTTTAGTTGCTAAATGGTTTTCATTTAAATGAAACGACAGCACGTGGCAACTTCACTTTTTTAATCTCACTAGCAGCAATGCACGTGCGTTGCACGTTGATTCGACCATGTTTTGTAAAACAATACTCCTCTTTTTTATTTACGGGCCTAAAGATTAATAAAGGAAAAATCAATGAGTCATCCCAACTTTCAACAATTCTCGTCTATAGATGCATTTTCTCTGGCTCTTTTTGTAATCTTTTTGCTAATAGATATCATTTGTAATTAGAAGTTGGAAGGAAACAAAATGCTTTTTCTAAGAGAATGAACAAAAAGTATGAACATCAAAGCAATTTTGTTCTCAATAAAATAACATTTTACGGAATTGAACATTGTCCGGTGTAATACTTGCAAATCTTAGTACTAATTGTTAACACACTACAAATTTACCAACAACAAAAGATCGTCAAAGAAAATATAAACTATATCCAAGAACGAACAAGAAGAAACCTGAAAAATCTGGAGTTCAAGAGTGCTAACAAGACCTTAGTACATGAAGTCACCTCTATCTTCATTGCTCTATGTAAAATATAGGTTTTGAACATAAATGTAAATAGTCGAAAAAAAGCAACAAGTCATTTTCACTTAAGTTAATGTAGCGAACTGCCTTGAAAAAATCCCTAGAGACCCTGGAAGACGGGATCAAAGGATTTTAAGAGTCGTCATCTTATTTAATTAAACATAGAAAAATGAGAAAAACCTGAAAACGACTCTAAATATGTCCAAAGGACTACTAATCTATTGAAAACAAAGTAATTGGTTCGAGGACTAAGTTACACGACAGAAAGGTGTGAGGCACCGGCCATACTCTTTCAGTCTTTACTTCATTTTCATAGTTTTTTTTTTTTGCCTTTTAACACATAAATATGCAATAAAATATTTAATCTAATGCTAAGATTTGGTTTGAATTTAACAACCACGGTCAAATAGCCTACGTATCCAGTCGGAAAAACATAATCAAAATCATCGTAGTTCGACTGGATCCTACGGGAGGTGACCTACACTTTAGTCTTAGACTCGAACTAAGAAATGAGAAAACTCTTTTTTAGTAATTTTTGCATACAAATGTGATCGCGGGAAAGGAAACTATTCAAGATCATTATACTAACTAGCCTAGAAGCAATAAAAATTACCTATAAAAATTACCTCACGAGCCTGCTTGCCTAAAAGATCGAGAATGATTTGTGAAGGATTCAAGATGCAAGTGGCTTGAAAACATGTAGAAATGAATTATGAAGTGCTAGTTTCTCCTAAAAGATGATATGCCATTTCTATATGAGAAATAGTAAAAAGGCTTAGGGAGAAAAAAGCTAATCCCTGAAAATATAGGCCAAATGCCCTATTTATAGAGGTCTAGGGCACTAGAAATGATAAAAATAACTATCTCTGTCATGCCCCGAAAACGAGAGGCCGCGACTAACATCAAACTCCATTATATACCATTACAGTTCTAAAGATAACGGTATAGACAGAGCAATTAAATCCTCTAAGATAATATATCTCCACAAACAAAAGTCTAAGACAATCCGTTCACCAAAATAATTCCACTGAGTATTCCTTTACAAAATAATTACCAAACGCAGCGGTGAAATAATTTACATTGCTCAAATATACTAACAAAGACTAAAAACTCTAATTTCCCCCAAACATGCCACGCCCGAAAATCACGTCTGATACCTGTGGTAAGGGACAAAACAAACGAGTAGGGGGTGAGCTCGAATAGCCCAGTAAGTGGGGAAAACAAATGGGAAGCAAATACGATGATTCGTAGTCCAAAAAAAAATCAAATATCTGACGAGCAAATAATAACAATTGACTACGATGCAAATAAGACAAATCAAATATACGAAATGTTCATAAGGTGGTCTAAAGAACCCAAATAAAATACAAGCCCGAAGGTACAAAAGTGCAATCATATCTTATTGCCAAATGCCAAAGCAAACGTCATTAAGCGTTTAACCCAGAACACATTTCAATTATATGTCGGGTACGCTACAAACATGCGATGACTATGGTGGTCATAAGGGAATTTTTTACATCCAATCATATAAATCAAGGATTTAATCTTTGCATCAGGGATAACTCACAGATTATTTTTCTAAATGATCTAGACAAACAATTATAAAATAAATAAAATCTAGACACTAGATTAGACTGACACAATTAGACTAGGCCAGTTACTAACTGGACCACTAAACTGAACTGGACTATTGGTCAGGATAAGACCAATGGACTTGAGAACTGGACTTAGAAACTTAATAATTTGGACTGGACTGGACTAAACTAATTAATTAAGTCAAATTAATAGGCCTAGGCTTATTAACCAATTCTAATTAATATGAAGCCGACTATTTATTTAATTAAAAAAAGAACTACAAAAATAGAGTGCTACACTACAAATTTACTTGCAATACTTGCAAATCTTAGTACACTACACTACACTACAAAAATAGAGTGCTACACTACACTACAAATTTACGGAATTGAACATTGTCCGGTGTAATACTTGCAAATCTTAGTACTAATTGTTAACACACTACAAATTTACCAACAACAAAAGATCGTCAAAGAAAATATAAACTATATCCAAGAACGAACAAGAATAAACTACATGAAGTCACCTCTATCTTCATTGCTCTATGTAAAATATAGGTTTTGAACATAAATGTAAATAGTCGAAAAAAAGCAACAAGTCATTTTCACTTAAGTTAATGTAGCGAACTGCCTTGAAAAAATCCCTAGAGACCCTGGAAGACGGGATCAAAGGATTTTAAGAGTCGTCATCTTATTTAATTAAACATAGAAAAATGAGAAAAACCTGAAAACGACTCTAAATATGTCCAAAGGACTACTAATCTATTGAAAACAAAGTAATTGGTTCGAGGACTAAGTTACACGACAGAAAGGTGTGAGGCACCGGCCATACTCTTTCAGTCTTTACTTCATTTTCATAGTTTTTTTTTTTTTTTGCCTTTTAACACATAAATATGCAATAAAATATTTAATCTAATGCTAAGATTTGGTTTGAATTTAACAACCACGGTCAAATAGCCTACGTATCCAGTCAGACAAAACCAGAACCAAAACCATCGTAGTTCGACTGGATCCTACGGGAGGTGACCTACACTTTAGTCTTAGACTCGAACTAAGAAATGAGAAAACTCTTTTTTAGTAATTTTTGCATACAAATGTGATCGCGGGAAAGGAAACTATTCAAGATCATTATACTAACTAGCCTAGAAGCAATAAAAATTACCTATAAAAATTACCTCACGAGCCTGCTTGCCTAAAAGATCGAGAATGATTTGTGAAGGATTCAAGATGCAAGTGGCTTGAAAACATGTAGAAATGAATTATGAAGTGCTAGTTTCTCCTAAAAGATGATATGCCATTTCTATATGAGAAATAGTAAAAAGGCTTAGGGAGAAAAAAGCTAATCCCTGAAAATATAGGCCAAATGCCCTATTTATAGAGGTCTAGGGCACTAGAAATGATAAAAATAACTATCTCAATCTGTGATCCGGTGATAAGGCATAATACTTGATAAAAATTGCAACCTAAGAAAAGTCAACTAACTAACCGGTTTGTCAAAAACTGGCCGGTTCATCTTATAATTTAATTTTTTTTCAAATTTTGAGACATTTTTTGCCCCTGTTTCAGTAATTATCGGTGATTTTATTAGATGAAATGTACTAAATTTAGAAATTATCTTTATATTTCATGTAAATCAATGATTAAATCACTTGCATAAAATATGTATCACAAATAGTTCAGAAAATCTATCAGATAAACCACTCTTGACATGTGGACTGAACTCACTTAAATGGATGGGACTAAGCCCAATGATTGATTGGACCGAACAACTGGACTAGACCATTGGACTAGGTTCAATTATTTAAGTTTTTTTTGATATATTTTTAGGTCTAACCCATAATAATAAAGTTTAGTTAATAATGAAGTCCAATAATTATTCAATTAAAAATAACTGTAAAAATGGGGTGTCTACAGTAATGCTAAGGTATCTCTTTTTTCCTTTTCTTTTATCTTTTTTCGTACGAACTGATTCCAACCTATGATGCAAAGAATATATATATTCTGTAATGAAGTTTCCAATATTAGTTTTGGCAGGAAAAAATTGTTTAAATTTACGAGTAGTAAATTGTTTAACTTGACGAGTATTCTATTTTTTTACTTTTGCATTTCATTCTTCTTCTCAAAAGGTCCTACGTACCTTAGCCATAGTGATGGTCTATCTTTCATACCACTTTAATCACTCTTATAACATTACATCATAATAATATGGCTTCATTTTAAATGAAAGAAAAATACATAATGTCAGTTGAATACTTCGGAAAGTCGATTAACTAAAACAGGTATGAGTATGAAGGTGCGAATGTGGCATACTTTCTAAATGTGAATGCATTAGCAACAACACTTTTTCGATACACGTGATACATACCTAAAGAGGTTTATTTAATATGAATAATCAAATGTATAGCTGTGAAATTAGCATACCTTTGAATGTGTTGTATAAATTAAGCGAAAACTAAATGAAGTTAGTGAAAGAAGCAAGAAGCATATATGTAGTTTAAGTTCAATAATTAGTTAATGATAGTAGCCGAAAGGTACTACCAATGAATATTTGACCAATAATTGCAACATGAGTATATGCATTAGCGGTTGCTTTATTTTTTTCATTTCCTCTTTGGCCGGTAAAAGAGGAATTTGGGTAGATGAGGAGCATTAGGGATCTCCTCTAAATTATTTGAATGGAAAAAAGTTAATAAATTATTTCCTAGGGCTATAGTTGTCCAAAAAATGATTTTCACGTATCCGTTTTTTTATAAGTAGTATAGATAGTGTCATCACCTTGAAATGATGCAAATGAATGCTTTTCTTAATTATAATGCTACGTTTTTCTAGGAGATTAATTAGTTTTTCTGTTTGAATTGCCTATGTTACATCGTTTAACTTCGTATGTAACATTCTTTTGGGACTTTCTTTTCCTCTTTTTGCTGGTTTAGTTTACATGTTGGAGGATTATCAATGCTTTTGTGTATGTTAACATTTTGGATGAGATAACTCTTTAGGTTCAACTGTGATGGTTATGTTAGCCTACAGATATGGATGTTGGTTACTCATATTTGTTATGGTTAAGTGAAATTAGTTTGTGATTGGTTCTCATAGTTAGTTTATTTACTTGTTAAATTGACTTGGTTGTTATTTCATTTGGGCTAGGAAAATACCACAAAAAAAATTTAACTTTTGCAACATTCTATAAGATGTCGCTATTATAAGAGTTTAGCCGGTGTTTTTCTGCAAAATGCGAGAATGGTTCTCGACGTTTTATTGATGCACATGGCTAAATTTTAGTGACGCTTGTTGAAAGTGCCTTAAACATAAACGACACTTGCAAGACAATGCCACCAAAATTTTTTGGCACTTTGAAAAAGTGTCACAAACTTAGCGACGTTTTTATTAAGTGTCACGGAATGAGTTTAAGTGGTGGACCTTATAAGAGGCACTTATAAGTGTCAAATATGCGTCGTAAGTGAATTGCGACACGTATTGCAAGTGTCTGGAATTTTCAACGAACCATTTTACGACCTTTAGAAAAAGCATTGCCTAAGTGTCAGAAAACCTCTTTGCGACACTTTTGATATCATCTGCGACACTTTTTAATTGTCACCTAAACTCCATTTTTCCCGTAGTGATAGTCATGATGGCATTTATAACATTTTTTCATGCATACAACCTATTGCATCCTACCTGGGTTTTTCTGTGTGATTCGCATCTCTTACTTGTGCTAGGGCTTTCCCGTTTAGTGTCATGCATGTGGTTTAGGAACCTTTTGTTTTGACCTCTTTTATCTTTGGGTTTTCTATCTTGCAATGATATGTGTGTGCGCGCACGCGCTTCTTTTAAGCTCATCATATCATATATTATTTATAGAGCCAGTTGGAACGCTTGATCCCTCTCAGAGAAGGGTACATCGATAATCTTTTTAGGGAGCAGCCATTGCCCAGTCTAGATCTATGTTTGAGGGTATGGAACCCTTAAACCATGTTGGTACTTTGATATTTAAAACTACATTTGACTTGATCCCTCTAGGTTGAGGATATGTAGGCCTGATATATCTCAAATATACTCTCAATAATTGGGGAATATCGGCACTCTCAGTCATACTAGGACATTGGGGATTATCTTATCAAGACTCTATCATCAGAGATAGACACGTGATTCTCTAGAATCCTAATACAATCCTAATTGGATTTGTTCACATTCAAGTCTTACTAGGGCTCTTATTCCTACCATTATATAAATGGGTCTACCCCCCAGGTAAAGAGGAGGACACAACTACCCCCAGGCTCGGGTTCCACAACGTACGCGGGACATATTTTAAGCAGCAACATTTTGGCGCCATCCGTGGGACCCGCCAGCCTAGCCGTTTGACCTCAAGAAAATTCAACAGTTGTATCCCAAACTGCCGGCGACAACGTGTCGGAACCACTGACAGAACCGCCGCCGTCACAGGTTTCCAGATTGAATTATCGTCAAATGCGTTGTTTGAAAAAAATTCAGAACTAGCAAAGTGTCGTCGAGTCACCCACGACACAGTCGCGATTTACCCAGGCGCCACCATCAGCAGCGCTTACCGGGGTAGGCCCATGCCCGCACAACCATGACAAAGCCAACGGAGTCATGGCCACCGCCGTGAAGCTGCCGGAGCAGCTACAACAACCAAACAAAAAGAAAATACTCATCGTCACCGCAATCAGCACTAGCGGCACCGCTGTGCAAGCTCCAAATCAAGACATGGTCGCCATTGATCTATCATAGAAGCCCACAACGACTACCGCACCGCTGCCCCCATGGCTTACCGTCATAGAAATCATAAAAGAAAAAAAAGAGGTAGACACGGCACCGTCGTGACCTCTTACGCCAATCCACATAACCACCGTCAGCGCCGGCGCCGGACGGCGCCATACAACTGCCATCTAAAGATCGCCACCACCGGAAACTCCCTGCACTTACAACACCTCGCCATCACCACCATGGCAGGTCCTCCGACGAGGTACCGGCGCCGCAAGATCGAGGCCTTACTCCAAGATCCACTACGTCGGCCGCCGTCGCACCACCAATTCCTCATGTCGCCCCCGCACTGATCAACACCGTGCCGGCAACAATGACTGCAAACCAAAGACGCCACCGCAAAGCTACAACAGCAGATCAAAAAAAAAAAAAGAGAAAAAGAGAACAGGTAGACAGCAGCAGCGCCAATCGCCACCCCACAGCGCCGTCACCTCGCGTTTACTGCCTCAACGTTGTGTCGCCGCCCCACTGTCAATAACAGGCCGGCACTGCCACCCTTCCTTCAGATCTGCCTTCATCGTTGCCCTTCTGTCGCCATTGCTAAGGCCCACTATCTGCCGTCACGGCTAGTAGCAGCCTCACCTTTGCCGGACACGTTGCTCTATTCATGTCTTCACCACCACGATCACCGAACAAAGGGCCTTGTGCCTTTGTCATCAATTGATGTCCCTAAGAACAAGTGGCCAAATCTACTCTGGCTGTGCGATGGTGGCTCCAGTGGCGGCGGCGCTCCGGCGACGCAATGGCTGCCCCCTTTCGTGAAGGAGAGCTCGGGCCTGCATCATCACGGCCACCGATGCCACTGAAGGGCGCTGCTTCAGCCGTGAGAAAGAAATTGAGTACAGAGGTGACATCTTCCCTTTCAAAGCATTTAACTTTTCACCCCATAAAAAAGCATATTTGTGTTTTAAGGCCCGCATGGTCATTGAACATATGCCACAGCTTTTTAAGTGCATTAGATTTTTTGCCCATGAAAGATGCATATTGATATTTAAGACCCTAAGAGTCTCATTTATATGACTTAGGCCACGTACTTTTTAAAGCATTAAAGCTTTTACCTCGTTAAAAAGGCCTATTAAAATTTAAGACTCACAGGGTCTCATTTATGCCGCACACTCTTTAAAAACGACATATATTTCATTGCATATTTGTTGCTAAAAAATTAAGTGAATACAAGTTTTAGGCGCTAGTAAACCTCCAAAGACGGCTTCCCCTGTGCACTCCTATGTTACCTAGACCTATTTGTTTGGGTGTAGAATTACCCAGTTGCACCAATTAGTGCAAGCACGTCACAAGTCGGGGCATCCGACTGCTATGACATATTAAGCTCACCTGCGACACGTAGTGCAACACACCCATGTCAGCTAACTGACAAAGTCCTAATAGGGCCACGGTGACTAAACACCGCTCTTAATTCTGTGTTAAAAATATATTTGCATTTTTATATGCTTTATTGCTTCAGAGGCTATTTTTTCAGTCACGTACTTTTATTTCTTGCAAGGGCTTTTACTGCGCTCGTAAGCAAGGAACAAATTCACAGCGCCCTGTGACTTGAAGTCGCATTTAGGGTTTTTGCTGCAGTATCATGCCGCCTCGACATTATGTATCCGGTCATACAGTGACCGACTATCAACGGTCAAACATTCACACCAGCGCATGCTACTAATGCAACTGGTGAATCAGAGCACTTTGCGCTCTATCTGCCCCCGAGGGCACGTATGACGAGAACTCTAAGTTCCGTCCAGCCCCCCAGGGCATTTACATGAGCTACATTCCCCGTCAAGGGCGCGTACGAGAACTCTAAGTTCCGTCAACCCTCCGAGGGTATTTTACATGAGCTCCATGTTTCATTCCCCCTCAAGGGCACTTATCAGAACTCTACGTTCCACTAGCCCTCTAGGGCGGTCCCTCAAGGGACGAACACCCTCAAGGGTGACATGATAGCACACAAGTGTTATCTGACACGGTCTAGCTTTAGTTCTAGCCCGAGAAACGGCAAAACCAAGTGGGAGTTCGTCGCCCTACCCTGTTTTGTTAATTCGAAACCTGGCCGAGCGTGAGTGCGAGGCTTCTTTGACAGCTCTTAGCTGACGATGAGGGTCCGCGTCAAAGTAAAACGCAAGCATGATGTGGTCAGCTCAAGCTAAAGAACACACACTTGCACAAAATAAACACCCTCCACAGGAGAGGTGACCCCTCAAGGGGACATTCAAACACTTAGCACATGCAACAACTTGCATGCACAGCTCTGTGTCCTCTCTCTAGAGAGGCTAACGTGGGGCACAGCCTTTAATGGATCCCGAGATCCCATTATTCAACTTCGTAATGATGATGCAGAATAGCCTACTTAGGCGACATTCGAAAGACCTAGCTCTCAAGAGCTAGAGTTCTAGCATCCTACTCGGGTAAAGTTCCAAGGCTTAAGCTCCCAAGAGCTTAGGTCCGAGTACATGGAGTAGAGAAATATTATTACCCCTACAAGCGGATGGAGAATCCCTTACAAATCTAACGTGTGTCTCAAGACACCAGGTATAAACTTCCTCAGCCAAACATTTTTGGCTAAGGAAGTGGGGGATATGATATATCTCAAATATACTCTCAATAATTGGGGAATACCGGCACTCTCAGTCATACTAGGACATTGGTGATTATCTTATCAAGACTCTATCATCAGAGATAGACACGTGATTCTCTAGAATCCTAATACAATCCTAATTGGATTTGTTCACATTCAAGTCCTACTAGGGCTCTTCTTCCTACCATTATATAAAGGGGTCTACCCCCCAGGTACGAAGGGACGAACACACAACTACACACATTCATGCTTTTTCAGAGTCATTATCATGTCGCTGCGCTCTGACTTAAGCATCGGAGAGTTCTCCGCCGGGAACCCCACCCGGCGGTCACTCGTTTTCTGTCTTGCAGGTCATCGGTTCAGGCTCGGGTTCCGCAACGTACGCGGGACATATTTTAAGCAGCAACACCTACCTTTTTAGCACAATCATAGAAATTTTTGTTCATCCTCTCCAGCAGCAACTAGAAACTACATGTAGGCGATAGTATAAAATTATCCGGCTAGTTTATGTATGCTTTGCATGTTATGCATTCTTGTTTGCTTGTGTGTCTTGCGAGGTTGTCTAATTTCTACTTTGGTAAATTTGCGTGTTATTCCTGCTTTTGTGTTTTGCATGCTTCTCAACTCAACAAATTTTATTGCTTATCTGTCTGCTTGTTTTTATAATAACTTTTACTTGCATGCTTTGGTAAATTTGCATGCTCGCGTGTATTGATAGTTTATACCCTTCTATATGCAAGCGCAATTTACTAGGTGAAGCTTTGAGTAACTCATCAAAGGCACATCTTCGCTGGGAAGACAATTTAGGTCCCTATTAATAGCCTCACCCCACGCCGCTCCACCCCAGATGGGTATCTATTTGGTGGGTACTTAATAGGTTTGGGACAAACAGAGTTGGGGCTAAATGGAAGAAATGCATATCGGGTCAGATTGGATTATCCCCGTCCCTAATCCACCTCAAATGAGTTGTTACAAAATAAGCCAAGGCATAAAGTTTAACCAGAAAGCTCAAAGACCAATCTCTTTTCTTTTTATTTTTCCCTGTCTATGCTAAAATACTCATCTCTGTCATTTTCACTCCACTACAACTCCACGACCGTGCAACCGTTGTCGTGCCATCACGATGTTGGTCGTCGTCGTACGGTCTTGTAACCAATTTTTATCTCATCGTCGTCATCCTTTTGTCTTCTTCATTGCGATTGTGTAGATTTTGTTACCTTTCAGGAAATGTGTTCCACCACTGGTTGAGATTTTGTGGTGGAGTCAATGGCGGTTTGATCGATGGTGATTTTGTTGGTATTGTTAGTGCCACTTCCATGTAAAGAATGATAGGGAAAAAAATAATGAGGTTGGATCTAGTTGGGATTGGGTGATGTGAGGCAGGGTATGCTATTTGGAAGATAAGGTGATACAAATATGTGGATATGGTCAATTAGGATGTGGCGGGGCAAGGTAAGGAGGATGCCCCAATTTGCCATCTCTTTCACCCGTATACTATGGCCATAGATCTGGCGAACAAGATTATGTTAAGAACGTAAATCCACAGGTCAAGTGTATAAGCATTCGACGCATTTCTACTTATTGCAAGTAGTTTGACTTAGAAGCTTCAACATGGTATTTCGGTCAAAACCAGCCCATCAAGAAGGTAAACTAATTGATGATTACCACCACCCAACATAATTCACCTATTAGGTCAACTTAACATAAGTTTTATCACTGCATTACTAAACTACCACATTCAGGTATGTCCATTCCCAAAATACATATACAATAAATGAACTCGCTATTGCATAATTTCTGTTAGACAAGAGACGACAACAAAAGAACAGTGTACTGGATTAATTTACATGCTTATGTACTCCCAAAAATCAAGGTGGTCTCAACTTTAAAATTTTTTGAAATGAATAACCAAGCGCTTTTAGCCAAAACCAGCCGGAGAATATTGAAGGATCCCCGCAGCCTTCTAGCGAGGGTTATGACTAGAAAATATTTACATTAGAAGAACCTTCTTAAACAGCCCCGTAATGGTAATTTCTCGTGCGGTTGGCGAGGTGTTTTGCCTGGGAGGAAATTTATAAAAGAGGGATTGTGATGGCAAGTTGGAACTGGGACACAAATCTCTGTCTGGGATGATATCTGGATTCTCAATATGGTACAAACACCGTTCGCATGTATACAAAATCACCAGAACCAGGTAGATATTGTAAAGGATCTGATCATGAATAATGCTTGGAACAAAGAATTGGTCAACATGAGTTTTCCTCCGGATACAGCAAAAATGGTTCTACATATTCACATCTCGCACATCTAGTCGAAGACAACCAAGTACGGGTGTAACCAAAACTGGATATATATATATATAATCGTGGCATTCGATCCAATGCACCCATTTTGGACAGAAAACAGTGAGCGAAAGTGTCAGCACTACCTATCCCTCTAAAAATGATTGTTCTGAACTGGCAGCTTAATTGGGACAGGCTTCCCCTATTCACGCAACTCTATAAATTACAGATCATGAATCGGAGCTCTGTCCCCTATGCTTCAGTTTTTCAAAAATGATAGATCACATATTCTTTAGGTGCAATTGTGTTAAGCCGATTTGGTTTGGTTGACATGCTGACTTGCGCACACATGATATTGGCTCCTCTTTAAGGAATGGTTGATAGCTTAGTTAAGTAACCCTAATCACCTGAGGCAACACCTCCCCCTAACTATTCAGTTTTTAACCATCATATGGTGCATTTGGATAAACCGGAGTAATCTCATATTCAGACAAGACAATTTCAAGCCCATTATATTATTGACAACATCAATAATCTCTCATCAAATTATTTTAAAGTACAACCTATATACATTGTAATACCCTGATTTAATGTAACCTAGAATTAGATTAATTGAGGGCATGATTTTTTATCGATATTATTATTTTTATCGATAATCGAGTAATTATAATAAATGGGAGGTTAGTTTGGCTTTGGGGCCAAAATATAATTTTATGAAAGTTCTGGGGGCCAAAATGTAATTTTTGAAAAGTGGTGGGTTCAAAGTGAAATTATGCGAAAGTTGAGGGGTTAAATTGTAATTTTTACAAACATGGCGGTTAGTGGCAAAAAAATGTGTCACATGGTGGGAAGAACTTGGGAGGGTTGGACACCTCCTACTTTATGGTGGTGGAGGTGTATATGGGTTCACCAATCGAATCGGTGGGGGAATGGAGAGCAAAATCCATGGCAGAAGGGATGAGAGGTTTGGCCATGACGAAGAAGAAGCACATGGTGAACGGTGCATATTTTAATCCAAAGTTAGCTGAATAGTAACAGTAAGTGTCACTAAAAGTGGAAATTAAATGAGTTGGAATTCAAAATTTTAAATATAGTTGCGGTCAAATCTAGCCAAAGTGAAAAATGAGACCCTAGTTATTTTTAGGAGACCTGTATTGTTGAAACATTTTAAATTTTTTCGAGATCGGGAAAGGGGTTAACTGATGCGAGAATTTACGGTGAAATTTAAAATATCAAACTAGCACGATTTCGCGCAAAACTTTTATGATGACTCTAGAATGCTGAGATGTTCTATTTTCAAAATTTTGGGTTGTTCAGAAGTGCATAGTTATATTTGGCCGAACCAACTTTTAAGTGCTTGGTCCGGACACCAGTTCGGGATTTTTGGGTAAAAATTTCATAAGTTACTTTTTATCTCAAAAATTATTTCGGCACGCTTAAAATTGTGTTTTAAAGTGGTTTTGGGATTTTTCTGGTACCAAAAATCCCCCAGGGGACATTTTGGTAATTTGCCAACCAGAAGGAGTATTTTGTTAATTTTTCTTATAAAATTTTCAGAATGACTTGTTAGTTCGGGAAGGGTTGTAAAACACCTAAAAGCTTTTTTTGAAGTAGATTTGGGGTGTAGGGGAGGTAATGAACCCTCAGGGGGCATTTTGGTAAAATTTTCCCCTTTGAAATTTTCTAAGGGACTATTTGGTCCATAAAAGATGTGGTACATCTAAAAAGTAGTTTTTACATCAGTTTTGCGATGTTGGTGGTGTAGCGGCCACTAAGGGTAATTTTGGTAATTTTGCCATGTGGGCGCTAAATTTTAGGCACGCATGTTATTAAGCGTCCAGAGTGGCGGGAAGTGAAGAATGGTTGTTATCGATAATGAGAGGGTTGTTATCGATAATGCTTCGATAAGGCTAGGTTAAGATCCGGTTATCAAATCAGATTAACTAGTTATCGTAAGATGCTATGAATGGTTAAATCACTACAAGAAAAGACGAATTTAGCGACGGAAAGGATTCCGTCGCTAAAAACCCTTTTAGCGACGGGTTTCATCGTCGATAAAAAACCTGTCGCTAAAATTTTTTACTGACGGATAAAAGAATTAGCCAACGGATTTTTACCTACAAATATTACCATCGCTAAATTGTTTTTAGAATTTTAGAATTTTTCATGATTTTTAAAAAACATTTAAGCGAGAGAATATTTCCGTTGCTAAAAGTCATGTCTTACATCTCAGATCCTCTTGTTTCTCCCATTTTTCTCCCGTTTCTCTCTCTCTGTTAATTAATTCTCACCGACCTCCTCTACGGCAGCCCACTTCCGGCGACACCCCCGTCTTCCCGCCGATGCCACGCCACCTTTGGCGGCGTTGTCTGCAACTCCGACCACGCTTACTCAAGGCTGTCTTTGATCTCTGGCCAACTCCGGTATGCCCGTGCAACTTTTATCTCCCTTCACTTTTTTTGAATTTCTGACATATAATCTGAATATCTAATGGCTGAACTTGGTCTGTAATGACGGATGCGTGAAATATTAGTCAAACTAGGGTAGAAACAACTAGTAAGTCAATTGTTTACATGATTGCTCAAATGCTAGTTTAGAATGTCAGAAAAAATCAAAGAGATAAAAAGTACTTAAGGATTTATGATCTTGGTTGTTTGGACAATGAAGAAGAATCTTCGCGGTGGGTAATTGACAGAAAAAAGTTAGATGAACTGGATTTAGGGCCTATTCATTTTCTTCTATCTGTACATTGAGCGGATCAACAGTTTAGGCAATTAGGTGATCAATTGACTGGGTATGATCATTTTATTAATGTTACTCTGTCTTAGCCAGATTAGCAGTTCAGAATTTTGATGGATTTTCTTATATGGAACCAAGAACGAGCAGGTATTGAGCAATTGTGCAACTCCCACTTTACGCTACCACGATTATACTTGAGCACCTTCGACTTGTTTGTCACTGTCTATCAGTAGCTATTATCTATCATTAAAACATATGTCAAATTAGAGCATAAACGTCAAGCCACTGTGTACATGCTCAATAACTAGTCTAGAATTTTAGAAAATGTCGAGGGTATAAAATTATCAAAAAGAGGGAGTACTATTTTACTGATTTGTGATCTTGGCAAACAGTTACCCTCACTTGCGTAGAAGTTTATGTTAGAGCCTATCAGGTGATTATGACATGAGCAATCAAACGAAGTAAAGTGAGTTTAAAATTCACAAAAGAATAGGTTACAATCAAGTGAGATCGGAGATAACATAATAGAAATCCAATTGGGATCTCAGAAATTGACCGGAGATCCACATAAGATGTCTAATCCAAGTTTTCCTGGCCTATATAACATAATAAACGGCCATGAAAGATTGTCTTTTACATTTGTCTTGTGCGCGAGTAGGTGTGTACACACTCACATGCGCACACTTTAAAACATGGACTTTTTGTTGGAATTGATGGATCAATCATCCAGCATATGTATAAACAATACAGCTCAGGCACAAAAGACACACTAGCTTCTGGTAATTATCTGGAAACCTTAAAGATCGATTTTGTGAGAAAGACTAGGTTTTATATTCGTTTGGGCATGAAAGAACAAGGAAGACGCGAAGTCAAGTGAATCACCATCGTTGTCAGAGAAAAGAACTAGGCACGTTATTTCAGCAATATGTAAAAATTAAAAATAAAGGAGAACGTGGCAATACTTGAAGGTTTTCAAAAGAGTAAACATTAGACTTGTTTGAAATGCATATGACGATCGGTATTGTGTCAAAAGCTACTTATGCTATATGTAATTGTAATTTGAGTTGATTTAGATGTTCAAATATCATTCTTGCGTTAGTGTGCAAAAATGGTTGCAACAATGATGTGTACTCTTGTAACACTGAAAGGCACTTAGGGTGTGTTTGGATATAGGATTTAACTGTGGATTTGACTTTGGTAGGGTATTTGTAAATCTCTTGGACAAAATATCTTGTTTGGATAGTTCAAAAGGGAATTTTTGAAATTTCGAAGTGATTTGAACTGTGGATTTGGGGTCACCAAATTACAGTTCAAATCACTAGTCTGAACTACTTATTTGCCAAATCCACACCAATCAGTTACCAACCCCCAATCACTAGTCCCCTCTCTTTTTCTCTCTCTCTGCCTCCTCCCACCTTTTTCAACAACCATTTGCTTCCTTTCTTCCAAACAAGATATTTCAAAATGATAGAATTTGTAAATCAAGGAATTTCGAAATGAGGGTATTTAGAAATGCCCAGTATTTCAAAATCCCATATACAAACACACCCTTAGCAGTTATGATAAGTTTAACTACAAGAATTAACTCGAAAGATTGACTATATTAAAGATGCACCCCTCCAGTAACATGTCCATGAATGCTTGAAACCATTAAAAGGCTAGTGACCTTAAAAGTCAGAACAAAGGCGCACAGTTGTATGTGTGTATGTGGGAGAGAGAGTAGGTTAGGGTTTTAGGAGTATTACATGAGCGGAGTGTATGAGGAACTCCAAAGCTCGAAGGCGCACTGCTGAACACAACTCCGATCCCTTGTCATCGCTCTCTCTCTCTCTCTCTCTCTTCATAAATGTGATCAAGGAGCCCATTTGTATTCTCTGACATATTGTAAAAATTAAAAATAAAAGAGAACGTGGAAATACTTCAAGGTTTTCAAAAGAGTAAACATTAGATTTGTTTGAAATGCATATGAGGATCGGTAATGTGTTTATGTTCTATGCTATATTTCATTAGAACACCAAAATAAGATCATACACTTCTTTATGCACGATATACAATGCTTGAGCTATTGTTTAAATCCTTAAGCTTTCAGAACATATGGTAACTTCTCATGGTATTAACAGATATCTGATTTTCAAAAGATTTTGAATTCGATTCTTCCCGCCTGAATATTTGCAAACCCCCCCCCCCCCCCCCCAATCCCCAATAGCACAATTTGCACTCTGATTATTTGTGCACTTAGCGGTTGTGCACCTTAATTTAAGGTTGTTAATTGATGATTTTAGATTGTTAATTTTGCATTGAGCATTTGAGATATTGAGATTGTTGACGGAGGATGGGACCCAATTGGATTGAATGTGTGATTTTTATTAATTTTTATTTCATTGAGCATTTGAGAATTGAGATTGTTGACGGATGATAGGACCCAATTGGATTGAGATACCTGTTAGGTAGCACGGACACAAACACCGCGTCCGATCGACACTAACACCGAAATGTCATATTTTTGGCTTTATACTTGTGGACACCTCTTCAATCGGTGTCCGGCACCTCTTCAATGGGTGTCCGACACGGTGGCACACGAGGGGGTCTGTGGCAGACGACGTCATCCGACACATGAATGCGGTCGAGCACCCGAATCTGCAGGAGGATGAAATTGTAGCTCTGATGTATAATTAGACGCACATGCGGAAGAAAGACAAGGACGAGGCACACTGAGCGGGCGACTATGTTTCAGATATTGCCCGGCGGATCGATGTAAGTCAATTTGTTTAAGTTGTTAATTTTTTGTCTTTCTATCATCAATGTTTGTTGCGTTAATTAATGCCCTAACATATCTTTAAATCACCGTTTTTGCAGGCCTCGTATGAACAACTTAGGGGGTCCGAGCAGCAGACTGGACAGCCATCAGCGTCCACTAGTACGGGTGCGAGTACTGGGGCGTTGAAGCGATGGCTGGATACGCCAGAGGTTGTCAATCGGCCGAAAGGCCTCATACGCGGCCTGCCTAGCACGACTGCTCGTGCCGTGATAGGAGCGTCCTCATCCCCCGCTGCCCCTCCACAGACATCGGCTCCTCCTCATCCGTTTGACGAGGAAGAGATCTAGTGCATTGCTACGGTGGTGTTGAGGATGATCAGGGAGCAAAATCAGCAGGGTACCGCTGCTGGACATGTCGAGCCGGCCCCGGATCAGCAGGATCTAGATCTGGGACTCGGCAACCCATGATGAGCCCCTTCTCGTGCCCTCCCAGCTTGTCCCCCCCCCCTCCCGCCCAATCCCAGCTTCTCCCCCTCGCCCGGCTTGTACTCTTATCCCCTCCCCTAACCAGTTATATCTGGTTCCCGGCTTTTACATTTTATTTTTTATTATAATAAACATTTTTTTAAGTTGATTATATATAGTTATTTGTGTCTTGGGGATTGTGCAATGTTGTTGAGGATTGATTTTTTTATTACAGGTTTTGGCATTAGAAAAATAAAAAAAATTATTTTTAAAAAAATTTGACTTTTAGCGACGGATTAATTTCGTCGCTAAAAGTGTACTTAATTCTAAAATTTTAGCGACGGAATATTCCATCGCTAAAAATTATGTTCCGTCGCTAAATATTTATCGATGAAATTATGGGTAAATTACACACGGCACCCCTGAGGTTTGCCTAAATTACACACGGACCCCCTATCTTTTTTTATTACTCCCCGTCCCCTGTAGTTTGGTATTGTGTTACAAAGCACCCATTTCCGTTAGGGCGCCGTGAGAAAATATTAGGGCAACTTTGATTTATTATGATATACCAAGAATACCCTTATCTTCTCCTTCTCTTTATGCTTCTCCTTAAACTTTTCCTCATCAAGAACACAAGCTCTCTGCTAAGAGAGGACATTGCAAGTACCCCATCTTCAAACCCAGAAAAAGATAATCAAGCATGTTTATTAGCAGATCTGTGTAAACCCAAAAAAAAAAAGGAACGAAATTAGTAAAAAGAAAGAAGTCAGCTACAACTAATCGGTTTAACAAACAATTAATTAAATCAGGTCTTTATCCCCTTGACTCAAGCTTCACCTCCACCTCCCTCTTCTCCATGGCCTCCCACGACCTCCACCATCACCACCGCCCACAGCCCCCCGTCCAAAAAGCTCAAGCCCACCCCTATCACCCCCTCCGAACTCCTCGCCGAATTCTCCCACCACGCCGCCTCCACCGCCCGCATCCACAACGGCAGCTTCGGCTCCTGTCCCGCCTCCATCATCGCCGCCCAGCGGAGATACCAGCTCCAGTACCTCTAGCAGCCCAACTGCTTCTACTTCAACCGCCTCAAGCCTTCCATCCTCAAGACCCACTCCATCATCAAGGACGTGGACGAGATCTCCATCTTCGACAACGCCACCGCCGCCGCTGCCATCGTCCTCCAGCAAATCACCAGTAATAACTGCCACTACAATAACCACCTCCCCCGTCTGACCTCCACAAAGTGACAAATTAGTCCAATCCCTCCACCGACCGTCGCCATAATTATCAAATCCGAACCCTTCTCCCTCGATAACCATGGACTCCAGCTTCTATTCCTCGATTGCCATGAAAAATAACCACCTCCCCTCATCCCTCTGCAGTTCGATAGTATAGTGGATGTGTTTGTGTGTTGACAGGGTGTTTGTTTATGGATGTGTGTGTGTTGGAGGCCTGATGATAAATAGGGGGTCGTAGGGAATAGATTGTGCGGTGGTTGAGGATGGGGGAGGGGGGTGGGGTGTGGTCGACAATGGGTCGTGGTGGCTATGGTTGGTGGCATGTGGCTTCGTCGGCAGTGGTGTGGCAGTGCAAAGGGTACTGTAGGCGTGTGCGTGTGTGTGTGTGAGAGAGAGAGAGAAGAGAGGAGGGGTGGTAAATTAACTTGTTCATCATGGGTATGACCGTCCTTTCATTAATTTTGTTAACTCCGTTAACAGAAAAATAAAAATGTGTAGCTTAGTGTAATAAAAAAAGATAGGGGGGTCCGTGTGTAATTTAGGCAAACCTCAGGGGTGCCGTGTGTAATTTACCCTTAAATTATTTTCACAAAAAAAAATTAAAATACGTAAAATACAATTAGCGACGGAATTTCCGTCGCTAATTTATAAACAAATCTGTCGCATAAATTTCAAAATTAGTCGACGGATTTTCAAATTCCGTCGCAAAACTTTTAATTACTGGCTTTTATACGAGAAATTTTTAGCGACGGTAATTCTGTCGCTAAAACTTTTAGCGACGAAATTAAGGCTTTTTGAGACGGATTTCCCCGTCGCCAAAAGCCTTATTCCTTGTAGTGAATGGGAAGCGATAGAATAAAGAGTGCGTATATATTAAATGATATCTGACGAGCAAAGTATTATTTGACTAGGTGATGCCGCTCGTAGCAATCAGAGGTTGCGAATTGCTTCGGTTATAAAACAATAAGGTAAGGACAATGCGGTTCTGATATGCTAATTACTTATTTTGGTTAGCATGGCATGTTGATGACTTTTATGTTAAACTCTTGTTGTTATGATTGGACACCGGTAGTCATTGTGACCAATATTCGTTTATTGAATTATGTTGTTGAGGACTTATGGTAGAAAAAATTCTCTTAGTCCGCCACGTTGATGAAATTCAGTGAGAATAATGAGTGTCCTAGTATGCTATGATTCGATTCGATTAGCATACATGACGTTGGTGGTAATATTGCGTAGGGGTTGTTGTGTTGTTATTGTGAGATGTCGTTGTTATTGTGAGATGTCGGCAATTATTTATATCTGATATTTCTCATGTTTGAGAACACCATTGACAACTTGTGGTTAAACTTTTCCTGAGTCTGCCCTGTCATTATTGATGATGTTGTAGAGATTGTTGCGTTCTTATTGTGAAATGTCGGCACCTATTGGTAATCGACATTTCTCCTATGTAAGGACGTTGTTGAGGGCGTGGCAAACTTCTCTCGAGTCCGCCATGTTGAGGATGTTACGTTGAACTCTTGTTGTTAGGTTTGAACACCGGTTGATCTTCTGATCTGGTATTCCTTGTTGAGTTGTGTTGTTGAGGATATAAGGTGGAATAATTTTTCCTTAGTCCGTCTCGTTGATGAAGCCTTGTTGTTTAGTCGTAACGCGGTTAGGGATAAACACTTGTGGTGAGTCTCTTCTTGTTGACAGTGTCTCTTTTAAATTATTTGAGACTGAGATGAACACCACATGCAATGGGGCATCAATAAGTTGAATACCAGTAAAAACGAAGTAACTGGTGACCAGTGAAAGTAAAGTAACTGGTACTCAGCGAAAAATTAAATAACTGACAAAAATAATAAAGTGCGCTAGAGTCTGTCTGGTCGAGTCTGCATTTGCAGTTGATGTTGTCGATTATTACTATGTATGTTTCCTATTATTAGAGTTTTCTTTTGCATTACACTTTTATAGTCAATGCCCGTCGTGTCCTTGTTCAAGTTAAAATTATGATGTTCTGTTAGGCCTTGAAGCCGCTCAGTCTAATAAAAGAAAAAGATCGTTTGACAATTATGTTGATGCCGAGAATTTATTGTAACTCTTAATTCATTGTAATTGTTGAGATGATTAATATTCCTCCGCGTCTCTTGAATTATTTGTACCTGATACTCCTCGTGTTATTTTTAATAGGCGATTTTGCCCTCATTTCTTATGTTGTGTTGTGCAGGTTCTAAGAATGACCAAAAGGAACCCTCTAGGAGGGGGGAAATGCGGTAAGCTAGAAAAGTTGAGCGAGGTGAGACAAGCTAGAAGGATAAGACGAAGTTTGAGCTACAAGGTATGCCGAGAGGAGCTACAGAACTACAGTCGTGTAATAGGTTCTAAACATTGACGTTCCTTAAGAACTTGAAAGTCTTCCGCTGCAGTATGATGTATGTTCATAAGAAAACTTTTTTAAGGACGCATTTTGGATTGTCAATTAATGACTAATGATGTATGAAGGTGTAGTTGCTCAGTATTTGCACAGGGTTTTGAATGTGATTATGATCGATAACTCAGCCCAGTGATGTCACCAGGGTTGAGGGTGTCGCAAAGTTGGTATCAGAGCTTAGGCAAATAATTTTGTAGACTTTTCAAGTGTCTGGTGGAAGGCCTAAGTTATCGATGCGAGGAATAAAAGGAGAATCTTGATGATTTGGCTGAACTAGGAGGATGGTTAAGATATGTGAGTTGAGGTTGGCTAAGGCATATTTATTCATGACCTCAGCATTCCAGATATTGCTGCAGGGAATGGAAGAAAGAGTTGGTTGACCTAGTTTTAGAAGGGTAGTTTGATGATGATAAGATTGCAGTGTCGAATCCTGAAAAACGATCCTGATGAGAATGTAGATAAAATGGAATCAAAGTTGAAGGAACCGGATAAAGGTCCAGTAAGAATTGAAATAAAAGGACCTAGTAGAGAAAGATGGTTGAGGTTGAGCACTTTTATTGTGTAAAATGTGAACGAAGACATGAAAAGCTGAGGGTGAGGATGAGTAGAGTTTTGATGAACTTTTGGAAGGGAAAGCACTTCCAAGTGAAGGGGAAAAACGGGGCTAATCGACAAGTCAATTTGAGTCCCAAACTAGTGGTGTTAACTAAACAATCGAGAGACTAAAAGGTGAATGAGAGGAGAAAAAGAAAGTACCAAATTAGATATTAATGGAGACGATGGATGCCAGTATGCAAATTGTCCAAAAGGTATGGCAGATTGTTTATGACTGCCCGCCTCATAGGGCTTTATCTGAGGATATGTAACAACGAATTCTAAGTGAGAGTCATTGAAGCCTGAAATTGCTAAAGGAGCGTTATGGCCTTTCCAAGGTTGATAGGGGTACGAGTAGGGGTGGAGTTCGCTTTTGAATTGGACCTAAAGTTGTTATTAAGAAGGAGAAGGGTGAAGGGGAACTAGTATCATTTACATACTATGGTAGAAAAAGGTTGTTTAATGATGAGAACCATTAGCTGTTTGAGCGTAAAAGGTTAATCTTATAATGCACAATTTTAATTATCATGCTACTTCTTCCTCGGAAAGACGAGAAAGGGTTCCCAATTGAGAAGGACCCTCAATAGCAATGATAATGTTGAGGACATCAGTGCAAGGCTTAAGCAGGGAGTTGTATTAGGTCAAGAAGACCTTAAGAAAGAGCTAGTGAGATTTCTACAAGAAGATCATGGGAGTTCCAACAGTACAACCAGTGGCCGTTATTACGACAGCCCCAGTAAAAGGAAAAAAATAATGTAGATCTCATAATTTTCAGGATGCCCGTCCGAGTGGAATCTCACGGGAGGGGAATGGTTTAGTGTAAACAACTAATGGAATTGAGAGGTGGAGAAGGTAGTTGAAGTAACAAGATGGAGGAAACCGTCAAAAAGATGATTTCCGCTACTCATATGTACAATAGGAGTTCCAAGTTATTAAGAACGGGCAAAAACAAGTTGAGGAAACTAGCTTATTTGGCCTGTGTTACCTGGAATAGGTGCAGGTGACATGTTAATGATAAATATTTTTGCTTAAATTACAGAGTAAGTTGGAGACACGTTTCTCATGCTAAGTGGAAGGATAGACAGGCGAAAAAGTATATCACGAAATTTGATGAGTTGGCCTTGTTTGCCCTCATCAGGTGATGACAGAAAAATTAGAAAAGCAGAACAAAATGAGGAGAGTTGAAAAATAATCCTTAAAAATGGACATGTAAGGAGGTTCTAATGGTAAATTGATACTGAAGTAGTAGACAAACTGAGTGATAAGGCAAAGAACAAAGAGGTTTGGGAAGAAAGAAGGGAGCAATGATGGAAAAGAAGTAGAATCCAAGATCAAAACAGGAAAAGTGGAAAGAATTGTAAGAAACAAGTACATGATAACCAATTAGGACAAAGAGGAGGAGATAGAAAATGTAGATGGTGCGGATTGGGGCATGAGGGTACGGAATATGTTAAGGCATTCTGCAATTGCTATTTACCGAAAAAGAAATTGCAGAATGCCTTACATGAATGAGTAAGCCGCTGATGTAATGTTTAAGATGAATCAAAAGCAGCTGGTTTAAATATTAACAGCCAAGGTATTTTGAACTGAGGTACTCTAAAGGAGAGTGATGGTCATTGAAGTAAAAAGAAAATAGACGTTTATGAGACTATGTATCGGTTATCAGAAGCTGAATAAGGTGACAGTCAGGAATAAGTACTCATTGCCTGACATAGATGATATGTTGATCAGTTGTAGGGTACTAAGTGATTTCTTTCTGTCATTGATCTTAGAACGGGTCATCACTAGTTAAGGATAAAGAAGGATGAAATTGTCAAAATTATTTTTAGAAACAGAGACGGGCATTATGAATTCTTGGTGATGCCACGTGGATTAATTAATGCCCCTGTGGCATTTATGAATTTCATAGATCAAGTCTTTTGAAAGAACTTGATCATTGTGTTGTCGCCTTATTGGTGAATTTATGAGTTGTACTAAAGACAAAAAAGAGCTTGCATAATGGCAAGTTTGACAAATTTTAAGAAAGCAAAGTTGTATGTCAAATTAAAGGAATGTGAATTTTGACTGGAAAATTTGGATGTATTGGGGTTGATGCGGAAGCAGGTTAGAAGATTTGGAAAAAGTTGAAATGGTGACAAATGAGGAATGTCGTAAAAATCGGTGTTTGGATTAGTAGCTTCCTAAGCTCAATTAGAGGCTACCAGGGAGTTATTGACAACCTCTCTAAGATGCCCTGTTAATGGAAATTGATTGCGATGATTACTACGCCAAGTCAATAAGAATGTGAATAGCTCGAAGTTAAAGTTCGAGTAAGGAGAAAAGGAAGTAACAGTCTATCTCATATAAAAATACGACCAACGCTTCCTGATTGGATCAAGGGAGCTCAAGGATAAGATGAAAAGATGCACGAAATCCAGCGAGGTTTCAAAAGAAATGAAAAGAGAATTTTGAGTGCGAAGATTGTAATTATGAATATAAAGGTCGGATATACACTCCACCTAATGATGAATTGAGAGGAGGAATTATAAGGGGACTTATAGTTTGAGGTACCAATTCACTCTGGGAAACAGAAATGTTCCATGAGTCACGGCCAAATTTTGGTGGCCTAGCATGAAGTGGGATATATCAAATGTTGTATCCTGATGTTTGACTTGCCAATAAGTAAAGGTGAATCATAAGAAGATCGTCGGATGGTACAACCGCTCTTTGTACCAGAGTGGAATTGAGAACATATTACGATGAATTTTGGTGTTAAGGCTACCAGGATCAACTAAGAGTTATACGTCTATCTGGGTTCTAGTGGAAAGGTTGACTAAGACGTCCCGATTTATTCTTATCCGAAAAGAATATTCTTCTGAACGATTTTCTCAAACTTATATTAAGCGAGTGGTTAGTTGTTATGGAGTTCCAGTAACTACTGTGTCCGACAGAGATGCAAGGTTCATCCCTAAAATTTGAAAAGTTTTCAAGAAGAAGTGAAAATGAAGTTGACCATGAGAACGGCCCTCTATCTTAGACAGGTGGCCAATCAGGACGTACGATATAAATATTAAAAGAGTGTTGAAGGCCTGCATTATTTATTTTGCAGTGCATTGGGATGAACAGATATCCTTAACTAAAAATATTGCATGTTAATTTGTTAGGATCTATTTGGGGAAACGAAGACTATATCGCACAAAACTATGCAAAGAAATAGAAAACAAGGTGATTGTTATCAGAGAGAAATCTTACTACGTAGAAAAGCTATGCTGACAAGAGGAGTAGGATGTTGGAGTTTGAAGTAGGTGACCTAGTAATTTTATAAGTGTCACCGTGAAAAGGAATCATGTGCCTCAGGAAGTAGGGAAGTTAAGTCCGAGGTTCATCGGACCGTTTAAAATCCTATCTATGATTAAGAAGATAACATACGGGCTTGATCTATGTCCAGGATTGAGTTGATTGCATAACGTGCATCACTTGTCAATGTTGAGGAAGTATGATCCCAGTCTTATGCATGGGATCAAGTTGGAACATATTGAAGTTCGAAATAATATCTCGTACCATGAGACACTGATAAAGGTGGCTGATAAAGAGAAGTAGGTATTACGTTCCAAGGTAATACCAGTGGTCAAAGTTATCTGGAGAAATCATGCGGTAGAGGAAGCCACTTTGAAACCCAAGGTATTAATGCGGTAAAGATATCCGCATTTGTTTGCAGGATAGGTTTGTCCCTATATCGAGGACGAAATTTTACTTAGGGGGGGGATGTAATACCCTGATTTATGATTTAATCTAACCGAGAATTAGATTAATCGAGGGCATTATTTTTATTGATATTATTATTTTTATTGATAATCGAGTAATTAGAATAAAGTAGGAGGTTAGTTTGGCTCTGGAGCCAAAATATAATTTTACGAAAGTTATGAGGGTCAAAATGTAATTTTCTAAAAGTGATGGGTTTAAAGTGCAATTATGCAAAAGTTGCGGGGCTCAATTGCAAATTTTGCAAACATGGTGATTAGTGGCCAAAAATGTGTCACGTGGTGGGGAAGAACTTGGGAGAGTTGGACACCTCGTACTTTAAAGGGGGTGACTAATTGATTTTATATTATAAAATATGGTTTATGTGAAATAAAAAGGAAAAGAAGAAGAAAAAACAGAGAGAGAAAGAGGAAAACAGAGTCTCTCGGCAGAGAAAGAGAAAGGAAAATAGAGAAAGAGAAAGAAGAAGAGGGGAAGAAGAAAGAAGAAGGCCAGAAAAAATAATATGGGGAAAATCCTAAGGTAATCCATTGTCCTCTTTGGCAATTTTAATGTGTTAATTGGGTGGATGTAGAGTTGTATGTGTTACTCCGCGGGTGTGTGTGTGTTCTAAGTGTGCTGTGTGGATGTATGGGAGTGAAAGGGGAAGGGATGAGAGGGAAGCAGTCGTGGGAAGGGGTGGCTGTTGCCTGTGGGTGTGCAAAAGGGGGAAAGAGGAGGGGAAGAAGGAGCGGGCAGCAGCTGGTGCTACTGTCGTGCGGCTGTAGTGCGTGGGTGGAGAAAAAAAAATGGTGGAGGAAGGGGAGGAGGAGGCTAGGTGAGTGGTGGGGCAGAATGGAATGGTGGTGGAGGTGTATGTGGGTTCACAAATTGAATTGGTGGGGGAATAGAGAGCAAAATCCTTGCATAAGGGATCAGAGGTTTGGTCGTGTGGAAGAAGAAGCACAGGGTGAACAGTGCACATTTTAATCCAAAGTTAGCTGAATAGTTACAATAAGTGTTGCTAAAAGTGGAAATTAAATGAGTAGTTGGAATTCAAAATTTTAAAAATAGTTAGGGTTTGATTTAGCCAAATTGCAAAAAAGAGACCTAAGTTATTTTTAGAGACCTGTAATGTGGAAAATTTTCAGATTTTTCTGAGATCCAGAAGGGGGTTAATTGATGCTGGAATTTTGGAACTTTACAATGAAATTTAAAATATCATACTAGCTCGGTTTCACGCGAAAATTTTAAAGGACTCTAGGATGCTGAGATGTTCTATTTCCCAAAATTTTGGGTCGTTCAAAAGTGGATATCTATATTTGGACAAACCGACTTTTCAGCGCTCGATCCAGACACCGGTTCGGGATTTTTGGGCGAAATTTTTTTAAAAATATTTTTTAGCTCAAAAATGATTTCAACACGCTTAAAATATCATTTTAAAGTGGTTTTGGAATTTTTTTGGTACCGAAAAATCTCGAGGGTATTTTGGTAATTTGTCACTCGGTGGGGGTATTTTGTTAATTTTTTCTATAAAATTTTTCAAATGATTTGTTAGTCCGGGAAGGGTTGTAAAACATTTGAAAGGTTGTTTTGAAGCAAATTTAGGGTGTTGGGGAGGTAGTGAACCCTCAGGGGGTATTTTTGTTATTATCCCCTTTAAAATTTTCTGAGGGACTATTTGGTCTATAAAGGATGTAGTACGTTTAAAAAGTAGTTTTAAAGCGGGTTTGGGGTATTGGTGGTGTAGCGGCCATCAAGGGGTATTTTGGTAATTTTGTCATGTCGACGCTAAACTTTGGGCACGCGTGTTATTAAGCGTTCGAAGTAGCGGGAGGTGAGGAATAATGTTAATACGTCAAAAGTGAGAGGGTTGTTATCGATAAGGCTCGGTTAAGGATCCGGTTATCAGAACGGGTTAACTAGTTGTCATAAAATGCTATGAATAGTTAAATGGGAAGGGGTAGAATAAAAAGCGAGTATATGTTGAATGATGTCTCATGAGCAGGGTATTATTTGACTAGGTGATGCCGCTCGTGACGATATTTTGGTAAATTTACCATGTCGGCGCAAACTTTGGGCACGTGCGTTATTAAGCGTTCGGAGTGTCGGGAGGTTAGGAATAGTGTTAATACGTCAAAAATGAGAGGGTTGTTATTGGTAATATGTAGATAAGGCTAGGTTAAGGATCCGGTTATCGGATCGGGTTAACTAGCTGTCGTAAAATGCTATGAACGGCTAAATGGAAAGGGGTAGAATAAAGAATGCGTATATGTTGAATGATGTCTGACGAGCAGGGCATTATTTAACTAGGTGATGCCGCTCGTGGCAATCAGAGGTTACGAGTTGTTTCGGCTATAAGCCAATGAGGTTAGGACAATGCGGTTCTGATATGCTAATTAATTGTTTCAGTTAGCATGGCATGTTGATGACGTATCTGTTAAACTCTTGTTGTTATGATTGGACACCGGTAGTCATTGTGACCATTATTTGTTTATTAAATTATGTTGTTGAGGAATATTGCATAGGCGTTGTTGTGTTGTTGTTGTGAGATGTCAGCAATTATTGATAGCCGGTATTTCTCCTGTTTGAGAACACCATGGAGGACTTGTGGTTAAACTTCTCTCAAGTCCGCCCTGTCGTTGATGATGATGTTGTAGAGATTGTTACGTAGTTGTTGTGAAACGTCGACACTTATTGGTAATCGACATTTCTCCTATGTAAGAACGTTGTTAAGGGTTTGTCGTAAACTTCTCCTGAGTCCGCCGTGTTGATGATGTTACATTGAACTCTTGTTGTTAGGTTTGAACATCGGTTGATCTTCTGATCCAGTATTCCTTGTTGAGTTGTGTTGTTGAGGACGTAAGGTGGAATAATTTTCCCTTAGTCCGCCTCGTTGATGAAGCCATGTTGTTTAATTGTAACGCAGTTAGGAACAAACACTCGTGGTGAGTCTCCTCTTGTTGACAGTGTCTCTTTTAAATTATTTGGGACTGAGATAAACACCCCATGTAATGGGGAATCAATAAGTTGAATACCCGTAAAAATGGAATACCTTGTAACCAGTGAAAGTAAAGTAACTCGTAGTTAGCGAAAAATTAAGTACCTGACAAAAAGAATGAAGCGCGCTAGATTTTGTTGGTCGAGTCAAGTCGAGTCTGCATTTGCAATTGATGTTGTCGATTTTTACTATGTATGTTTCCTATTATTAGCATTTGCTTTTATTGTTTTCTTTTGCATTACACTTGCATAGTCAATGTCTGTCGTATCCTTGTTCAAGTTGAAATTATGATATTCTGTTGGGCCTTGAAGCCGCTCAGTATAATAAAAGAAAAAGATCGTTTAACAATTATGTTGATACCGAGAATTTATTGTAACTCTTGATTCATTGTAATCGTTGAGATGATTATTATTCCTCTGAATCTCTTGAATCATTTGTACACGATACTTCTTGTGTTGTCTTTACTGGGCGATTTGCGCTCATTCCTTATGTTGTGTTGTGCAGATTATATGACTGACCAAAAAGAACCCTTTAGGAGGGGAAAGTGCGGTAAGCTAGAAAAGTTAAGTGAGGCGAGACAAGCTAGAAGGGATAAAACGAAGTTTGAGCTACGAGGTATGTCGAGAGGAGCTACACGACTACAGTCATGTAATAGGTTGTAAACATTTATGTTGCTTAAGGACTTGAAAGTCTTTCGCTGCAGTATGATGTATGTTCGTAAGGAAATTTTTGTAATGACGCATTTTGGAGCGTCATTTAATGACTAATGATGTATGAAAGTGTAGTTGCTCTGTGTTCTGTACAGGATTTTGAGTGTGATTATGATCGATAACTCAGTCCGGTGATGTCACCAGGGTTGAGGGTGTCGCTTATGTCCCCTCCCAGCACAACCTTCGGTGAAAAAAGAAAACTAAACTTTACTCGTCCAATCAGAATCCATTCTAATTCCTTATCTTGTTCTTGTGATTGTTTTGAACCTCTCATAATAATTTTGGCTGTATGTTTTAATAAATCAATACTCAAATCTGATGTTGGCTTTTACTGCTTAAAAAGTAGAGGCCTATAGAAGTAGGTCTACAACAATTTCAACTTCAGCATCTGACGAAATGGTTGCATTTGCAAAGGGATTACTTACAGCTACTACTTGGGCAAAAGAAAAGAACCTAGATGTCGGATACTGAGGAGATCCTTGAACTTAATACACCTATTATCTTTGACTTTTATTATATAATATCAGACTTCAACCAGTATAGTATTGACAGGACCTCGACGGTTCAATTAAAGGAATTCAGATTTGTAGCCGCTTTTACTTGCCATGCATGTATAGACGTATACCAAGACTGGGTACATGACATGTTGTTGCAAAGAGATCTACTTTCCTATTTTGTTTTTTGTCCGTCGTGGAATGTTTAAGATGGTACTTAGTGTCATATAATTTTGATAATTGGTTGTATCATAGCAGTATGAAAGTAATTGTAGTTAAGTAATCATGAAATATCATGATGAACACAGAATCTGTAAGGCACCATAAGGTGTTCTAGTAAACTCGTGTATCAATTTCAATTATCAATACAATTCTCCTATTCTACAAAAAAAAAAAACATAAGTTTTATCACACGCAAAAGGCTTGCTATACAACAAATCCGGTTTGAAATGTCATCCTAACTTGTATGTATTACACATTAAACAAAAACTAGGGATTTCAAAATTTGCCGACAAGCAAGTAATATGTGTCAGTCGCATCAATGACATGAAATTTCGCTATTTTATGCACAATAAGTCCGATAGCAAAAGGGACTTGAAAGAATCACAAAGTGAGGTTTCGTTTCGAAATTCGATCACCTCAACTGAGTGTCGGATAAAATTGGTTATTTATAGTCCGACTGCGTAAAGATAAAATAAAGGCACTACATTCAAATATATTTGACATTTTTAAAAAAATAATAAGAAAAATATATATCAACCCAAACTATCTGTATAACAGTCTCATCCTATAAGCATGACAACTATTAACTAACAACCAAGTCAATAACAAACATGCCAAAACATCATCCTTAGCTACCAACAAGACTGATCACAAAAACCACATAACTTATCTACAAATATGAGAATTAAATAGCTAAACTGTGCCACCACTCCCGATGTATAAAAGAGCTACTATTCGACGTTTAGATTGCTATAACATATTTCTTTTATTTTTTTCGGGTATATATGGAAGGAATGAACATAGCATCAATAAAAACGTGAAAATACAGTATTTAGAAAGAGAGAAAAAAAAAAAAAAAAACCAAATTCCAACCCACCCTCTTTGGACATTTCACACACCCTCTCATAGTTATAAAAACCCACCCCACATCCCAAACCCTAGCCTCCTCCCCGTTTTCTATCTCTATCCCCTCGAAACCCTAGCAGCCTCCACACACACTCGCAGAGTTCCGTCCCCAACAATGGGTCGCGTCCGCACCAAGACAGTGAAGAAGTCCTCCCGCCAGGTGATCGAGCGGTACTACTCGAAGATGACCCTCGACTTCCACACTAACAAGAAGATCCTCGAGGAGGTGGCCATCATCCCCTCCAAGCGCCTCCGCAACAAGATCGCCGGCTTTTCCACCCACCTCATGAAGCGGATCCAGAAGGGGCCCGTCCGCGGGATCTCGCTCAAGCTGCAGGAGGAGGAGCGCGAGCGGCGCATGGACTTCGTGCCCGATGAATCCGCCATCAAGACCAATGTTATCGAGGTGGACAAGGAGACCCAGGAGCTTCTGGCCTCGCTGGGCATGAGCGACCTGCCCGGGGTGGTGCTCAAGGAGGAGCAGCCGGCGCCCATGATGGTGCCTGGGTCGATGCCGCAGTTTGGCGGCGGCCGTGGCGGATACGGCGGCGGCGGTGCCAGGAGGTACTGATCTGGAGCGGAATTGGGTGTTTTTTTTTCTTTTCTGAAAATGGGTTTCTGTTAGTTTTTTTGAGAAGGGTACTCTTATTTTAGTATAATTTGTGGTTCTTCGTTTGAGTATGTCGGGATATTTGAAAGTTTTAATTGCTGGGTACTCTTAATTTTGGTTTTATGATGAAGGTACTATTTACAAGTTATGCTGTGTGCTTGTGGTTAATCTAGTTTGGGCTTTTCGTTTTTCATTGATATTTGTATTTCATTCATGTGCTTCTTATGTTCTGTTTCGTTGGTTTATCTTTGAGGAGATTTTAGTTTTTTAATTGCTGGGTACTCTTTATTTTTGGCTTATGAATGGGTGACTTTGATAATTATTTTCCGTGTTTTAGATGATTCTATAGATATTAGCTCATTTTGGACTCTTTGATCTTATCTGCAACCAGTGATTGTTAGTTTTTGCTGAATGCTATGTTTGGTATAATTGTTGTCTATCTTTGAGTGGTTTGATAATTTCGTAATTGTACTGAATCTTCATTGGAATGTTTGTATTTTGTATCAAATCGTGTTCTGTGGCTGATTTTGGTTGAGGTTCGAAATTGCAATTTCATGTCGTGTGTAAATTGCATGTTTAAGTGCAGATTATAGTTTAATACTTCACCTTTAATTATGTTGCTTTGTCAAGGTGTTAACATGGTGATTTTAAATTAAGGTTTTGGTATGATACTTGAGTATGCTAATCTATGATGGCAGAAGAACATGTAGGATATGCTAGTCATTGAAAGCCGGCAATCACCTTGTAGCTGTATAATTTTCTTTTTAGATATGCAGTTCTACGTTCTTCCTCTCAGACCTACTTTGGGTGTTGGGAAACTGAAGACTGATGTTTCTGTCCTTGGATTAGAATCACACTGGTTGTGTTAGCAGTTTATTTTACTTTTCTACATATTTAGATGTACTTTAGTTTAGTTTAGAGGTTCAGTTGTATCTTGCCTTAATGCACTTGAAAATTATGCCCTTGAGGTCTTGCCATCTGTGTTAGTTGTGTTTTGTGTTTAATGTGATCTTACCCTTTTAGGTTTACATAAGCTAATGTTCAAGTGTGAGAGCAGAGCGGTTCTTTGTTTGATTTATGCATTATCTGCATCAGGGAATTTTGATTTATGGATCTTGATATAAAAAATAAAAACACTCGCGCACAGCTTGTACCTTTTTAATCTTCTAATATATTCGCGTAAGTCCATGTTGCTGTCGAAATCATGTATCCCAATTGTATTCTGAAATTGCTTGCTAGTTTATCTTCTGAGATGATGTATAAATAGAATCTAGCATGTATCTCAGTAATAATAGACAGTACAATACCGTAAACATATGTATACTGGCTTAGGTATAAACCTCATCGAAGGTGCTGCGTAATTTGTACTATGGATGAAGTGAAATTTGGTATAGTCCCTCAGAAGCTTTGTTGCTTAATTAAAATGCAAAAAACATAGACAGATGTAATTTTGACTTCATAGCTTCCACAATGTTTCATATGGGGAACATTATAATGGTAAAGCAGTTTAAGGGTGAATATAGGTGATGTTTAACTAGTTCTGCACATTGAGTAGTCTTAGGGATCACTGATTTACAGTTAGCTACTGTGTATCTTAATTACTCTGTATCCTAATGTACCATTAGGTACTACAGTTTTGTATCCTAGTGATTGTTTATAATGAGGGTTCTCAGGATAACAGATCAGTTGTTACTTGTTGAAAGTTTATATTGTCTGCATCAGTAGTTGAAATTAGTTGAAAGCTGTTCTACTGGCTGTGTTGGGTCCAGTGGTAGTTGTTTTCCATGTTGTCATTCGGGTTTTTCTGCTGGTTTTACCTCTTTTATGCTCTCTTGTTAATTGTAGGTGCTTGCCTAGTACTTAAGAAATGTGTATTGAGTTATGGTTGGGGGATTGAGATGGTAGGAAAGTGATGAGACTCTTAATGAAGTGTCACGACAGGTTTTGAACCTGATCGATGGCTTTTCAGGGTCATGTTCTCAGTTAGGCCTCCTACTGGTCTCTTTTTTTTGCTCTCTTGGTAATCATAGCTGCTTGCCCTGTTCTTGATAAATGTGTTTGGTAGTTGTGTTTTATTAGTCTTTGCTATTGCTCTCAAGATGTGCTTTTTCCCTTGCTGCCATTTTTGTTGGTAACTGGAGTTTGTATCCCATTTGAACTTTAGGATTAGATGCATGTGTAGAGTTTGACGGAATCAAAGTTTGACTTTTCTACGCATGCATCTTCTCATAGATTGCCAAATCCCCAGAAGCCCCCGATGGATTGGATTTGGACTTGAATCCGACTGCAGTCTGATCTGGCTTGAGTGCATATCGTTAAGTATTTCAAATCCGCGTTCCTAGTGCATCAAACATAGACATTCACTCATCCGATTCACTAATGATTCCATCTGCTCGGGGTTACCAAACGTGATCATCTTGGGAGCATTTTAACGGAGAAATAGCTTTTAAATGGAGCTTTGTCCGCCGGTTCTTTCTATTCATTTTGAGTAGGGTCGGATGTAATGTTGGCACTGTTACAATCCAACGGAATACGATCAAGAGTGCGACCAACTACGATCTGAATGTGATCCACTGACAGGCGTATCCTCGGTCAGTGTTCTTCACCTGATTCAGTGATTCCCATCTAAAACCACAGATCTTGTTGCTGCCTCGTTAGACCCCCTTTTTTTCTTTTTCTTTTTTCTGTGTCATTAAGTGAATAGTTGGAAATGATTGGTTATAAAGAGCGCAATTAGAGATCGCACTTCCAAAGCCGGCGACGTCAACTCTAACTCAGTGGGAAGAGTATTGGGAAAAAACCTAATATTGCATCATTTTGACCATCTAAGACGATAAAGTTAGACAAGACTTGCTCGGTAGAAGAAGAGACTAAGAAAAACAGTGCTATTAATTACTCCGTATTATACACAACATTTCCATCAGCTCTACATAGTTCTCCCCCATGCCATATTTGTGATCTTTATGTTGTGCAGAGAATACAAGGTTTGATTAGGAAGCTCAGAATTATTTTTTGACGAGGTTTGGAAAAAGCATAAAATGAGAAATCTTGGGTGGTCCGCGGTAAATTATTTGAACCACGCAAGACCGTTGAATATTATTTTTTGAGTAAAAGTGATTCACAGCCTAATTTTATACCAGACCTTTGGCCCTGTTTGTTTCATAGAAAATGCCTCGCGAAAAACGCTTTTCAAAATATGCATCCCAAAAAATAGCAGTTCTTGAAAATATTTTCATGAATTTTATTTTTCGTTGTTTGGGTGTCGCACAATGATACTACTACCGCTGTTTCCACTATTTGGGTGTTGCTGTGTGTTTTGTGTGGGTGGGTGTGGGTGTGTGTACTGTGTAGGTAGTGGGTGTGTGTGGGTATGGATGTGGGTTCCCGGGGGGGGGGGGGGGGGTTGGCGGGTTGGTTACGTGGTGAGGTGGGGGTGAGGGAGGGGGGTGTATGTGGGTGTGTAGGTGGGGTCTATCTCTGGGTGGGTGCCAACGTACGTATATGCGCGCGTGCTGGGGCGTGTGGGTGTGAGGGTTGGTTCATGTCTATGTGGATGTTTGTGTAGGGGGGTGTGTGTTTAATGGTTCAGAAAATAACTTAACGGTTTATCGAAATTTTGCTTTTCAAAATAGAAAATCATTTTTTGTTGAAAAAATCTTATACATGCACCAAATACCGGAAAATACGAAAAACCTATTCCGGAAAATGATTTCCATGCACTCAACACCGGGAAATGCGAAAAAACCTCTTTCAGAAAACAATTTCCGTGAAACAAACAAAAGCCATTTTAACATTTGTCCTCCCTGATCCGACGCTCTCAGCTCTCATAAGGTCCGAAGAGCGACAGAGAGAGTTCCTTTAGGGCAACAGCAGCAATGGTATAAAGGGAAGGCCAATTATGCAGCCTACCAGGCACGTCAATTTCTGGTTGAGAACCCCGCTCTGGCGTAGGTTCATATTTGCTATCAAGTACATGTAAAACGGCTCCCTAATATTCGAGCAATAACACACATTGCTTACTGTATACTACCAAAATATTCAGGAACAGAGAATCGCATACCTGTACAAACCTATAATCTACCCCTTGCAATGCTAATCCACCCCCTGTTAAAGAGCCAATGGTAAAAGCGGGATTTTATGTCATAACAGTTGATATTAAAAGTAGGATGATCGATTTGTTTCTCTGTAGCCTCACCTCCATCAAGATCACCGTCGGCAATCTACCACCCTCCCATCCCACTCCTCACCACCCCTCTCTTTCTACCTTATATAACAAAACCCAAAAGTGTACAGAGATAAGCGAGGGGACAAATGCTGTATAATTAGTTCTGGTATGCAAAGGTCCTATATATTGGGAGCTCCTAAGAGATGCTAAAAACTTCATCCGGATTTATATATGATGCTAAACCGTCAACCGAAGATGCAATAGTTGCTACTGTACAGTACAACGCCAGAGGGATCAGAATATTACTGGCTTGAGTTTGCAAGCCCAACCATGTTAAGCATATTGCGGTCCTCCTTAAATCTCTCTAATACAGTACCTTTGACACCATTTTTCCTTTCTTGTTGAGCCCCCTTTGGCACAACTCCCCAGCATTCTATTACCTCCGGGTATATTTGGTTGGCCTTGGACATGCAGGGGCTGCCAAAAGTGATGCAGGAAAAGGTGTGCCCCTGATCAAAGTTTGCCGACAGGAACATGCCAAAGTGATTGATTCTCCCTCCGAACCCAATACCATTGGGGATGCTCTCTGAACTGAAATTCACAGCACACTGCAAACACAAATGATTCTAGCACAAGTCACTATACGTTCAGCTCTATTTCAGTTAAGCTAACAATCATAATCGGATTCCTTGCATATACATCTTGCCTTCTGATCATCCATTCTAAAGGATCTAATCAACTTTATGGCAATAGACAGCAGACATAATGCTTGTGGTGCTGGTTGTTACCAAAACTTCCACGAACCAACATTCTCAATTTAATAGGGGTCAAGATTCAAAAATCATGTGGCTTTTTCTCAGGTTCGGTAAGTGCTATTCATTCCACGAGAAAGCAACCACATAACTTCGTCTAAAAATTTGTTGAAATACATAAGATGTTCCCCTAGAAGAATATTGTCTTTCCATGTCCTACTTTCTGCACCTAATCTGAGAAACAAAATCCCAAAGACAAACTGGAAATATACAAATCGACAAAGGCCTACACTAGTAAGATCATAGTAAACTTTTGCCCTACATGTAAAGATTCACTAAATTTTTTGGAGAGTAGGCTTTTGGCATCCTTTCCTTCACGAGGTCTAGAATACTTCTCTGAAAAGGAATTCAATGCATATCGACAATGCAAAACTAAATACAAACTTACCCACTGCAGATTACTGTTGGCTCCAGTAGGCCTGAAGATAGATGCCTGTGGGTATAGCTGAAAGAGGAAGGACTTCATATCCCCGTAGAAGTCTGCATGCCTCTGCCAAGGTTGAGATGCATAACCTCCATATATGTAACCTTCTTTATCCTTTATTATCAACAGTGTTGGTCCATCATCATTTCTGCATTTAGTTATACACTCAATCGGAAAACTACAATGGGGATAGTAAGGTGAAATTGAAAGCCTCAAGTATCTACACTTCACATAAGCTGCATGGAAATAAGACGTCTAAGCATACAGGACCCTTAAAGAAGACCTTCAGAGAATTCAAGTGAGAATTAACATGTAGTAGAAATATCAGGGCATGTTATGTTCCAGTAGAAACCCTTGAATATCTCTAGCGTTATAATATCCTGGAATTTGTCTATGCAACGTAATAAGAAATAATAAGGTGTCTATACAGCTTTTTCCTGATGATGCTTTGTGGACGCAAGATCATGGGTTTTAGTCTAACCCTAATTGTGGTGATGACTCTAAACACTGGCTTTTTAATACCATGGTAGGGCATGTCACGCTACGGATCAAGTTTGATTTTCACATGTGCGCTTAGCCCATCAGTGTTGTTGATCTCGCCATGACCTCAAGCCCCTCTAGGGTTCCAGGAAGGTTAAAACTACTAGCCTACCAATTTGTTACGAATGGTTCCCTTTTATCACCTATATCTGGACCAGTGTTACCTGGATTGCGGTTCAGTTCTGTACGTGGCACGTGTACAGGTGATGGTGCATCGTTGTGTAGGTAAACTATGCATGGGAATTGGACTTAGTTCCGTTTTTGAGGTGGCAGCTTGCTAAGGATCGGTTCTTTGGTTCCCTTTGGCAGGATATACACATAGTTGCATATAGCTAAAGAAAGACACACATATATCTATATGTACATATATGGGAGCTGATCCACAGCCACCACTGGTGAATAGGCGACCTGTGGACTATTTTTTCCACGTTCTTTTACAACCGTCCGGCCTATAATGTGTCAGGACGTGACTTCCTACCTTTTTGACCCTCTATTTACAATTAAAAAGAGTACGTAATTCCCGCGTCTCCCCCAAAAAGGGACGAACGGTGATAATCAATAAAATGGCTTCCTAAGTTTTCTTTTTTGTTGCTCTCTTCTTCATCTTCTTTCCCGCATCCCAACCCAACCCCCGCCACCCCCACCCCACAGCTGGGCACCACTGACAGCCAGCCTCCCACACGCACCCATCCACCAACACACACACACGGCACACAATCACAAACAGACAGACACATACGCATGCGGCATGGCACACCAAATGCCACTGCCGCCACCAACACCCTCGCCACGTTTTCACCGCTCACACCCTTTACACTCCATCGACTCATGACCCTGTATGTGTGTGACTGTGTGTCCGTGTGTGTATGTGTGTGTGCAACTATGTGTGCCATGTGCGTATGTGTGGGAGGTGTGCTGGCAGTGGTGCCTGGGTGGGGGTAGTGGGCTGTGGTAGGGGGTGGGAAAGGAGAGAAAGAACAGAGCAACAAAAAAAGAAAAGTGTGGAAGCAGGTTCAATGATATCACTCCGTCTCATTATGGGGCGGACCAGGGTAGTATATTTTCCTTTTGCCTTAACTAAAGGGGGGCAAAAAGGTAAAAAGTCACGTCCGGCCGATTCTAGGGCAGATGGTTTTGAAGAAACGCTATAAAAAATTATTTGGACCATCCAGAAATCGCCTATGGACGGCCAGATCGCACTGACAACTTAAGCTAAGATGCAAGCCGTGACAAGGGATCAACATCACTTTGATTGCCAAGAAAGGTGAAGGGAAGATGGCAAGTTTAGACTAATGTTCTTTAATTTCATCACAGTAGACTAAGTAAAGCACCATAGCACAAAAATTCAGTATATGCATGTATTATGGTTCGCTAGATCTAGGGAACCTGTATGCCGCCATAGTACCATGTTTCGGGGCGCGGGTACCAGTATACAGGAGGGGGGAAAGGGTATAGGTAGGTCTAATTCAATCATCCCTCAAGAAAAAAAGTGGTTAGATTTGCTAGGCTGAAAGAATGAATGGATGTTAGACTAACTAGTTTCCAAACACTTGAGAAATTTCATGCATCATATCCTGGTATCAAGGTTTAGAAGCTAACTGGTACTATAAGAGTAGGAATCCATAAAATCATTTTTAGTCTGGGAAGTCCCTTTCTTGCATGTCAGTTCTAACAACAGGAGGTTCTGAACCAGAAAAGGTTAAAAAAAAATTGCTTATACAACAAAAATTAAGGTGTTACCAAAGCGTACTTCCAAATTAAAATAGACAGAAGCAATATCCATGTTTGAGTTTATTAAAAAATTAGATATGGAGGGAAATATAGGTATGAGACAGTAGGTGTGGAAACCCCTACCGTGCGCGGTCTTACAGCCAAATCATCATCTTGTTAGAGATATATAGCATTATTTAGTAGTAGAATTTCCAAGAATCATATGGCTGAGCTGGCATCAATGGCATCTATTCATTATGATATGCTATAAACTCGAAACTTCATGGACAACTATAGAGGTGTGACAGGATATACTCAAACTTTTAATCTTTTAAGTTTGTTTTTCGTATTTCTGTCCAGTCCTTCCTCGTAAGGCCATTTCTGTTTATTCTTCTTTTCTTTCTTAGTGGAGTCAGAAAATAGTAAGCAGACAAATACATAAATAATTGAGGGAAAAAACTTAAAATTTTTAAAATAAGCACATCAGGAAACATCGAACAATATTTAAAGACCAATCACATAACTTTTTAGGAAAATATTTCGTATCTCGAAAGAGAGAAGGATGTCAATTATATTTAAGCAAAACTGCATAAGAGATAGTTAGGCCGGTAAAGAGAGCTAGCTAAAAGCATAATGAAAGGACGTAAGATACCCACGATATATTTCCCAAGAATGTGTTGAAACTTAGGCCGTTAACCGCACTATGGTACAAAAGCTTCCAGTCATCCAGCTCCAGTTGAGAGAGGGCTCCTCCTATATGCCAAGCATATTCCTCCCGTAATAATAACACACTAGAATCAATATTCTCTGGATGCAGTAGACGAGGGACTTGAGAACCTGATCCGCATGCCAAGCAAAATGGCTTAGTGAAAATTTCTTCAATCTTTTCATTAAATTCAATTGATTGCTGGAACATGAGAAGAAGAAAGTTATCTTCACATATCAAGTGTACAATTTTGTGTTCATGAAACAGTGACCTATGACTATACATGAATGCAGTGCAAATGCAGATATGAGAGAATATGCCATGACAGTCAATGCAACTTGTAGAAACCAAAGATTGCACTATATGATTCCTGGAAAGTCCCACCATGGCAATAAATGTACCAGGGTAGCATTAATCTACGTGGCTCTTGCTGTATTGATCTTAAAACCAAAAAAAGAACTTGAAGTGGCAGAAGTTTTCTCTGTACTTCCTCAGAATGGCGTCGTTACAGAACGTCAATACTGTAGTGGTGGCTACTTATTTAAAAATGAGTGTTACACAAGGGGAGAGATTACTATCCATGAAGGTGATTGCCCTCATATTGAAGCTCACATTTTTTTCTAGTATCATGTTTAACACCTTGCTTTTGTTCTTCTTATGTGGTATAACACATAGTAGTAATTTAATCAAGATAAATTTCATTTTTTTACATACATGCCCATGGGCTAACTTCTGCTCTGCCAATGAGTGAGATTGCACGCAAAGGAAAATGATGCAAGTGACACATAAGAATAATTTTACTCACTAAACAATTGATATGCTGAAAAAAATTGTAAAATTTGGCCGAACTAGACCACCCATACGTCTGTACCGATGCTTCCATCTCACTCCCTGCTCTAACCCCTTCACTTTTTCTAAAGAGAGATATCTTAGTAATTTTTTATGTGTGAAAGAAACAAATTATATCGTGAATCGGGGGGGAAAAAGAACTAAACCTGGATCAGATGGCATCAATAAGCTTCCAAGAAACTTCCTGACAGATGGGAGAAGTGTACACCAAGTTCTGAAATCCTCAAAAGACATGCTATTTCCAGTACATCCTTCACGAGCTTCGGAAAATTTTGCAGCATCCAGAAATATGTGAACAGTTTCCTGACATGAAGCTGATCCAGGTTCAGCACTTCTATGAGAAAATATTGTCTCAAGCATCGCAGTTAGAACAGCTTCAAGATCGGACCTACCAATTGAGTCCAGAGTTGCAAAATTAAACGAAATAATAATGCAACATGACATTAGCAACTCTATCATACCACGAGCAAAAACGTGTCTAGAAGAGGTAAGAACGAATAAGCGAGGAGAACTAGCACTAGTTACCCTAGAAAACAATAAAAGAGGGAAAAGAAGGAATAAACGCTCCCCCCCCAATAAACAAAACACACACACACACAAAAAACCACCCGAAAAAAGAGAAGGAGAAGAAGAAGCAACACATGCCGCAAAAATATCTAAAACATTGATGAACTGGTTACTGAGAATTCTATTTCTCCATCATCTGAGAGATTCTCCTCTTCTGTTTCTCGCTCCTCTGAGTCAGCATCTCTCCTGCTGTTTCTCCCTGCTCTGCCAACTCCCATCTTCCTCATTATCTCCTCCTTTTTTAGTTCCTCTTTGCCAGACTTTTCAAGTTTTTGCTGTTAGGAGATACACTTGCTCCATCTCAAATTTTCATTCTCAGCTTTGTATAAGAAGATTGCAAATATCGGAACAAGGACAGTATGAGGTGTAGAAGGAAAGGAAGTTTATCAAAGAATGCACTATTACTCGAGTAACTTTTTCTTCTTTTGCAGCTTAATCTTTCTTTATCCCTACCAAACTTTTTGTCAGTAACAGCATTCTCCATAGACCAATCAGAACTAGACAAGTTTATTTTTACATTTCTCATGTACCAAATACTACCCCGTTTTCATGATTTTTAACCGGTTAGAAAATCCAACCTTGTATGGACGATCATACCTTATTAACTCTATCATTACAGTATCCAAAGGATGGCTGAGCTGAATCTTTGCTCCCATAATTTGGAAGGATATATATGGCACATTATAGGTATCAAGTGTAATTTCAGAAAGGTTACCAAACAGTTTGAAATCTCCAAAACTTTGTCGCTATAAAGTCATCAGAAGGTGAAGCTTATGTCCTGCACATGTGCATGTCTTAATCGAACAATAGTACACAACTATTGTCTAACTCCTCGTCATGTCTAAACTTGTTCCACATTAAGAAGAACGTTTAGCACATTCTATTAAACTCTGTCCACAATGAGGGCTAGCAATCCGACATTTCTTTGCTACTGTTACAATAAAAAAGGAACTTGTCAAGTCCCATACCTTGTTTTTATACATCCACTGCAACATTTACATCTAAAATTGTTCTATACTAAGAAGAACGCTTGGCTCATTCCATCAAACTCTGTCCAAAATGAGGGCTAGCAATCCGACATTTTTTTGCCACTGTTATAACAAAAACGAACCTGTAACGTTGCCTGCCTACCTTGTTTTTACACATCCAGTGCACCATTTATGTTGGATATCCTGATCAACATAGCTTAATGTTGACTTTAGCTTTTGCTCAGTTTTTTTAAAATAATAACCATAAAGAAAATCTATTAATTCAATTATAACAATCCTGTGAAACCAAACAACTCAAAAACAATTGACAATGGGTGGATAGGCCCACAAAGCTTATACGCCGAATTATCCTATTAACGCGGTTGCTCATGTGTGGCCAGACTTCTGTTGAGTGAGCCAACCATGTAGATGGATAAAAACTGATGATAGAGGATTTTTGTTTTGGGTTAATTAGACCCATCTCCTTGAGGTTAAAGTGAAGTTATGGTCAAGGACAAAGTTTGGATATGTAACATTACATGACCAAAGACATGAAATTTGTTTCAGCAGTGTCCATCTGTCATTGACCCGTTAAAAGAATGTACTATTTTGCTAATGTAATTGTATTTTGAAAATGCCAATACAACCCTTATACAGATACACAGTTCATATTTTTCAAATCCGGAGAAACAAACCCCTGATTTAAAATTAGAGTTTTGTCTCCACCACCGAATCAAACTCCTTCAATCCACCGTCACAAAACCACGCAGTGTGCCCCTGTGGTCAACAAATCCTTTGATCTAGCTAGCAGACCTAGAAGGTTGACGGCCACACCAGCACCGCCATTGTCATATCTCACCGCTGACTATATGTGAGCTTCTGGAGGTCGAATTGAGAACCCACACATGCACACAAATACAGTGAAATGTAGGGGTTTAAGAGCAAGAAGGATCCACCACCTCTGACCTTGTCGCTCAATCTCACCGCCAGACTGCGCCTCCGGTTTCCTCCCACCACACACAGAGTTAAGGTCACACACCCACACGCCCATATATACACACACACCATGAGGGGTTGAGGAGCAATCAGCGTCGCCATCACCGATACACTCGCTTGCGGCCGTGTGCATTGTCAATGCCACCAGAATCACATAAGCATACACAGCTTGTGCCGGATGAGCCACTACGGTCCACGATGGGGGTCTAGTGGTGCTTCTGGGATGCGGCGATGGTTGCTAGGAGATGTGGTAGTGGGGGATGTGGGATGCAGCAGTGGTGGGGGGGATGCCAGGGTTTGGTTACGGTGATGTGGTGGTTGTTGTGATGTGCAGTCGCGGGGGGGTGTGACAGTGGTGGCAGGTCCGTGATCTGCTGGTAGTGGTTGGTATGTGATGTGGAGGCAGCGGTCTTGCTGCTTGGTGGGAAGGTAGTCTGTGATGTGGAGGGCGCCGGTCTTGGATGGCAGCATCAGACGCGATGGTTGTGGTGCCGCTGCAGGGGGGGGATATAAGGGATGCCTTCCAAGGGCATTTCAGAATTACATTCCAAGTTTTGTGCAATAAAGACATTATGCCAAAACCGTGATGTATTTCGATATTCCGTTTGGTCAAAGGATGTCACTGATATTCGTCAAAACTAATTGAGACACATGTACTACCACTCTAACCTTGGAAACATGGGTGTACTCAACCCTTCTAATTTCATGTATCTGCTTGGCCTGGATCAACCTGAACCTGCTTTGATACCATGTGAAAGCATCTGAATCAAAAGCAACTCGCAACGGAGGGTCCACAAGGTTTATGTGTTCAAATATTATATATTAGGTCCAAAAGACAGAGACAACAAAACATACTTTACCTTCAGTATTATACTTAGAAATTTCAATCTACTTGTACTCAAATTACAAGCAACTTAAAAGCCTTTCAGTTGAAACTGCACAGTGCATACCAATACTTGTTTGTGTATTACTCAAGCAGCTAACATGATTAGATAAGGTGTTATGAGGAAACAGAATTTTTGGGCTAAACTTAATGGCAGATTTGAAGAAATATATATGTCCTACTGGTTTGATGCAATGAAGAAATATATATTTCCTACTGGTTCACTGCAATAGTGACCTAATGATGCATCCAAGAGAGCCGTAAGTGCAGGCCCAACCATTGCAAATTGGTGGGAATCTAGTTCAGTTTTAAGGCAGGATTTGGATGGTCCAAATGCATGACTGAAGGCCCACATTCTGATATGCATCGCGAAATGTGAATCTACTCATCTTCTGCAAGTATCTTGCTCTTTGGTTTAGGAAATGATTTTCAGTTAGGGCTGATGATTTCCTGACAGAAATCAGCTTTGCACATGTTGAAAACCTTACATAATTTAGCTGTGCAGAGCCCTAAATTTCTGCGGATATTCCCCTTAATTTAAGGCATTATCTGTGATGTAGTTCCCTATATAAACTTGCGTCCTAGGCTTTTTTCTAAGGCAAGTGTATACTAACACAAAATTTGCAGCTTTGCGCAATTCAATGTGTGATGCATCTCGAGCATGATGCTCAAGAACCCTACCTGTGATGCCTAGGTTATTATCTCTACGATGTGATGCCTAGATCACTTTGTTTCCCTATTCTTTGTTCATTTCATATTCTGCACCCGAAGCCTGAGTTTCACTGAACAGCACGGTTTCTTGCCGTTTCAGTTCTTAAACCCTTGATCCCTTCCCAAACCCTAAATTCTAGATAATTAGGCCCGTTAATGTCTTCTTCCTACCTAAGAGTAGGAAAGCTCGTAAAAGTTTTGCCCATTTACCTTCCCAAGGTGCCATCGCCACTCACATCTGATAATTGATACATAAATTCTTCAATCTCCTCTTTTGTTCCTTTCTCATAAGTCCCCTGCAATTTCATATTAAAGTAGATTAAGCACATTCACTTTTTATTCATACATGGTAGAAGTAGATAGTGTATCCATTAAATTTGCAGCCCCCGCGTAAAAGCTGCAGCAAAGCTAGTTATGTCTATGGAAGGTAAAGGGTAGGCAAGCTTAAATCATGCTTGTAGAGGTAGAATTCAAGATTCAACCCGAAATATACGGCATATGACCACTTGCTGCGTATATTTAAGGGTGTCCAACCTTCGGCTTAAGACAAACCTTTTATTCCTTTAAAGATATGTTTTGAGGTATGTGAGTTTTATTTTTTCCAGATGAAGGTAATTGGTCACAAGAAGTGACCCAGCAAATAGGGGACCCATAAAAAACCTAGTTTTTTCAGGATATAGCAGCATCTTGGTTATGTAATCGCACTCCCTACAGCTTTATTTAAAAAGAATAAAAGACAAGACATAGATGGGAAGACGTAGGTGGAAAAACAAAGACATAGGCCCTGTATGGCACCTCATCTGTACTTGCATATAGCTTTTCCATTTTCATCGTAGTTGTTTTCAAGGCATTGTTTGTAAACGTATGGTGAATGCTTGAAGAAAAAAAATTACTTTAGATGCGTACGATAACTGTTCTCAAATATCATCTTGAAAACGAAAAGTGTATGACGCCTAATTTTTGTTTTCATTGTAATTGTTTTTGAGGCACTGTTCGTAAATGTATCATAATCGCTTTTGGAAAAAAAAAATTACTTTAAATGCGTATATAACTGTTCCCAAATGTCATCTCAAAAACGAAAAGTGTATGGCACGTAATTTTTGTTTGGTTTTTTCAGGCCATTTCTTGGCACTTTGGACGATTTTGTCCATGTTTGACTGTCGAGAAGACATAAATGTCCTGCAGGATATCCATAAGTACAATACTTTTGCAACCCAATTCACGGGCATTAATTGGAGGCAGACCATCTGTCCCCCTTCAACCACCGACACCCCCAGCATTCAAACACTCTGACCTCTTTATCTTCCAAAGATCCCTCCAACCCTTTTGTTTTCTCCCACCGTGGTTACTCTATATCAGTGTCATTAGTCCCACTTCCCGTCGTTGTAGAAGGTCAAAGAACACCACAACCAATACCATAAGGAAGATCAAGAAGAAACAGTTTTGCGTATTGCACACAAGAAATTAAGTGTTGGAAATTCAGAATTGATGGAAATCCCAAGATTTCTGTGAATAACCGCAATTATAGGGACATATTTGTATTTCCAAGTATAGGAGATTAGCTGTAAATTAGTAGCTTTAAATTTGTGAAACCTTCCTAAATTAGCAACATGTCAAACTTTCCTAGGATAGCAATATGTCAAACCTTCCTAGAATAGCGATACCTTGCTGTATAAAGGTCTTGAACCGAATCATTTTCAGATAAGGAATTCCAGAATTTTCCTCATGGTATCAGAGCTTTAGGCTCTTTTCTGGGATCGGAAACCTCGACACACGGGCCTTCATTGGCAATACCATAGTGCTATTTGTTTGTGCTCTGTTTCTACCCTGTTTTCAGGTCAAAAACAGAGTTTTTTGCACACTTTATGTTCAGCCTTCATTGCTGAAATTTCTTACAGCAGTTTATGTTCTTATTCTCCGGCTTTTATAGCCCTTTGTCCAACGTTTCTTCCCCGTTGATCTTCATCACCATTCTTTCCCCTTTAATTCCTATTTCAAAAGGGTTTCAGCATGTCTTCCACAACTGAGAGAGCTCCCAGTGCCCAATCCGAAGAGGTAACACTCAATCAAACAGTAGGAGAATTTCAGAACATTCAGATCAAAAATTATATGAAGTGGTCTCAATTAGTGCGGACCACTCTGAAAGGAAAGGGAAAATTGAGTCATCTCCTTGGTACTGGGCCAAGAAGGGAGATCCCAGATTTGATGCTTGGGATGAAGAGGACTCCATGGTCATGGAATTCCATGTTGCCAAATATTAGTGATACGTTTATGTTTCTACCAACGTCTAAAGAAATATGGGAAGCGGCACAACAGACCTATTCTAAGGTCAGGGATGCTGCTTGTCTTTGAGATTAAGAGTAAAATCTCGGACACCAAACAAGGAGATCGCTCAATCACGGAGTACGCGAATCTCTTGAAGAATCTATGGCAAGAGATGGATCACTACAGGTGCATTGAGATGAAGTGCAGCAACGATGCAGCTGTGTTAAAGAATTTCATTGAAAAGGATCGAACTTCTGATTTTCTCGCCAGTTTTTATATTGAGTTTGATCAAGTGAGAATTCAGATTTTGGGAAAAGAGGAGCTACCCTCATTGAATGAGACAATCTCCATCATCAATGCTGAAGAAAGTCGAAGGGGAGTGATGCTTTATGCTCAACCGGTTGAAGAATCAGCAATGTTGGGGTAAATTATTGATAAGAACCCGAAGTTTAATGCTGAAAAACATCGGCCTCCCATACTGCAAATTCAGAAGTTGGGCGAATGGAGTCTCGGTCATTAAACAAGGATAAAATGTGGTGTACTTACTGTAAAAAGCCTCGTCATACTAGAGAGCAGTGCTGGAAGCTTCATGGAAAACCACAAAGTTCTCACTGGAATGCAGGACCTAGAAGTGAAAAACTACGAAGCCAGGTGCACATGACTCAATTTAGGGAAGAAATAGGAAGAAGAGAATGAATTCAACAAAGAAGACATAGGAAGGCTCAAATCACTCCTTGATTCATTAGAGAAGTCTAAAGGTACTTGTTCCTCGGCATATTCAGGTAAGCTTCATTCCTCATATGCTTTAAGTGCCTCTAGTTCAGATTTTTCAAATTCCTAGGTTATTGATTCCGGGGCAACCGATCATATGACCCATTTTTCACACAAATTCCTCACTTACCATCCTGTCCTAGCAATAGAAAATTAGCCATTGCTAATGGATCCCTGGCCATTGTTGCCGGCCAAGGAAACATCGTCCTAAGTCCATCCATTACCCTTAAAAACGTGCTACGTGTACCTAAGTTATCTACAAATCTTGTGTCTATACATCAACTTGTAAAGGATCTAAACTGTAGTGTGGTGTTTTCTCGTACTTCTTGTGTATTTCAGGACCAAGTTATGAGGAGGACGATTGGACATGCTAGGGTAAGACATGGTCTTTATTATCTTGAGTTACCTAGTGGCCAAGTGAATAATGGGAACAACTCACCTCTCTCGCTTCTCTCCAGCAATCCTCATTCCAACAAATACCAAATTTGGCTTCATCATCTTAGACTTGGACACCCTTCCTATAGCATTCTTAGTGTCATGTTTCCATTTTTGTTCAAAAATTTCAATGCAAACGATTTTCACTGTGATGTTTGTGAATTTGCTAAACACCGACGTGTTTCCTTTCCTTTGGGTAATAAGAGAACTACAGTTCCTTTTTCTTTGATCCACAGTGACATTTAGGGTCCATCTTCAGTCCCCAACATTTCAGGGGCTCGTTGGTTTGTCTCGTTCATTGATGATTGCACTCGGGTGTTTCGTGGATTTATTTGCTAAAACAAAAATCTGATGTAAGCAACATTTTTCCTATTTTTCATACAATGGTCAAAGCTCATTCAACGTTGGAATTAAGAGGTTGAGCACATATAAGGCTAGAGACTAATTTAATCAAATTTTGTCTCCATCCATACTTTCTAAAGGAGGGAATTATTCATGAATCATCATGTGTTGACACACCCCAACAAAATGGGGTTGCCGAAAGAAAAAAATGGTCATCTTTTAGCCTCTGTTCGTGCACTTTTGTTCCAAAAAATCTTTTGGGGGGAAGCTGTCCTCACTGCTGCTCACCTAATAAATAGTATTATGTCTCGAGTCTTGGATTTTAAAAGTCCAATGGAGGTGTTTTCTCAGTATTTTCCAGACTTCAATGTGTCAACTAAGTTAGATCCTAAAGTTTTCGGATGTGTCTCATTTGTTCATGTTCACTCTAGTGGTCGGAGCAAGCTAGATCCTAGAGCTATCAAGTGTGTCTTCATAGGATATTCACCTACTCAGAAAGGGTATAAGTGCTACAATCCTACCACTCGTAAAACTTATGTTTAAGCCGATGTCACATTTGTTGAAGAAAGGGTATAAGTTACTCTTCTGGTCCTTATCTTCAGGGGAAACATCATCTATGGAAGATAGGGATCTATTTTTGAGAGAACCACCAATGTTAGTTAAAACATCTCCTGTGCAAACTAAATCCACTCCTGAAGCGAACTCATTTCTAGAGGGGATTCTGAAGCTGAACCAATTGAATCATTTCAAAATCTTTCTGAAGAACCATCCAGGCCAATAAACCCTACACTTACAATGCCACTAAAGGTCTACTCAAGAAGAATTAAGCATGTGATCAATCTTGTGCAAGTTCAAGAAACCGAATCGTCACTTGGAGATGAGGTAAGTTCTGCGACAGGGGTACCACCTACTATTCTTGATTTGGATCCGCCAATAGCTAGAAAGCACTGACACCTCATATAGGTCGTGGTATGGTGTCCGATACCTACCGACACCTCGACACCTCACCAACACCTCCAGACACGTGTCCGAATTTATTGATTTATTTTTTAATTATCGGACACCGTGTCGGACACCTCTTGAAGAAGTGTCAGACACCTCTCGAAGAAGTGTCCAAACGTATAAAGCCAAAATATGATATTTTGGGGGACTTTTTTAGAAATGAACTTTGAAGCCCAACTAATCAGATCAACTGGGGAAAAGGTACCCTACTTCTTTCTCTCTCATCCTATCTCTTTTCCTTCGTTTTGTTAACGAAAGCACCCAAGCTAATCAGTTCATAGGAAGATACGCTAGCTTATCCGACCTCATATACAGACCTATCTAGCTATATATGACATCTCCTTGATCCTTTTGTCCCATGTTCTCTCTGGTTATTGTTGAGACTCTAATCTTCTTGCTATTGAGACATTCATGCTACTATCTTTCTTTCTCATCCGTTTTGAACGAAATTCAGCTACTCAAATTGATGTTTATTCTTATTATGTACATATTTAATACATATATATAAATGTGTATATATTATATAAATATAAATGTATACAGAAATAAAATAAAAATATATTAATTAATTCAGCGGTGTCCTACGGTGTCCAAAATCTGGTTTTTGTCCGGTGTCTCAGTCGGTGTCGGTGTCGGTGTCTGACACAGTGTCCGTGTCCGTGCTACTTAGGCCAATAGCCACAAGAAAGCGTGTTAGAAAGTGCACACAACATCCTTTATCCAATTTTGTGTCCTTTGAAAAATTATCAACCTCACACAAAAACTTCCTTGCTCATCTAAACACTGTAGCCATCCCACAAACATCATCTGAGGCACTTGGTAAAGAGGAATGGAAGCGTGCAATGAGAATAGAGATGGAGGCCTTAAAAAAGAATAAAACATGGGAACCAGTGGAATTACCAACTAGGAAGAGACCAGTAGGGTGCAAATGGGTCTTCACAGTGAAGTATAAGTCCGATGGATCCATTAAGAGGTACAAAGTGAGACTAGTAGCCAAGGGATATACACAAACCTATGGGGTGGATTATCTGGAGACATTTGCTCCAGTGGCGAAGATGAATACAGTTAGGGTGTTGTTATCTCTAGCAGCAAACTATGATTGGACTTTAGAACAGTTCGATGTGAAGAATGCCTTTTTACATGGAGATCTTGAGAAGGAAATCTATATGGAAGTTCCACTTGACTTTGGCATAAATCTGGATGAAAACGAAGTGTGCAGACTGAGAAAGGCATTGTATGGGCTCAAACAATCTCCTCGGGCATGGTTTGGAAGATTTACTAAAGCAATGTTGCATATGATGTACAAACAAAGCCAGGGAGATCATACATTGTTTATCAAGCATTCAGCTTCAGGGGGAGTTACGGCGTTGATAGTTTATGTTGATGATATTATAGTAACTAGAAATGATTCAGATGAAAAGGAAGCTCTTCGCAAGTATTTAGCAAAAGAATTCGAAATAAAGGATCTTAGGAAATTAAAGTACTTCTTAGGAATAGAAGTAGCTCGGTCCAAGGAAGGAATCTTTGTTTCACAGAAGAAATATGTTCTTGATCTGTAGAAGAAACAGGTAAAGTCGGTTGTAGACCATCAGACTCGCCTATTGAGCCAAATCATAGACTAGTAGAGTTCATGGAAGGAGAACCAACTGACAAAGGCATGTACCACCGACTTGTTGGGAAATTAATCTATCTGTCACATACGCGGCCTGATATAGCATATGCAGTGAGTGTGGTGAGTCAGTTTATGCAAAACCCTAAGGATGTCCATCTCCATGCAGTATACCAGATCTTACAATTGCAGCCCAAGAAAAGGGATTCTCTTTAGAAAGGGCACAAATATGGAACTAGAAGCATATACGGATGTTGATTATGCTGGCTCTCTTACCGACAGAATGGATCAACTTCTGGGTATTGTACCTTTCTTGGTGGAAATTTAGTAACCTGGACGAGTAAGAAACAACCAGTTGTGGCAAGATCTAGTTCAGAGGCTGAGTTTCGTTCGATGGCACAAGGTATTTGTGAGTTGTTATGGCTCAAGATTATCCTCAAAGACTTGAAGATTAAATTAGAGACCCCACAACTTTATTGTGACAACAAGTCTGCAATCAACAATGCGCATAATCCAATTCAGCATGACAGAACTAAACACGTGGAAGTCGACCGACATTTTATAAAGGAGAAGCTTGAAAGGGGATTGATTTGCACTCCTTACATATCTACGGAGGGCCAATTAGCAGGCATATTAACTAAAAGATTGGCAAGTGCAGCATTTTACAGGATTGTGAGCAAGCTAGGGATGGAAAATATCTACTCCCTCGCTTGAGGGGGAGTGTTGGAAATTCAGAATTGACGGAAATCCCAAGATTTCTGTGAATAACCGCAATTATAGGGACATATTTGTATTTCCAAGTATAGGAGATTAGCCGTAAATTAGTAGCTGTAAATTTGTCAAACCTTCCTAGATTAGCAAGATGTCAAACTTTCCTAGGATAGCAATATGTCAAACCTTCCTAGAATAGCGTTACCTTGTATAAAGGTCTTGTACTGAATCATTTTCAAATAAGGAATTCCAGAATAAGTATCCATTGTTGAAAAATCATTAACGTGCATCCCTAGTTTGCATATATGTCCTACTAGCATTTTCAAGAGTGTTAATAGAAATTTCCAATATTTGATTCGAAAGATTCGTACCCCAAATCCTTCTGCGGCTTACTTCGATTTTGAAATTTCGTTAGGGTTTTGAACAAAGACGATATATTGTTATGCAACAAAGGATAACCCCGAAGATTTGTTTGATTAAACAACACTGTTCAAGACTCTAACCAAAAATCCAAACAAATCGCCAAAAGATTTAAGGTATAATTCTTTCGAAACAAATATAGTAAATTTTATCAAGACTCTTCAAAACTGTAATAGGACGTAAGTGCAAATTAAGTAATACACATAAGGGATGTACCTGATTTCTCGCGTACAGTGCCCAACTGCTTCATCTCGAACTTCCTTGCTAGTGTTCCTTGCCGATGTTCTTTGACATTCTACAGGGACAGGAAGTGGACTCATGAAAATTGATATAAAGGAACCCCGGTTGGGAGGAGATGAAAGGGTGAGGGATCTCAGGAAGATGGAAGAGATGAAGAGGTCAGAGACTAAGGGTTTGAATGTGTGGGGGTGGGTTGGGGAGGTGGTGGAAGGGGGATAAATGGTCTCCCTACATTTAATGCACGTCAATCGGATTGCAGAAGTGTTGCAATTATGGATACCCAATGCGGCATTTATGTCTTTTCATACAATAAAACAAAGACAAAATTGTCTAAAGCACCGCGGAATGACCAAAAAAACGAACAAAAATTAGGGGTCACAAACTTTTCGGCATCAAAATGACATTTTAGAACAATTATCATAAATAAAAAGACATCTATACTAATTCTTTTCCATAAAAAGATACCAAATATGCACAAAGAGTGCCTTGAAAATAAATACGATAAAAATGAAAACAGAAAAACTGAATAAAAATTACAGATGAGGTGCCATACAGGGCCTATGCCATTCAGTGCCTTAAAAGCAAAGTTGACAATTTCCGATTTCCAAAGTATTCGCTAGGGTGGTTAAACTATGCATGCTTCCCTTGCCTTTCTTGTGACATTTTTTCCATCTAACTATGCCTATATATGATGCCACATTGTTGAGATTAATTACCAATTGCCTCACAAGCATGTCCTATTAATCAGAATACACATAAATGTTTTTGGATTGCAAAAATTCTATTTGCACTAACATTGTCTTTGCAAGTCTTCACTCGACAAGACCATGATTACCACAAAAAGCTACCCCCCATGGTTCGGAAACTCAGCCAAATCACCAAGTTTACGGCATCTCCGTAATGTTTCGTAGGCCAGCGAACCGAAACAGAACCTCGAGTCATGAAATGGTGAGATTATACATCTCGCCGAGCTCTTGTACCAAAGTTCCCAAAATCGCTCTAACTCGGCAAAAATTATATGCAGCCATTCAGTTATCGACCCTCAAAACAACGTTAAGAACCTGATTCTCGTAGCTTTCTGAATAACACTGACCAAAATAATCCCGATCTACTCCGGTGACGAGCTGAGCAGAACCGGCGACAGCCTGGCACCCTCCTTAAGAGTCTCCAGGCTTTTTAGTTTTAGTTTGTATTAACTTTAAAATTTTATTAAGCTTTAGTCTCAACATGTTCACTGTTCAGTTTCAGCTTGTATTAAGCTTTTGGTCTGTTTGAAATTTGTCTTAGTTTTAGTAAGATATTTTTTGCCAAGCTTATAAAATTCAGGTTAATGAGCTCATTGTTTCACTTAGTGGACACTTACTACTTAAATTATACTGCAATATTGATGCAAATCAGTTCGTTAGCGAGTCAGATCATCTAGACAATGCCATGTATTTTCTTTGCTGTTATCTTGTTGATGTGAATGGTCTATATTGTTGTCCATATGATTCAGAAACTTTCATTTTTCAAACCCTATAAATAGCTTAAAGTTGTGTATCACCCTATGCTAAATCGACTAGGTGTTGGTGTCCGAAACCGACGTGTCCGAAAGTCGGACTCGCCTTTTTGGAAAACTACGAATACGGGGACACAGGTCCAAACGTGAACATAGACATGGGGACATGGCTAGAACATTAAAAATCGATATAATTTCCAACTGCATTGAGTGTGAAATATCAAGTTTTTATGGTCATATGTAATTTTTACAAAATTTTATATAGATCTTGGTTGAAGAATATGTGTTAACTTCTGGATTTTATATTACTAGTAACTGTCTGGAAAAGTGCCAAAAATTTAAAAAGAAAAGGTTATATCCAGGCTTTCAAAAAGCAAAAAGGACAGACCCACGTGACCATTGTCACTCAGTCAAAGGTATGAGGCTTCCCTCCCTCCCTCCCTTTCAATCGATCGAAAGTCTCCTATGGCCAGACCTCAGATCCAAACAACCAGACCCAGATCTTATTATCTTCTTCTTTTCTCTCTTGGAAAACCTTCAGCTCTCTTATCTTTCTTCGACTTCATCTTTGTATTCCAGCCAGACATGTTGGCGTGGCGTATCAGTCGGGCAGATGACGAGTCCGACACGGATCCGATAACAGTTTTGGCATCGGAGTCGTGTCGACCTATGTTACATGGACTCGGAAGTTTGGGTCAAAATATCGTGTCCACAAGACTCGACACGGATCCGGGTACGGCATCTGTACCGGAGACGCCATTTGCCAGACGGACACGCCACGTCGCCGATTGGAGAGCCATATCTGGAAATATGTTGCCATGGATGATGGAAGATGGTGGTCTAAGGAGGAAGGAGTCCAGATCTGGTAGGAGAGAAAGAAAGGAGAGAAGCCATGGATGATGGAAGATTAAGTTGAAGGAAGAAGAAGGTGAAGAGACCAGATCTGGTCGGGGGAGAGAGAGAGAGTGTGACAGAGAACATACCTCGAGGCTGGTGGGTGGGGGTGGGGGGAGCGAGAGAGAGAGAGAAGAGAGATAGCATACCTCGTGACTTGTGGATAGGCAAGTGGGTCATAATAAATGACCTTCACATCTTATCCTTTTCTTTTCTTTCCACATCAGAATACAACTACTTTTCATAATATCATATCCACCCCTACGGTATGTACTAATCTCATTTAAAGTACTATTAGAAAATAAATGCTCTATCCGTGTCCCCGTGTCCGTGTCCAAGATCGGATCCATGTCCCCCTGTCCTGTAATTTCAGAAATTGGCGTGTCCAACACTCGGACACGTGTCCGATCAGGACACCGACACCGAGTCCATGTAACATAGGTGTCGACACCGCCCCAAAGTGAAGAGTCTATGTAACATAGGTATCACCTGCTGTTGATAGCGAGTCAGCAGGCAACCGATGCCCATTCATACAGAAACCTCGACCACTGCCGAGTCTTTGGACCATGCTACATCCTACCGTTTACCATTCCAAAAGCTTCGTTCCAAACCGCTAAGCACTTGTGTTCCAGAACGTGGAACTGGAATTCTGCGTACCAATAAGAAGACGGATAGACCTTCACAGGGGATGGAATGAAAATCCAGGATAAACAAATAAAAAGCAGAAACAAGAGATCTAGAGTGAGATGATTGGTTATCTGAGCAGTAGATTAAGTTTCTTCCCAAAATTTCAACTTTGAGAGAGAGAAGGGGGAAGGAGGGGGGTGGGGAGAGAAGATCGAAGTCGGGAAGACTTCTTAATTGCGAGTAAAATACATTTCATTTTAAAGTTGTCATTTGATGTTGGGCATATCACAAGTTTAAATTAAACATCAGTAAAAAACTAGTAAATATAAATGCGATAATTCTTTCATGTCATTAAGCACGCAATAAATAAACTTGCAAAAGCGTGCAACGTAGCGTTCCTCATTCCAGACAAGCTTCATTGATTAAGCGCAGTCCGATGTACTGCATTCCACTAGAAAGTCGCTTCCTCGTTCCCGTCCCGTTCCTGTTCCCTCTTTCATTCTCCATACCGAAACATTCCATGTTTCAAGTGAAGTAACATAATGTTGCTATAGCGTAGTATAGTGTACTGAAGCATAAAGGGAACTTATGAAGCTCAAGCTATGACCGTATATGCTCATCATCATCATCTAAGCTGTTGTCCCAAACTAATTGGCAAACGGCGACATGTTAGAAAAATATCACTGAAATTTATGAAGAAACCGTATAGGTGAAAAAGAATAGTGTTTGGTGGCAGAAAAGAACTTGCATGGTTCATTCGCTGATGTAGGATATGGCTTCACAACTAGGTAGCATGGACATCGCGTCTGACACCGACACCAACCGGAACACCGGATACTGCAATTTCCAAAAAACCAAATTTTGGACACTGCATAACACCGGTGAATTTTTTAATATTTTCTTATTATCCATATACACACACACACACACACACATATGGGGGCCGATCCACATCTACCAGTCTCCACCACCCGTCCATGTGAAAACATGAACGGCCTAGATTATATAAAATTCGTGTAACCGCTACAAAGAGTAGCGGTTAATACTTTTTCGAAAATTGCCCCTCCTTCACTTCACTTTCATTCTGCTTCTTTTCCTTTGTGATTCTCTCTCTCTCTCTCTCTCTCTCTCTCTCTCCCCAGTGCCCACTCTTCACCTTGCCGGCCACCATCACCCCACTCCTCCCCTTGCCCGTCACCATCACAATATCACAATCTCTACCACCACAATCTCTACCACAAGGAATAGCAACATCGGCATAGCCACCACCGAGATCCATTCAAGATCTGAGCCAAAACCGCTACCATCTCGGTGTTTTTGGCTTAGATCTAGTGTAGATCTCAGTGATTTTGGCTTGGATCTACATATGTAAGTGATTTGAGATGCAGATAATGGCGTGGGGTTGTGGGCGGTGGTGGGTGTGGGGCGGTGGTTCTCTCTTCACTCTCCTCTCTCTCTAGATTTGTGGAAGTAGAAGAAGGATTGGTGGGTGGGTGCGGTTAGGGGTTGGCTGTTTGGTGGTTACAATTTGTTAGTCGGTGGGTATGGCAGTGGTTGTGGGCGAGGTGGGTATGAGGTGGATGATGGTGGCCGGCTGTGAGATGTGTTGGGTGGGTGGTCGTGGTTACGGTGGGTGTTGGTTTTTTGGTCTTGGGATTTTTTGTGGGTGAACGGATAGATTTGTTGGTGACTATGACGCGGCCGGCGGCGATGGATGTCGGACGACGCTGACGCCGCCACTGCTCGCATACGCCTCTGCAGGTGTCATCTTTGTGTAAGCCACTGTCCAACAATATTGTTTCATCTTTTTTCAGTTTTCATTAATTTGTACAATTGAGATGGTAAATGAATGTGGTGTAACAGATTATTTGTACGAATTACATTGATCTAGATTAGGTTAACAGTTCAATGGAAATGGTGGATTTGATGTCTGGGCGTGGATATGTGCTGAAATAATGAAGTAGAAGATGAAAGTTCAGAATATGTCCAACCGCTACAAAGAGTAGCGGTTAGATAGGATATAACTGATTGATGTTTGCGAGGGGCATTTTGGGAAAAATGACTAACCGCTACAAAGAGTGGTGGTTAAGGGAGTTGGAACGTAATCTGGGTCGTTTACGACCACACGTGAGCGACTAGATGGGTGGTGGAGAAATAGTTATTTCTCCACTGGTAGATGTGGATCGGCCTTATATATATATATATATATATATATACACACACACATATAGGGTTGTGATCCATTGCTAGCGCTGGCAAGTTACCAGCGCAATCTAGCCGTCCGCTACATTATGTAGCAGACGACGAAAAAAATGGCGGTCCACGCTCGCAATCTGGCCGTCCACATCTCACGCGTGGACGGCCAGATCGCGCTGGCAACTTGAGTTAAGTTGTCAGCGCTAGCAACGGATCATGCCCCTATATATATATATATATAGATCAAGTTTATTAAATTTCAAGTACATTCCACATCCATAATTGTAAACACTAATTAATAACTACAAAACAAGTAATGTATAAAGCACGGGTGCAGCGTTTTGCCAACGCACCAGCACCAGGTGCAGATCGGGTGCGGGTGTGACTTGGGTGGTGCTGGGTGCGCACTGGTGTGCCCATAATTGTTTTTTTTTTTTAGTTAATTTGCTGAATTTTGGGATGCGACAAGGACACGGCTGGGACACGCACTGGGTCTCAAAGTCCGATCTGGGAAGAATTTCTCAGTCACAATAATGATTCGCAACCTAGGGCTTCTGACAATGTGGACCGAGAGGAGAGAGACAGAGAAAAAGAAGTAAGAGGCGGCGACTGGAGGTTGGCGACGTGCGTGTCCCGCTGTAGCAATGATGTCTGACAGTGAGTGATTTCTGAGGATGAAGATGAACGTACCTGGATGGGCTTGTCTTGGAGGAAGAAGAAGGACAAACCCTATTGTTTTGGAAGAAAAGGAGGAAGACAGCTCTCTACTCGATGTTGTCGATGGGTTTATATCTATAAGTTACTTTTCAACTTTTTATTCCTTTATTTTGGTACTCACTTATTAACTTATTGTCTAGAAAAAATCCCCACAAGTAAATAGCAGTAATAGTAATACCCAAACTCATACAAACATTATTAAATTCAGCTACAAAATTTCCTCACTAATTTGGTTGGATGGATTAATTTTTTTGTTACCCAAATAGATAACATAATATATATATATATATATGCACCCCTATCCTTGATTTTTTGAAAATGACGCATCATCATATCCGCACCACACCTTATGTTACATGAACTCAGTACGAGTGTCCGAGTCGGATACGTGTCCAAGCGTCGGATTCATCTAATTTTCAAAATTCAAGACATGGGGACACGGCAAAATATTGCTATTTATTACCATTTTGTAGTTACTCCTCCTTAGGTAAAATGGTGTTTTCAGTGACCCACATTTTTTTTTTGTTAAAATCCTATCTCATCTCAAAGCAATAACGAATTAAAAGAACACTTTAAGATAGCGTTCTTAGTGGCATATCTTATGAGATATGTCGGACTCATATCTCATACCCATGTCCAAGTGTCGAGTGCCCGACATGGGTACTTCACGCATTTTGAAGAGTCCATGTAACATAGCCCGCACCACAGTCCATGCTTCCTACCACGTAAGTCAAACAAAAGCCATACATAAATTCACTATAGTACAACACATGGTATAAAACAACGTACTTCAGTCTTACAATGTGATCCAAACAAAAACAAGTTTCAATGGGTCACCCGTACTAGCTGCTGTTAGAAGATTACTACTAGCTTCATTTTCTTTCATTCTGAAATCAATTAACAAGCAAAACTAACATCAGATTGAAGCAGCAGAATTTCTTTCAAGAGAGATGAGAAAGAAAGACAACATCATGTACGGTTGAGAGATGGCAGAGGCATTGGTAACAAGAAAGAGCGAAAACAAGGAAGAAATGAGAAAGAAGAAAAAGGGAACTTCTGGCTGGAATCCTGGGAGATGCTCAATCCTCTGTCTCCTTTGTCTTCAACCCTCTTGATTAGGCAGACCCAGCAGCCAACCAAATAGAAAAAGAGAAAGTTTGTCGATATAACTTTAAGGTTTGGCTTAATATTTAATTTCTGGAAAAGCCCCAGATGTTCAAAAGTTACACTCTGGACCCCGAAGAAGTTTAAAATATTATATTTTGGCCCCCACACATGTCGGACATTTCTTAAAGAAGTGCCGAAAACGGTCTTTGATGATTTAAGAAAAGAAAATCGCACATGTCTGAGAGGTGACCGACCACGTGTCCGGCTGTGTCGTGAAGTGTCGAGGTGCCTGTTGGTGTCGGACGTGATACCTTGACCTATATGAGGTGCCGTTCAGTATCGAACCTTTGACAATGATACGAAGTGAGTAATAAGAAATGGCTCTTGAAGTTCTTATTTTTCTACTCAAAATTCTGGTAATAAGTTCTTGTAATCTAGTAATTGTGAGAAGTGCTTTTCGGAAAATTTACAAGACTAATGCAATGCTGTAGCAAGAAAGCTTTCAAGCTATATTGTTGCGAAGAGATGGGAAAGACAAAATATGAAAGGGAAGTTAAGTTAAGAGATTGCATGCTGTTACTGCTGATTGGTGAACTGTTTCCAGGATCCACTTTGTATCCAGTATTCTGGGCAGTTCACTTTCGTGGAGCAAAATAGATTCACAAGGAAATTCTGGGTTTAAGTCTTCCAGATTGGAAAGGTACATAGCCCAGCGGCCAGCGCATGAGGCTTCCCCAATTGCAGGGGTCTGGGGAGGGTTGATGTACGTGGCCTTTCCCTCAATTTCGTGGGGCTATTTGCAAGTATAGAACCGCGACCTCTTGTTCACAATGGAGTAACCTTACCATTGCACCAAGGCTCACCCTTCTATGGAACAAAAATGGAGCAGTATTATGGACACCCACTTCAAGAAAGATCTGGAAGAAGCTCGGCAAGCACCCCGGCGGCTGGGGAAAAGCCGGGCAATGAACCAACACTGATCCCCTTCGACAAGTAAGTACCACCTTGGACACTTCGGCAAGGTCGGCATATGCTACTTCCACCGCCTCCGGAACAAGTTCCACTGCTCCGTCGTCAACATCAACAGCCTCTTGTCCATGGTTCTGCAGGAGGCAAAGGACATGGCGGCTGGCGGTGTGGCGGTGCTGGTGGTGGGTGTGACGCGGCTCGGCTACTTCAAGGTGCTGGGTATGGGGGTGCTGAAGTCGGCCCAGCCCGATTGTCGTAAGGGCCATGCTGACTTTGAAGACTGCTGAGAAAATGATCAAGGAGGCCGGCGGCACCAATGTGCCCAAGTGCCCAACCCTTAGGTTTGTTTGATCGATTTATTCTTAACTTTTGTTGGGAAGTTGGGTTTTATAAATTAGGGTTTTGAGATGGAACTCTCATTTTGGACAATGATGGTGTTTTTCTTGTTTTGGAGTAATGGTTATATAGAGCTCTTTGATGAGACTTTGTTGATGGGGAAATAAAGTAACAGGGCCCTCTTTATTATCCCAACAGAGTGAAGCAACAGGCAGCCTTGTGCAAAGTTACCAGGAACACGAGATGTTTAGGTACAGGGAATGGAAACGGGAGCGAAGAGAGCAATTTCTGAGGACAGCTTACGGCGAGGTGGGCTTAACTAAATCGCCAAAGTGGAATGAGGAACATGTTTGCTTGGAATGAGGAGTGAAAAATTAAAAATCTTTTGGGAGTTCCTTTTTTGCTTTTTTGGCGTGCTATTGAAGATAATGGTAATTATTGCCCGTATATTAACTAGATTTTCAATGGGCTCACGCTCACCAAATGCATTACTGACTTTTCATGCACATCAAAACTGATTGCCCTCCTTTTTCCTTTTCTTTCTTCTCTACTTCCTTTTTGTTGGCGTGGAGTACTCTGATTCATCAATTGCAATCAGTCCAATTTTAACTTGTGTCCTACATAACAGCAAATAACAACTTAAATATAAAATGTATTATTCTCCCCCTAAGAAGTCTTCCTGACTTTGATCTCCTCTCTCTCTACATTTCTTGCTAAAATTTTGGGAAGAAACTTGATCTACTACTCAGGCAACCAAAATCATCGATTTCTGTTGGTATTTTGCTATGCTGGATTTCACTTTCCAGAATGCAAACTTTTCACAATCTGGAACGAAGTTTATGGCACCAATAGCAACTTGTGGGAAACCTGATCCAACACACAACCTACCAATACATTTCTCTGGGCCTTCATTTTGTTAGTTGAGAGAGTAGAAACGTGCCTTTTCTAAAATTGCAAACGTCCAAACATTTACAGAGATATCAGCACTTGATCCACTACCGTGTGGATCAAAGATAATCCACACGGTAGTTTACCGGAAACACGTCTCTTTACCGTGTTACCCATATAAAAGATAATCCATTAGGTGCGTATTCCAGAGGCACACTGGTATGTTTTCTCTCACTACAAGGAAGGAAAAAGGCGTCTCCATGAGATTGAAAATGAAGACCTTCTAAATGGTTACTTTACAGGTGCCAACACAGGCACAACCCAACTACAATGCCCAGTACACCTGATGCGTACAAGGGTACAAAAAGGAAATTACAGGCATCCCTTCCCCAACAAAAGGAAAAGAAAAGAAGATCCGCACTAAACAGGAGGGCAAAGCCCATCTTTATAAAATCCGAACAAGTATTAATGTTCTTAATTTTTCCAAACCCATTGGACTACTTATTTAATCTATCAGTTATGACGACGTATCGCAGAACTTAGATGTTTGTTCAATTACTACATGTCAAAGAATATACTTGCATCATTTATTGCTAGGGATGGCGAATGGGTGGGAGAGTCAGGCCTGGGTGTGGATTAAATTGGGTATTGGGTATCACATTTCAACCCATTTAGTTCTGGGTTAAGTGGGTCATCTGTTAAATGGGTTAGTTCTAACCATTTAGTTGGCAAAAGATGCAAAAGATTCGAAGAAAATGGTAACGAAAATTCCTAGAAGAGTAAGATAACAAATTGCTTTGCAATAAACACTAATTAGCCAGTTTTGAGATGCATCTGGGTATAAATCTTGTGTTGTGTTTGACCATCTCAAACACAATTTTACGCAGGATAAATTAAAAAAGTGGTCCTTTAATTTTTGGGGTTATTAGCGTTCAGGACACTATTTATCAAATGTTTCGACGTCCTTCACTATTCATGGTTCTGTGATCTTTTTGGTCCCTTTTTTTTGTAAATTTTGACCGTTAAGTGGTCAAATTGAGGGATAAAATGGGTAATTCCTACACCATTTTTCAGACTTACCAATTTGGACCAAAATGGGTGACTTGACCTGGATCCGACCTCATAAGGACTGAAATCCCCAAAGCTTCACAGCCTGTGCACCATCACCACCACTGTCCTCTTCCTTATCACCACCCTCTGCCACCACTACAACGGTCAGTCCAGATAAAAAAGAAGACCTAGAAATTGTGCGCGAGTGTGTGCGTGAGAGAGAGAAACAACGACAGAAAGAGAGAGAGTGCCGTGGTGGGGAGATTTGGGTTGTGGGTATTTAGGGTTTCTACCAACAAAACTCCTCTCAAGTTTAGTCTGCAAACGCCAGCTCCCTCAGCGCCTGCCTCGGCAAGATCGGCGACACCCCCGCCGCCACAAATTGTTGGTAGCACTTCTAAGCAATGATGATCAATGAGGGGAGGGTGATCGGCGGGAAGTGAGGAAAAGCGAATCGACTGGAATTTGTGGGTTGTGGCAGATCATACTGATGGTGGTGGTGGATTGAGATGGGGAGGGGAGGGAGGGGAGAGGGAGAGGCGAAAAGTGGAATGGTGGTGCAGGCGCAAGCAATGGTGGATGGGGAGGGGAGATGTGCAGTGGTGACCCGTGGGAGACGGTGGATAGGGAGGGTCGGGGAGAGGGATCGACAGACTCAGCAAGTAGGGGAGAGGGATCAGTGGACTCAGCGAGTTGACTCGTGAGTTTGGTAGCTGGTTGGGTTTGTTATTTTTTTTTCCAAAAACTTTTTACTATTTCACGGTTTTGTCCCTCATTTTGACCGCTTAACGGTCAAAATTGGCAAAATGGACCAAAATGATCAGGATACCATAAATATTGAACAAATTGAAATATTTGATTCACAGCGTCCTGAACGCACATAATCCCAGTAGTAAAGGACCATTTTTGTAATTTACCCATTTCATGCGTTTACACATAAGCACCTAGGTGGTTGGGAGATGATGCTGCTCAAACTCAATTTCCTAATCATAATCACTCTTTTCAAAGGGTTTCAACAACTTACCTGACCAGAAATACCGCGCGATTTATGAAGCTTAAACAATATTATTAGGATAATCAAGCATTTATTAAACGCACCACCATAAAGGGAATTTGGCATTATTTTATGCTACCCCATTTCATTGAATTTCTCCTTTGACGTTTTGCGACAGTACATGTGAACATTGAACTGAACTCAAGTAATAATGATAGAGTAAATAAGTCTCCTTAGGCAAGTCAAGTTCAACATGTACGCAGGAACTCACCAAAAATCTAGGGGGGAAATCCAACAAAGTAGAGTAACTTTGAAAGAACTTACTTTGGCAATTACGAGATCCTCGAAAGTGAGCGTGTGATCACTACGCTTCTGCGTGACTAATTCGAACATTCTGTCGGCGAGAGGGCCACGAACTCCAATGTACTCCTGAAGATTGGAAGTCATACAAAGAAAAAAAAAACATCCGTATACGTGCAATTTAAGATCGGAATTTGGATGAGAGCTTATTTTAAGCGAATACATCGAGTAACCTTGAAGACAGAGGGGGAGATGTGCTGGCCATTGCTTTGCGATTGGGCGGCGAGGGAGACAAACAGGGATTTAAGGTCTTCAAGTTCCTTCTGAGTGAAAGCTCTGAATGAAGCAGTAGTAATAGGAATTTGCTCAATTTTCAAGCCATAGGCGTGCTCATGCGTGTATGTTATGCATGTGAAGGCAAAGAGGAATATAGAAAGGGAAACCTGGTGGCGGAGACGAAGCAAGGATCGGCGGCAGGTGAGTGGGCGTTTCCCATCGTCTCTCTCTCTCTCTCTCTCTCTCTCCTCTGATTTGGTATGTGCTGCTGTGACGGATTGCCATTACCCGCCACGCCAATTTATATGATCGGGATGTTACCTTTGCAAATGTTTTTACCCAAATAAACCTCTTTTTAACGAAAACAAATTGATAAAAACATATAAAGAACAGAAATCGTATTACGGAGTATTATTTATTTACAAAATAATATAATATATATATGTGTTGAACATATTTTTTTGTGGGACGCAAATGAGGGGTATATTGATATTGATGGAATGAATGTTTTACAACGATTTGCATTTTTCAAGTAAGTATACGTATAGTTCAATATAAATATTGATACATCTTTAATTATTATTAGAAACAGGGGCGGAGGGAATGGGGGGCACAGGTACAAGCCCACCTGCTTCTCGGTAAATTTCATATTCTATATGGTATATTTTATCTTTAATGAAAAAAATGTCCATCTAAAAATGTTAAAAATAGTCACTTTACATGTTAAGCTATATGAAAATTTTAAAAATAGTTAAAAACAAAAGTCTTTTTAACCATTAGAAATGTTAAACTTACTAAATAAAAAAAGTTCTACGCTTAAAGTCAACCAAAAAAATTCCTTATTTTCTATTGTTTTCAACGTCTTCCTATTTCCAAAGCCTGAAAGCCACATAATGGAGAGAGTCGTGGAAGCACACCGTCTTCTCAGTCCCCTTACTGGCCTTTCGCCCTCAACGCCACGGCCCACTGCCTCCACCGGCAGGCCCATTTCCGGCAACTGACATAATCGTATAGACGGTAGATTCAATCACAGTAGAGTGGTTGAAGTCGTGATGTATTACTCGAATCATCGATTCATCATTCCTCTAGCTTTGTCGATTCATCATGGTGTTTTTGCAGTGACGCTCTCCTCATATTTTCTTTCTCAAATTATCAGTGTCTCGTCTAATTTTCTCCACAACAATCCCTTTAACTTAAAAATCATGAAGAACCCTCTTTTTTCTCAAATACAAAGCCACCATTCTTCCACTGATTACTGGAATTGCTCCACTGCTTCCATGCAAAGTCGCAAACTCTAATCTTCCACTTTAAAAGCAAGGTAAGATCTAGAATTCCGGTGTTTATTCTTAGAATTTCTAATTCTTTAAACTTGAACCCTTTCCTTTTTTGTTTCAAATTAGAATTTGATAATTGAGGCCGCTAGTGGAATTCTTAATGTCAGATTGAGATTTTGGATTTTTATTTTCAAATTGCAATTGCTACTCGTGCGTGGTGAGTGTATAGACTTCAGATTGAGATTTGTTGGGATTTTTTATTTTGGATTGAGAGATTGACAATTGCTGCTTGTGGTTGCAATTAGGATGTAGGAATTTGGCATTTGGGAGAATTTAACACTGAATTTGGCAATTAGGGTTTGAGAATTTGGAGTTTTCATGAACAAGTTGAATATATTGTCCATCTGACGAATTAGGAAGTTCGAATTGCCGAATTGGAGTTCTTGTTTCTTGCCTCTTTGGCTCACATTCATCAGTTTGTTAGGTTGAACTCATTGACGAAGGTATTTTAAGCAAAAAAAAATTGGCTATTAAGTGTCCACCTTTAACTAAGTTTCTGGCTCCGCCACTAATTAGAAATGTTCATATGTAATATTTTTATATACTACTTCTGTCCTACATAATTTAATCAATTCTTTTTGCATGCAGATTAAAGGATTTAAGTGATATATTGTATATCTTTCATTCTACCTTTTAGAAGAAAGGGAGAAGAAAGTGGGCCAAAAGAGAAAAAATGAGTTAGTAGAGTGTTAAATGTGGAAAGAGAAATAAAATTAAAAAGTGTAAGAAAGTGGCCCAGTAGACAGAAAATGAGTTGATTGAGATTTAAAGTGGAGAAACAAATAAAATAAAATAAGTGTAAAAAGGGTAAATATGTAAAAGTACCTGCATAATCTTTCTTAATTTGGATATGAGCAATTTTAGTGAGACAACCCAAAAAGAAAAATTAATCAAATTATGTGGGATGGGCTACATAATCAAGATTTGGCAATGAAGAAGGCTATTACCACCGTCTTCCCAGATACTCGACACAACTTGTGCACTTGGCACATAAGCAACAAATACTCCGAACGTTTGCATCACGTGTATCCAAAGTTTCCAGACTTTAAACAGAATTTTGACACATGCGTTAGCAAGTCGTTAACGATTGAGGAATTTGAGGAGAGGTGGGAAAAGCTTGTTGAGGATTACTTATTGCAAGACAACGGGTGGCTCCAACACTTGTACGAGCTCAAAGAGCAATGGATTGGCGTTTACACGAGGAGGCATTTTTCTGCGGGCATGAAAACAACGGGCAGAAGTAAATCTATGAATGCCACGTTCGATAGTTACGTGGGTACAGCTACCAATTTGAAGAGTTTCGTCACATCCGCACAAAAAGCGGTTGCGTCGTTGTTCGTGAAAGAAAGGGCTGCAGAATTTGCAACCACGTACAAATAGAGGAGAAGGTTGCTTGAGACCCCGCTGGAGCTGAACGGTGCCAAAGTCTATACGAAGGAGATCTTCTTGCTATACCAAGTAGAGCTACAAAAATCGGGACGATACTGTATAAACAAGGTGGCAGAAAAGTCTACGCATGAGTACAAGGTTTATTCGCTCGTGAATGACCTTGTTCCTGAGAAGCTGCGCAGAATGTATACGGTGAGCCAAGACACATTGACGGAGTCGGTGACATGTGTTTGCAAGAAGTTTGAGTTCTATGGCATCCTGTGTAGACACATTCTGTGATTTTTCACCCAGAAGAATATCGGGACAATCCCCGATAAATACGTCTTGCCACGGTGGACGAAAGGTGCAAACAGGTTGCACGGTAGCATTGCCTTTCCGGAGCACCCGTGTACTGACTTCGAAGAATCAGAGACGTTGCAGTATAATCATCTGGTGACGATGTTCACCCGTTTGTCCGTAAAGGCTGCTGCTACAATGGTCGGTTATAAACATCTCCTCGAGGTAGCTCAGCAGCAAGAGCCCATCGTCGACCAGTTGGAAGCAGCTTCAGTCACCAATGCGGTTGACACCAAGCCTACAACGGGATCAGAAGATGACGAGTCGAGGGAGGAATGCGACAATGATATCCGGCCATTGGATCCAATTATATCGCAAACGAAAGGCCGTAAGAGATCTACGCGGATGAAAAGCTCTATTGAAACGACAACTCAACCTAAAAAGCTACGAAGGTGTGCATTGTGCAACAAAATGACCAACCACGACAAGCGGAACCATTACAAGGCACTGAGGATAAGTTCAGGGGGTTTGTAAGACGGGGAAGAAGATGTCGCCGAAGATGAAGACGAACAAGCTGCAGTGGACCTTTAATTTTTTGTATAAGCCATCAAAGTCTGATTGACATTTGTAATAATTTTTTGTAATTTTTTTCTAATAATTTTTCGACCCAATTGTCAATTTTTTTTCTTCTGATGGACCTATGAAAGGCCATCAAATCTAAGTCTTAAGTTTTTTTTTTATTTTTGTTTGCCCCGTCCGCTACATAGTGTAGCGGACGGATCTGCAAAGTCTGCGATGTAGCCCTTTTATGTCCCCGCTAAGCTATTTATGTCTGCATGTTTTGTTCTTCGTGTCCGCTACACAATATAACGGATGGAATCGCAGAAAAACTTTTCGTTTTCTTTTATGTCCGCTATACAATGTAGCGGACGTCCAAGCAGAAAAACTTTTGGTTTTCTTCGATGTCCGCTATACAATGTAGCGGATGACTCTATCCTATTATATATTAATCAGATCGGGCAATCATCTTTATCAGTCCGTCCGTTTCTCTCTCTGTCTCGAACATATAACCCAAGCCACTACCCCATCTACGGCGACCCACATCTCCGGTGACCCACATCTCTGGCGACACCACCCACCTCCCCTCAACGCTGCAGCGCCTTCAGCGACATTCCCATACCTCGATGGCTTCTGGATCGGCGAGCAGCGGCGAATTTATTGGCAACATGCACCCTGCAGGCAGACACTTCTTCAAGGTCATGGTACCTGGTTTTGAGAATGAACTTGTAGGCCATCCCTCTTTCTCTGTGTTTTCGTGTGTTAAAAGTTTGATCTTTGGTTAAAAACTAACCTATTTTTTGTATTGTGAATTTGTTAGGACATACCGGTAGCCTTTTCCGATTGGGTTACCACAATTTATTTCGATTCAAGATTAACCAGCCACAAGGGGTCATGGCATGTAAGAATCAAGATGAAGTGCGGCCTCCAAGGTCAACTTACTTTCGCAGAGGATTGGAACGAATTCGTGCGGCAGCATGGCCTCCAACTCGGGGACTTTGTAGTGTTTGAACACATTGGAGCATGGGATTTTCATGTTTTGATATTTGATCGGAGCACTTGTGAAAAAATTTCTTTCCCCCAATGTTGAACCCTAAATTATGTTTATTATGAATGAATAAATTTATGTTGATGTTCATTATTTTTCTGAATTTTTTCTCGCTTAGTTGTGCCGTTTGAGATTCCGTCGATATTGAGATTGTTGATTGTGAATCGTACGTTATTTATTGTTCAAACGATATTGAGATTGTTGATTCCGTCGCTAAAACAAGTCTTCGGGCGCCAAATTATTGAAACAGAATTATCGCCGTCCGCTACAATGTCTAGCGGACGGCGCAACAGAAATTTCCAACACTTGAAAAATCAAAAGACGGGGTTCGCTAATTAGAATGACATGTGGATAAGTGCTAGTTGGAATGAAATCCTAACATGCAGTAGGAAGAGATATATATATATATCACTCTTCATTTGACATATACTCATCAGATAAGTACTGATCATTGGTTAAAATATTGTTTCTCTCGCCTGAATTGAGGTGCCTCCCACTAGCCTCGGCCATTTCTTCCGCAAGTTGAAGCATGTAAAATCGTTTTCTACGCAGCAACATCCGGTTATTCTCCATACGAATTCGACGGATAGCTTTCTTACACTGCTTAACATTACGCCTCGACATAGTAAGTGAACGACGTTGCGGCACAGGTGCTCTCAGCGTGGTGAGATCTTGGTGTAGCGCTTCTGATTCCTTAACTCGATATGCCCATTCTCTTCGTAAACCTGCATAATACTCTCTGGGATCCGTGTACTTCACTTGTTTGTAGTCGTCGTTCCTTTCACACAACAACCACACAGTCTCACAACCCCGATAACTAGAACTACCAGGAACTCCTACCATTTAACTTAGGTACATCTAATGCGATGAGCATGGCTAACATATATAAATAAGCCCACACACACACATGTCCGCTATATTGGTGTGATAGCGGCAAAATAGCATGCCCATCTCTGGTGACAAGACAAGTCTCTGGACACTGACACCCTTCTTAATTGGTAGTTGGAGACAATAGCATGCTCGTGTCAATGAGAAGACAAGTCTTCGGTGACAAGACAAGTCTCTGCTTTTTTTCCCAGCGCTTGTCACATGACAAGACAAGTCTCTGGTCTATTGCAGCGAATTGTCACATCTCATAAAGTTGAACCTGTAACATCTCATAAAGTGGTCCCATTTCAAAGTATATATTATTACATGCATTGCATGAAAGGGCATAGAGTGGTATACTCTCAGTTTCATAACAACTCTGGAAATGTCATATACTCCACAAGATATTTTTGAAGCAATGGGTCGTTACTGGGCGGGCGAAGATGAATTTTACTATTCTTTGCGTCCAAGTTTGCGTTACTCATCACGTTATGTTAATACATTACATATAGAATGGTCTTATCAGATGAATGAATATGAGGTCTTAGTAGCTGATTCACGGCGCATGAATATACCCATACCTCGACAAAAGGCAATCAACATGCCTCGAATTACACACATGGAGCTTGAAAGGGCACTACATCGAATACGTGAAGAAAATAACATAATGAGAGTTCGTCAAAGTAGGCATAACTTACGTCGTATGGCACGTGATGCACATGAAGATGGCAACAACAATGAAGCACAAGTATACTGGAACATGAGCTTCGAACTTGGATCTGTTTCCGATGCTCCAGTGTCAGATGAAGATGACTGAAGATCGAGTTCTTCTAAGGCTATAAGGCCTCTGCTTAGGCGGGGTTCGAGAAGGTCGGAACTAAGTGTCTGGTTCATGCGAACCATTTTCTGGTCTAAGTTACAGACAATGATCTGCACCACTATGACGTGAGATCCTCAGCTGTGCACCTTTTGTGCGTGTGTGGGTTTCCGTGGTGCGTGGATGTATTACGATAATACTTCCTCGCTAATCATGTATTGTATTAGAGTTTATATGTGCATTTGTCTATGTTGTGAGACTGGTCTACTGCGGCTCCTCCAATGGTTCGCTGTGTCAACGCTTCTTTGTAGAGCGGACGGCCCAACAGAAAACCAGCCTCTAACACTTATTTTTCCAATTTTGAAAACTTAAAAAAAAAAACAAAAAATAAACTGTGTCAAACGGCCCCTTATTTTTTTATTTTTTTGGTTTTTCTCTACATCCGCTATATAGTATAGCGGATGTCCAAGCAGAAAGACAGCTTCCAACACTTATTTTTTTTGTTTCTCTCTACATCCGCTATACTATATAGCAGACGGTCAAATAGAAAGACCACACTCCAACACTTAGTTTTTTCTTGGTTCTCTCAACGTCCGCTATACTATATAGCGGACGGTCAAGCAGAAAGACAGTCTCCAACACTTAGTTTTTTCTTGGTTCTCTCAACGTCCGCTATACTATATAGCGGATGACCAAACAATTAGTTTTTCTTGGTTCTCTCTACGTCCGATATACTATATAGCGGACGGCCAAGCAGAAAGACAGTCTCCAACACTTAGTTTTTTCTAGGTCCTCTCTACGTCCGCTATACTATATAGCGGACGACCAAACAGAAAGACAGTCTCCAAAACTTGCCCACACTTTTTTTCCCACTGGTCAAAGACGACTACATATCAGTCAATGAGCCAAAATGCTATATCTGACCACAAATCAAACACTCAACTGAATTCAACAACACAACAATATCGGTCAATCAAATCAATCGCATTCAACACCGATCAACTGATGTCAACACAAATCAAATCAATCGCATTCAACGATAATGACAATTAAAAAAGTGAATATAATGTTACAATGTCAATTGGGGCCCTCATCCCCTGCGGGATCCTCGTTATTACACGGATTTATAATAAACCTAATAGCTCTAGGCCGGCCATTGATAATTTGCCAAGCCATCCTATACCTAAAGCCTTGTATGCATTCTCGGCTCCAGACGGTCTTCTTGAGGCTCTCAGACCGGCAAATGTAATCCATGTACATGCAGCGAAGACGCCGCAGTCCGAGGAATTATGTTGCTTGGGCCTAGTCCTCTTCAATCGGAAAATGAGAGTCGGCGTGACCGCTACCCTCTCTTGACGCCTACCATTGACCATGGAAGCAAATAGATTCTGCGAGAAACATAATAAGCATTAAACATTAAACATAATAAGATTAATCAGTTTTATAATATGCAAGTTACAATAAGAAGTAAACATGATCTTACCATGGCATCCAACTGGCCTATGCCTCGGTACATTTCAATCACACCCATTACAGAGGTATCATCGTAGAGACTGTCGATGACTGATACTGTCTTCTTTGCTGGTTCATAGCAAACCAAGTACCAGTGGGCATTCCCTATAAATGGGATTAGAAACACGTCGGCAACACTTGCGCTCACTGGACTATCCCTAGCAAGATATGCTTGTAGGTTATCAGACGGTCTCCACTGGGGCTGGGCTCTCCCCTTTCTCCCCTTCCTTGGATTGATCCAGTCTTCCCACTCTTGTACTAGGATGCCATGAAAAAAAGCATCCAAGAGAAAAACGGCGGACCGAAGTTTGGCTGCTCCCGACACATTTGCCTCAGAATTTGCACGTAGTGCGAGATGACACTGTTGTCTAACCAAGGTCCCGGCGCCAGCGAGGCCAATTATGTCCACGTGGCATTGTAATCCAAGCCCTCCGGGTGATCAATGTCATACGACGCTCTGTCTTGGGGGGGGGGGGGGCGCTAAAATAACGGGCTGTGATTAGCTCGCATTTATGCGACTTTAGGGGCCTGGCTGGATGCCCTTTAGGATATTGCCCTCGGGGGTCGACCGACAAATCTTGCCCTTCGCCGGGGGGCAAGAGCAAGGGATATTGGCCTCCAAAAGATGGTTTGGCCAGCTGATAATCCCTTTCGGGGGCCCCGGCCGGCTGATATAGCTCTCAGGCCATTTCTTCCGCCAGCTGATAATCTCCTTTGGGGGCCCCGGCCGGCTGATATAGCTCTCCGGCCATTTCTTCCGCCGGCTGATATTGCCCTCCGGGGGCGCCAAGTGGTCCCGCCCACGGGACAATGGGCAGTGCCTCGGTGAAACCGTAGTTTCCGAACAGCCAGTCTTACGTGACTTGACTCAGAGAGAGGGGTTGGGGTTCCGGGAACAAATTGAATGAGGGGCCGCTGTAATCGGCCCACGACGCTTGAGCCTGTCCCATCCCCGCTACAAAGGGACCACCAACTCCCTGGCTCACCCCTGAAGCCTGTCCCGAGGGATCACCGTATCCCTGGCTGACGCCCGTATAACCCATTCCCGGGCTGACGACCGAAGACTGTCCCGATGCTTGGCGCACAAAATTCCCGCAGCCTAAAGCCAGTGCAGCAACCTGTTGGCGAAGATCCTCGCCCATTGCGCTCACCATATCCTTCTGCTCACTCAACTTCTGGAAGAATACAAGCGAGGCATTGACCTACATCCAAAGAGATAAAAAAATAAGTAACTTCAATCAGACATTTATATTCAACAAATTCAAGAGAAGTCAGACTGGTTGGGCAACTTACGAGATTGTATGCCATACACTCATCGATCTGACCCCTAGGCACATACCTTTCCTCGCGTTCAAAGTTTACTGGGGCGACTCTCCTCTGCGTGATGCGGTAGTACCACTCATCGTACTGTTCGATGCTGATAACGGGGTCTGGCTCCGAGACGATGGCCGACATTGTGTCCTGCCAAGAACTCCAAAGCTCTATTTCGGCCGCGCACAATTCGTGCGCATTGGCCTTGCCAAACCGTCCGACATCCGGTGGGTCCCTGTTAACCCTCATCTCCGGGGCACCAGCTGGTAAACCCTGCTCCAACTCAAAATGGCGCATTGCTCGGTCTGGCAGCTGCCACTATGTGACCTCGAAGTAGATCAGGGGTGTGCGCTGCAACCCGGAGAGCGTGAAGACGAACGACTCTCCCACCCGTCGCGCCAAACGTATGTACGGTGCCCAACGCATTTGGCCCGGAGATAGACGATCGAACTCCCCCCGATAGTACGTAATGTTGTGATGGGGATCGACTCTCCTGCGGTAGTGGCTATCCCTCCGGATGTACTCCCAAGCACGCAACCGAGGCCACACTTTATCGGTTCTATCCCTACGCGTCAGTGCATCGGGAGCAAGGTGTTCATAAGACCACACTTGAGAACACGGGCAAATTATATTGATATCATTGATTCAACAAAAAAAAAACAATAACGAAGACATGATTTATATGATATACCTGTAATAGCGAGAGACATGCACATATGGCTTTCGCGTCGGGCCTCGTTGCCTTGTGCAATGCTCGGTACAGATACGAAAGAACCGCTGCACCCCAGGCATAATCCCCAACCTCCGACAGGTTACCCAACAACGGTAAATATTTCACGATGGCTGTGTTCTTCGACGTCGTTGGGAATAAATTGCCCCCATCACCCACCAGAGGAAGGCTTTTGTGTAAAGCACAAGCTCACGGCCCGTATAGTTTTTCGGCAAAACCCCGTAGGTATCTACCAACCACTTCAACTTTATACCACCACTGCTAAATTGATCTTGGGGTATCGAAGTGAAGAAGTCCCTAGCGGTTCTCTTATTCGTTGCTTCTGAC